>CM022302.1:75962033-76260688 GCA_011799875.1 Thinopyrum elongatum | reverse complement strand
CCCCCTTTCGTCCCAGTTGGTGCTACCAACCGGGACCAAAGGCCTTGCGCTGGCGCGGTGCGGTGGGATGTTTAGTCCCACCTCGCTAGTTGAGAGAGCTCGAGAGTGGTTTATAAGCGCTGCTGCGCCGACCCTCTCGAGCTCCTCTCAACTGCAGGCTTTCGGGCCTTCTCTGCTACTCTTTGCCCGTGGGCCTGCTGCGCCTCTGCGGGCCTGAATCCTGGCCCATGGATGGGTTTCTAGTCGTATTCAGGCCGTGGTGGCCCAGTAGGTGGCATTTTTTTTAAAAAAAATTCTAGTTTTTTTGTTTTCTTTTTTGCTTTATTTATTTTATTTTGTTTCTACTTACAACAAAATACAAACAGTTTTTCAGTGATTCTTTTTGCTTTTAGGTAATAAAAATTATAAACTTGCTGTTAGTGCCATTAGTTTTCCAATTTGAATAGTTTAAATTTGAATTCTTTGAAATTTGTGTGAATCACTAGTTTGTGATTAACTTTACTATAAAAATAGATTTTGGAGTGATTCTTTTTCCTGCTATTTAATATTACTGTGTTTTATCATTATATTCAAAAACAGTTTTTGTTATTTTAGTTTCTAACAAAAAAAATCTTTATGATAATTCCTTTTGCTATTAAAGTTTCTAACAAAAAAAGTTCTTTATGAAAATTCTTTTTGCTTTTAATGTTTTGAACAGAAAATACTTTGATAATTTTAGTTGCATAAATTTTAGTTGATTCCTTTTGCTATTAGAGTTTCATTAAAGTTTTCTAGTTCATTCTTTTTTCTATTAGAGTTTCATTAAAGTTTTCTAGTTGATTCTTTTAGTTTATTATTTTTTCTATTAGAGTTTCATAAAAGTTGAGAGGGTTACGGCAAAAACTGGATGCACTTCGTGTACAAAATGGACAATCTCTTTCGAAGTATCAGGGTTTCGGACGAAGACTCATCTGTTACAAAGGGATTTCATTTTTTTGAACTTATTTGAACTCCAGACTTTTTGTGTGTTCAAAATGAACCATTCAAAGCCACATCATCAATTTTCAACCCTTTCTAACTTCATCTGTTATTTTTCATGCATTTACTGATTTTTTTTTAGCTAAATGACCCTGAAATTGAAAAGCACTTCACATGAACTCTGAAGAGGTTGAAAATTGGCATGATATCATCATTTCACCCACATAGCATGTGCTAAAAAGTTGAGAGGGTTACAGTAAAAACTGGATGCACTTCGTGTACAAAATGGACAATCTCTTTCAAAGTATCAGGGTTTCGGACAAAAACTCATCTGTTACAAAGGGATTTCATTTTTTAAACTTATTTGAACTCCAGACTTTTTGTGTGTTCAAAATGAACCATTCAAAGCCACATCATCAATTTTCAACCCTTTCTGACTTCATCTGTTATTTTTCATGCATTTACTGATTTTTTAGCTAAATGACCCTGAAATTGAAAAGCATTCAATGAACTCTGAAGAGGTTGAAAAGTTGGCATGTATCATCATTTCACCACATAGCATGTGCTAAAAAGTGAGAGGGTTACGCAAAAACTGGATGCACTTCGTGTACAAAATGGACAATCTCTTCGAAGTATCAGGTTTCGGACGAAAACTCATCTGTTACAAAGGATTTCATTTTTTAAAACTTATTTGAATCCAGACTTTTTGTGTGTTCAAAATGAACCATTCAAAGCCACATCATCATTTTCAACCCTTTCTGACTTCATCTGTTATTTTCATGCATTTACTGATTTTTTTGAGCTAAATGACCCTGATTGAAAAGCACTTCACATGAACTCTGAAGAGGTTGAAAAGTTGGCATGGTATCATCATTTCACCCACATAGCAGTGCTAAAGTTGAGAGGGTTACGGCAAAAACTGGATGCACTTCTGTACAAATGGACAATCTCTTTCGAAGTATCAGGGTTTCGGACAAACTCATTTGTTACAAAGGATTTCATTTTTTAACTTATTTGAACTAGACTTTTTGTGTGTTCAAATGCCCCATTCAAGCCACATCATCAATTTTCAACCCTTTCTGACTTCATCTGTTATTTTTCATGCATTTTACTGATTTTTTTAGCTAAATGACCCTGAAATTGAAAAGCACTCACATGAACTCTGAGAGGTTGAAATTGTCATGATATCATCATTTCACCCACATAGCATGTGCTAAAAAGTTGAGAGGGTTACGCAAAAACTGGATGCACTTCGTGTACAAATGGACAATCTCTTTCGAAGTATCAGGGTTTCGGACAAAAACTCATTGTTACAAAGGGATTTCATTTTTTAAACTTATTTGAACTCCAGACTTTTTGTGGTTCAAAATGAACCATTCAAAGCCACATCATCAATTTCACACCCTTTCTGACTTCATCTGTTATTTTTCATGCATTTACTGATTTTTTTGAGCTAAATGACCCTGAAATTGACAACCCTTCACATGAACTCTGAAGAGGTTGAAAATTGGCATGATATCATCATTTCACCCACATAGCATGTGCTAAAAAGTTGAGAGGGTTACGGCAAAAACTGGATGCACTTCGTGTACAAAATGGACAATCTCTTTCGAAGTATCAGGGTTTCGGACAAAAACTCATCTGTTACAAAGGGATTTCATTTTTTTGAACTTATTTGAACTCCAGACTTTTTGTGTGCTCAAAATGAACCATTCAAAGCCATATCATCAATTTTCAACCCTTTCTGACTTCATCTGTCTTCACTTTTTCTTCGCTTGTGTCCTTTGCTTATTGCGCCGTAACCATGGATATTCTTCATCGCTTAACAGGGTGCTTGGGTCAGCCTTGACTTTGAAGGGAGAAATTTCATGAAACTTTTCATAATCTTCAGACATGTCTGTCTTACCCTCCACTCCCATGATGTCTCTTTTCCCTGAAAGAACTATGTGGCGCTTTGGCTCATCGTATGATGTATTCGCTTCCTTATCTTTTCTTTTTCTCGGTTTGGTAGACATGTCCTTCACATAGAAAACCTGCGCCACATCATTGGCTAGGACGAATGGTTCGTCTGTGTACCCAAGATTGTTCAGATCCACTGTTGTCATTCCGTAATGTGGCTCTACCTGTACCCCGCCTCCTAACAGATTGACCCATTTGCACTTAAACAAAGGGACCTTAAAATCATGTTCGTAGTCAAGTTCCCATATGTCCACTATGTAACCATAATATGTGTCCTTTCCCCTCTTGGTTGCTGCATCAAAGCGGACACCGCTGTTTTGGTTGGTGCTCTTTTGATCTTGGGCGATCGTGTAAAATGTATTCCCATTTATCTCGTATCCTTTGTAAGTCAATACAGTCGAAGATGGTCCCCTGGACAACGAGTACAGCTCATCAAAAACAGTGTTGTCACCTCTGAGATGTGTTTCCAACCAACTGCCGAAAGTCCTGATGTGTTCACATGTAATCCAGTCGTCACACTGCTCCGGGTGTTTGGAGCGCAGAATGTTCTTGTGTTCATCGATATACGGGGTCACCAAGGTAGAGTTCTGTAGAACTGTGCAGTGTGCTTGAGACCAAGAATGCCCGTCCCTGCATATTATTGAGTCCCCTCCTAGCGTGCCTTTTCCAGTCAGTCTCCCCTCATACCGCGATTGAGGGAGACCAATCTTCTTAAGGTTAGGAATGAAGTCGACACAAAACCCAATGACATCCTCTGTTTGATGGCCCATGGAGATGCTTCCTTCTGGCCTAGCACGGTTACAGACATATTTCTTTAGGACTCCCATGAACCTCTCAAAGGGGAACATATTGTGTAGAAATACGGGGCCCAGAACGACAATCTCGTCGACTAGATGAACTAGGACGTGCGTCATGATATTGAAGAAGGATGGTGGGAACACCAGCTCGAAACTGACAAGACATTGCGCCACATCACTCCTTAGCCTTGGTATGATTTCTGGATCGATCACCTTCTGAGAGATTGCATTGAGGAATGCACATAGCTTCACAATGGCTAATCGAACGTTTTTCGGTAGAAGCCCCCTCAATGCAACCGGAAGCAGTTGCGTCATAATCACGTGGCAGTCATGAGACTTTAGGTTCTAGAACTTTTTCTCTGGGATATTTATTATTCCCTTTATATTCGACTAGAAGCCAGACGGGACCTTCATACTGAGCAGTCATTCAAAGAAGATTTCCTTCTCTTCTTTGGTAAGAGCGTAGCTGGCAGGACCTTCATACTGCTTTGGAGGCATGCCGTCTTTTTCGTGCCAACATTGCAGGTCCTCCTGTGCCTCCGGTGTATCTTTTGTCTTTCCATACAAGCCCAAGCAGCCTAGCAGGTTCACGCAAAGGTTCTTTGTCACGTGCATCACGTCGATTGAAGAGCGGACCTCTAGGTCTTTCCAGTAGGGTAGGTCCCAAAATATAGATTTCTTCTTCCACATGGGAGCGCGTCCCTCAGCGTCATTCGGAACAGATAGTCTGCCGGGACCCTTTCCAAAGATTACGTGTAAATCATTGACCATAGCTAGTACGTGATCACCGGTACGCATGGCGGGCTTCTTCCGGTGATCTGCCTCGCCTTTGAAATGCTTGCCTTTCTTTCGACATTGATGGTTGGTCGGAAGAAATCGACGATGCCCCAGGTACACATTCTTCCTGCATTTGTCCAGGTATATACTTTCGGTGTCAGCTAAACAGTGCGTGCATGCGTGGTATCCCTTGTTTGTCTGTCCTGAAAGGTTACTGAGAGCAGGCAAATCATTGATGGTTACAAATAGCAACGCATGCAGGTCAAATTCCTCCTGTCTGTGCTCATCCCACACACGTACACCGTTTCCATTCCACAGCTGTAAAAGTTCTTCAACTAATGGCCTTAGGTACACATCAATGTCGTTGCCGGGTTGCTTAGGGCCTTGGATGAGTACTGGCATCATAATGAACTTCCGCTTCATGCACAGCCAAGGAGTAAGGTTATAGATACATAGAGTCACGGGCCAGGTGTTGTGATTGCTGCTCTGCTCCCCGAAAGGATTAATGCCATCCGCGCTTAAACCAAACCATACGTTCCTTGCGTCACCTGCAAACTCCTCCCGGTACTTTCTCTCGATTTTTCTCCACTGCGACCCGTCAGCGGGTGCTCTCAACTTCCCGTCTTTCTTAGGGTCCTCTCTGTGCCATCGCATCAACTTGGCATGCTCTTTGTTTCTAAACAGACGTTTCAACCGTGGTATTATAGGAGCATACCACATCACCTTCGCAGGAACCCTCTTCCTGGGGGGCTCACCGTCAACATCACCAGGGTCATCTCGTCTGATCTTATCACTACTAGGAAAAGGCCTGCTAGTGGCGCACCAGTTTTGCCTACTAATGGCGCACTACTGGTGCGCCACTAGCACCACACCATTAGAATTAAATACTAATGGCGCACCCCTGGTGCGCCATTAGTATCTGGTATACTAATGGCGCACCACACAGTGCGCCATTAGTATGCCTCCCGGGGGCCATATGTTCCTTATGCTCTGGGTTACTAATGGCGCACTTCTATGTGATGCGCCATTACTAAGTCAGATAGTAATGGCGCACCACATAGAAGTGCGCCATTACTAACAAATATTTTTCAATTTTTTTTTCAATTTTTTTTCGTTTTTTTAATCTCGGGTCACTATGGCTTAATCTCGGGTCAATATGCTTAATCTCAAGTCAAATCGCACAAAGTGGTCAAACTTCCCGGAAGGTCACCCATCCTCACACTACTCCAGCCCGAGCACGCTTAACTTCGTAGTTCTATCCAACCCCAGCACCACCTCACTTAACAAGCACTTGTTGATATATCTATGATATCAATCCTATTAAATCTTGTTGATGTCTAGGACTTTGTTCATGTTCATTAGTGTGATGAAATTTTGAAAAAATATTTCAAACTTTCCGGTCATATTACGTATCATATTTTGAAAAAAAAATCCAAAAAAAAAATTTGAAACCAAATTTTTTTTTTCTGTTACTAGTGGCGCACCTAGCAAATGGTGCGCCACTAGTAAGTTTGAATTTTTTTCCATTTTTTCCCCTCTAGATCTTAAAAGCTCCGTATCTTTCGTTCTGTTAGGTTTTTTGGGATTCTAAAAATGTTTAACGGGGTTCCCCCGTTTAAATCCGGATGTAACTTTTCGAGTAGATGATTTTTCATATAAAAAACTTTTTCATCGGAGTTCGTATGCAAAAGTTATGCCCATTTTACAAATTCTCGAGAGATTTTGCAAAAAAGTCAAAAATTCATGTTTGTAAATTTTGCTAACAACTAGACCACATATCACATGGGAATCTTATTTTCTTTTATTTTTTTGACATTTCTATCATTTTTTTTAAAACTGAAAAGGCGGTACACTGGGGGGGTGCATTTGGTGAATAAATTGTAAGACTCAGAAAGTTAGTAATGGCGCACCACGTAACAGGTGCGCCATTACTAGTTTTGCAAAAAAAATAAAAATAAAATGTTTAGTAGTGGCGCACCAGTGGATAGTGCGCCATTACTAGTTTGAACTAGTAATGGCGCACTGTACCCAGGTGCGCCATTACTAGTTTTGAAAAAAAAAGTAAAAAAAAATTTGTTAGTAGTGGCGCACGGAGTGTGTGGTGCGCCATTACTAGTAAACTAGTAATGGCGCACTGTGCCCTGGTGCGCCATTAATAGTTTTGGAAAAATAAAAATAAAATAAAATTTGCTAGTAATGGCACACCGTGTGTCTGGTGCGCCATTAGTAATGAGGACACTAATGGCGCATCTGTATCTGGTGCGCCACTACTATATAGCAGTGGCGCACCACATACATGGTGCGCCATTAATGTCCATATCAGCTATAGCCCTTTTCCTAGTAGTGTATACCGCAATGCACCGCATACCGGGCATGCGTTCAAATCCTCGTACGCACCGCGGTACAGGATGCAGTCATTAGGGCATGCATGTATCTTCTGCACCTCCAATCCTATAGGGCATACGACCTTCTTTGCTGTGTACGTACTGTCGACAATTCGTTATCCTTTGGAAGCTTCTTCTTCAATATCCTTGCATCAACAATGACCCGGCGGAGATCATCATCGGGCACATCGTCTGGTTCCTCTTGATCTTCAGCTTCCTCCGTTGCAGCATCACCGTATTCAGGGGGCACATAGTTGTCATCGTCCTCTTCTTCTTCGCTGTCTTCCATCATAACCCCTATTTCTCCGTGCCTGGTCCAAACATTATAGTGTGGCATGAAACCCTTCTCAAGCAGGTGGGTGTGAAGGATTTTTCGGTCAGAGTAAGACTTTGTATTCCCACATATAGGGCATGGACAACACATAAAACCATTCTGCTTGTTTGCCTCAGCCACTTCGAGAAAATTATGCACGCCCTTAATGTACTCGGAGGTGCGTCTGTCACCGTACATCCATTACCGGTTCATCTGCGTGCATTATATATAATTAAGTGTGTAAAAAACCATTACAAAACATCATGAATAGATTAGTGACCAAATTAATAGAAGTTCATCATCACATTAAAACCAAAGTACATACATAGTTCTCATTGAACAACATATAGCTCTCCAGAGCATCTAATTAAACCATACATTGAAACTATGTAAAACATTTCAATGCAACAACAAATGCGATCATAATCGCAACCAAGGTAACAATTGATCCAACGGCATAATGATACCAAGCCTCAGTATGAATGACATATTTTCTATACTTTCTAATCTTGAAGTGCATTGCATCCATCTTGATCTTGTGATCATCGACGACATCCGCAACATGCAACTCCAATATCATCTTCTCCTCCTCAATTTTTTTCAATTTTTCCTTCAAGAAATTGTTTTCTTCTTCAAATAAATTTAACCTCTCGACAATAGGGTCGGTTGGAATTTCCGGTTCACATACCTCCTAGATAAAAAAATCTATGTCACGTTGGTCGGCATAATTGTCATAAACAATAAATGAACCAAATAGTTATAAAATATAATATATACCACATCCGAATCATAGACAGGACGAGGGCCGACGGGGGCGGATACCAAAACCATCGCACTATATAATAACAAACAATAATAAAACTAAGAAAATTAGACAAGTATCTATCTAAATCATACAAGTAAGAATTTTTTTCTTTTAAAAAGAAGATAAGAACAAGAGGCTCACCACGGTTATGCCGGCGTCGAGATCGGCACGGGCGATCGACGGCGGTGAAGACGGGGACGGGACGTGACGGACCGCTAAACCTAGACAAATCTTGAGGAAAATGGAGCTTGAAGGTCGAGCTTCGAGAGGAGAAAGCCTAACTAGTGTGGCTCGGGCATTTCATCAAACACCTCATGTGCATAGGAGGTGAGCTAGAGCACCACAAAGCTCTCCCCTCGCCGGCCAGAAAAAACAGAGCAGTGTGGAGTGCTCTGCTCGCCGGCGATGGGGTATATATAGCCACATCATTGGTCCCGGTTCGTGCGTGGAACCGGGACTAAAGGCCCCCCTTCTGTCCCGGTTCAAGCCACGAACCGGGACCAATGGATGTGGGCCAGGAGCGAGGCCCATTGGTCCTGGTTCATGCCAGGAACCGGGACAAATGGGTCCAGACGAACCGGGACCAATGCCCACGAGGCCCCGGCCGGCCCCCTGGGCGCATGAACCGGGACGTATGCCCCCATGGGTCCCGGTTCATGACTGAACCGGGACTAATGGGCTGGGCTGGCCCGAACCAAAGCCCTGTTTTCTACTAGTGTCCCTAGGGTTGTCTGGTCAAGCATTGACATAAAAAATTGAACCCTTTCTCTCTTATTATCTTTCAAGGAGGCTTCACCCTGTTGGAGTGCCTCCTTATCTTTGAAAGATGGAACTTCCAGTGGAGTGTGGAACAGCTGACACCCAGTGCAGCAACAAGTGATCTTATGCTTGACCTTCTATTCAGCGGAACTGCGGAGATTTGTGATAGAAAGCCATCAACCGCTTTTCTGCCACATCTTCCTTTCCTTTTGGTTGACACATCCACATGTTGACCAAGAACAATCTGTTTCTTTGCTATCTTCAAAATTCGTTGGATAAGCTGGATGTCTACTTGAAACAATGCATCCACATCCTGCTTATCCTTCCCTTTCAAATCTCCACCTCTTTTCATATTTAGAGCTCGCATCGCCATGTAAGCAGTGTATCTCTGCTCATTTTGTTAGTGATTTTCTTTGCTTCTGTATTTGTTGAACACCTACAGGAGCAATGCAATAAGAAAATTAGGGAAATGCACTTAAGTGCATCCAAATTTAGGAAAAGTAGGAGCAATTACAGGAGAAATGCAACAAGAAATTTTGGTGGAGTATTTACTGAATTTGAATGCACTCAAGTGCATACAAATTCACTTAAGTGCATTTATATGAACTTGACTGAATTTAAATCTACTTGAGTGCATTCAAATTTAGTAAAATCCACCTAACTGGATATATATGCACTCAAGTGCATATAAATGCACTTAACCGAATATATATACACTTAAATACATTGAGATTTAGTTAACTGAATTTTAATGCACTCAAGTGTATATAAATTCAGTTCGGTGCATTCTATGAACTCTTCTCCCACAAGTTCATCCTCCAAGTTCAGTTACCTGCTTCCTGTCCTCCAAGTTGATCCTCTTCTCCCACATGTTGATCCTCTTCTATTGCCATCGGTTCATCTACATCTTCTGGTGGAGAGAAGTTTAGATCAAAGTCCATCTTGTACTACTGATGTTGCTCTGCTCCTCTTTTATTCTTGTTGCTGCTCTGCTCCTCTTCTACTACCATTGCTGTTGTTCCTGGAGTAAATTTAGATAAATTGATCATTAATAACACTGACTTCTCTATAAACTGACCCTATTGAACATATTGATAACAATTCAAACAATATTGCTAGACTATCAGCTTGATGGTTATACTCAGTAGACTAGGAGTAGGATTACATCATCTTATTTACCATTGGAGTAGAAGTAAATATTAGTTTGCGTAGGTTTGTGTTAAATGATTCTTTTCTGTAAATACCCATATTCTCATTAAAATTTCCTAGTTTTGTGTTAAGTGATTTTTTTGTAAATTAACAACATGGGCCATGTCAACACCACTCCATTGATTTATGTTGTAATGCTTGTGAACATTGCCCATTTTAATTCACAGTACATACAAATTTGTAAAGAATTTAAACTTAAATTCTTTAATTTCTCTATACAATTAAACAGGACTCCTGATCAATTAAGATCATGCAATCTTTAATTTCTTAGTACAATTAAACAAGGCTCCTGAGCAACTAAGATCATGCAATCTTTAATTTCTCAGTACAATTCTAAATTTGAACATTCCCACTTTAATGATGCAATTCTTTAATTCTCTGTTATGTGAAATCAACAGGACTCCTAATCAATTAAGATCATGCAATTTCTTTTCTCTTTTTGCTCTACAATTCTGATCAATTTGTTTCCTATACACGCTCTACAATTCAATCAATAGGAGTACATGCTCTACAATTTGAGGTTGAATTGTTCTCTATTCTCTGAAATCAACATGACTCCTGATCAATTAAGATCACGCAATCTATTTTCTCTGTTTGCTCCACATTTCTGATCAATTTGTTTCCTGTACATGCTCTATAATTCAATCATAGGAGTACACGCTCAATTTGAATTCTGATTAATTTGTTTCGTGTACATGCTCTACAATTGGAGTAATTATGCTCAATTTTTTTGCTATACCTGTCCAAAAGCTCTGATATGTCTCCAACATATCTATAATTTTTTATTCTTCCATGTTGTTATATTATCACTCTTGGATGTTTTACAATCATTTTATAGCAACTTTATATCATTTTTTGGGACTAACCAATTGACATAGTGCCCAGTGCCAGTTGCAGTTTTTTGCTTGTTTTTAATTCGTATAATATCAGTACCAAACGGAGTCCAAATGCCACAAAACTTTTTGGAGATTTTTTCAGAACCAGAAGACATCTTGTGGGCCAAGAAAGTACTAGAGGGGAGGCTCGTGGTGAGCACAACCCACTAGGGCACACCTAGGAGCCCAGGCGCACCCAGGGGGGTTGTGCCCCCCACAGAGCCCCCCTGCACCGCCTCTTCGCCCTATAAATTCCCAAATATTCCAGAAACCCTAGGGGAGACGTCGAAACACAATTCCAGCCGCCGCAAGTTCCAGAACCATGAGATCCAATCTACACCATCACAGAGGGGTTCATCATCCTCATTGGTGCCTCTCCGATGATGCGTGAGTAGTCCACCATAGACCTACGGGTCCGTAGGAAGTAGCTAGATGGCTTTCTCTCTCTCTCTCACTCTCTCTCATTTGATTCTCAATACAATGGTCTCTTGGAGATCTATTTGATGTAATGTCTTTTTGTGGCGTGTTTGTTGGGATCCGATGAAGTTTGAGTTTATGATTAGATCTATATCCATGAAAGTTATTTGAGTTTTCTTTGATCTCTTATATGCATGATTACTTATAGCCTCGTATTTCTTGTTCGAATCTTTGGTTTAGTTAGGCCGACTAGATCGTTTTTTCTTGCCATGGGAAGAGGTGCTTTGTGATTGGTTCGATCTTGTGGTGTCCTCTCCTAGTGACAGAAGGGGCAGCGAGGCACGCATGTATCGTTGCTATTAAGGATAACAATATGGGGGTCTATTCCTACATGAATATATCTTGTCTACATCATGTCATCGTTCTTATTGCATTACTCCGTTTCTCCATGAACTTAATACACTAGATGCATGCTGGATAGCGGTCGATGTGTGGAGTAATCGTACTAGATGCAGAATCATTTCGGTCTACTAATATTGGACGTGATGCCTATATAATGATCATTGCCAGGATATCGTCATAATTATTCGATTTTCTATCAATTGCCCAACAGTAATTTGTTTACCCACCGTATGCTATTTTCTCGAGAGAAGCCACTAGTGAAATCTACGGCCCCCGGGTCTATCTTTCATCATATTGCTTTCCAATCTACTTTTTGCTTTTGTTTTCAGATCTATTAATCCAAAAACCCAAAAATACCTTGTTGCACTTTTTATTTATTTATTTTATGTTGTGTTATTGTGAGATCTATTTATCCAAACTCATACGATTTAATCTATCTTTTTACCGAGGAGGGATTGACAACCCCTCTTACGCGTTGGGTTGCGAGGTTTTGTTCTTTGTGTGCAGGTACCGTTTACATAGTGTTGCTTGGTTCTCCTACTGGTTCGATAAACTTGGTTTCATAAGTGATGGAAATACCTACCGTAGCTGTGCTGCATCATCCCTTCCTCTTTGGGGAAATAACGACGCGGATACAAGCAAAAAAGGAATTTCTAGCGCCGTTGCTGGGGAGACATCATCAACATCTATCAGGTTCCTAATCATAAATCTCATCTCCTTGCAATTTATATTATTTGCCACACTACAAGAAACCTATTAATGCATGACGGATTTCTGATGACGTTTTCAAAAACTATCATGGACGGGCTACTACAGTGCCGCAGGCCCGCTCAAGCCCGACTAACCGTTCCCTGTATGAAATGCTAACCCTAAACCCTGCTCGACCGCTCCTCCCTCCCTCCTGCGCAGCCATCCCCCTATCTCTCTCCCACGCGACTCCTCGCGACTCCACGCCGTCGCCGCCCGATTCCGGTGACTTCCGGCAGCTATGGCCGGTGCGCAACACACCCCATCTTCCCATCGCTCCGCTCTTTCCTCCCATCCCGTTAGATTCACTACTCCCGGCCACAAACGCTCGCTCTCAACCCATCTCCGTAGCTAGGGTTTCGTCGTCGGCGTGGCTCCGGCGGATTCTCTCCGTCCCCTGCCACCTGCTGGATGGTGCTCCTAGAACAGGGCCCTGTGGAGGCCCTCCTCCCATAGGATGTGCTGACGCGGCATGCCCTGCAGCGGCAGATTCAGGATGAGCGCGGGCGTGACGGCCTTTTCATGCTCGACGATGGCAGCGGCGAACGCCGGTGCTCCTTCTCGTCCTCTACCTCCAAGGACGCGCGCGGATACTGCTCAGGCACCCCCGTCCCTAAATCCCGTCCACCCATCCGGCGATGTCCAGCTCATCGTCATGCCCGTGGATTCGCCTCCTCTTGTACTCAACACTTGCAACGTGGACGTGGTGAGCTTCCTCTCTCTCTCTCTCTCTCTCTCTCTCTCTCCCCCTCTACCCCAAATCTGGATGGCACTTGCATCTGTTACATACATGCATATGAATTAGCACCATGGTTTGGTTCAATTTGTATGCGTCCGGATCTGGATGGTACTAGTAAACGGCCGCTCCTTGGTTGTCCATTTGTATGCATCCATCAGTGTGTAAATGGCCGCTCCTTGACTGTTATTTTGAACAAAACTCCCCCTTAATTCTTCATGTACTGAAACGAATCCTTGGAAGCTAGCACTGCATGTCTGTTGTTGCTGTCATGTACTCGATGTCTTTCATGTTTCAATTTCCAATACCTGGAAAGTTGCACAACATATTTCTAGTTGTGGTCCTGTACTACATGGCTTTTTTCTGATTTAATTTCAGTCAAGTTTATGTGAATATAATCTCCTTTGATTTGATATTTTTGTCTGAATATTTACATTTTAATTATCATGTACATACTAATGCATTCTCAAGATATTTGCTCGGTGTTATCTCCCAAAATAATAGTAAATGCAATCCTTAAATAGAAGTAGAAGTAGCATGTCCGCAAATAGAATTGTACATTTTCACTTCGTTCGTACAAGTGTAATAGATTATTGCTTGAAAACATAAAGATCTCAAGTATAACGGCAGAACAGAGATACAAATTGTAATTTCAACATCTGGCAAATGACATATACAGTGAATTGGGCGTGTCAAATGCTGATGTACAAACAGAATATAGTGGATTAACCATCTACTATTTAGAAAGTTCGGTACATAGCTTCGTTGTTCACAGTAGCTAATATAAATATTAAAACTGGTAATGTTTGCAGTGCCAATTGAAGCTGCCATAGACATGAAAGAACTGGACCGTTGTACTCTTGCATTATAGAGAAGGCATAATGTTAAATCCAAATAATAGACCTGCGATTCAAAATGAATAAATTTTATGATTCTCATTTTTCATAGTTTAGAGGCAGTCCTTTCCAATGTTGGGGATATCGCTTATCGGGAACTTATCGGTCGACCCAAGATAAGGGGTAAATCGGCTAGTTTATCGGCATATCGGCTGATTTATCACCATATCGGCTAATTTATCGGCCGATTTATCTTATCGGTCACACACGGGTAAGCGATAAATCGGCCGATTTATCGGAATATCGGAAGATATCTTGAACAGTGGTCCTTTCCCACAAGGGGACATATCTTAATAGATTTTTTAGAATGCTTTGGAAGCTAGAAATTGATGTTACATTCAGACCTCTGACACTGTCACTCCAAGTTTTGATAAATAAATTTGAGCAAGTTAGCGTTCCAGTCTTCTATTTGTGAAATTGGTTTTCTGATCTTTGTGAAAATTAGAACTCATGAACCATGGTTCTGGAGTTGGTAGTAATATGTATATTACGTTTTGTTGACCTGGAACTTTCTTAGTTAGGACTATTATGTTACTATCTAATCTGATTGTCAAACTAATTTCTTCGCTCTAGACATTGTAGTCGGCACATCTCCTGCCTGACCGACGTCCAAGCCATTATCCTCGAGAAGAACAGGATGGAATTGATACCCTTCCATTCTTCTGCTTGTTCTATTCTTGATGTGAATTAGCTAGGATGTAGAGTTTGGTCTATTAAAGGTCTGGACTGTTGTGTGGTTTCAGTAAAATTATAACTGCCCGTATATTTCTGTGTACATAACAACTGAACTGGATCATGTCCTTGATATCATGCATTGCACTGATACACCACTAGAGTGGCCATCTCTTGGTGGACCATGTCCTGATATCATTTCCCTGAGTTTATGGGCCTTGTAGTGAATGCTATCTCTACTTGCTTGCATTCAGAAATTAGAATAAATTGTTTACTGTACTGGATGCTCCTCTGCTCTCTTTGTTTGGTTCTGTCATTTTTTCCTCTTCCTGATTTGAACATGTTGGAAGAGCAAATTCTGTCATGTTCTCGACCCATCACTTTCTGCTATCTTGCTGCTACAAGACCTGAGAGTTTTAGCAGCTGATATAATTTTGACAATTGTGCTGCAATTTCATCAGTTTCTTTATTGATTTGGATAATTTTGCTGCTGCAATGGTCTGAAGAAAAACCGCTGTTCTTTTCGTTTGTGCAGGAACTTTGCTCCCATCTAATCCGGTTGGGTTGTGTAAGGGAAGGGAAGAGGGCAATGTCTGGTTGGGTTGTACCAAGGGAAGGGAAGCGGGCAATGTCATGGAGCAGCTGCAAGGGCGTCTCTCTCTCCCCCTCTCTCTCTGTTAATGAGATAACATAATCATGAGCCAATTTAAATAAACATGAACAAATTCTTAGATTCATCAATCTCTTTTGATCCCTTAAGTTGGAGCATATTAGATGTGAAGCAGATGTAGAAAAATTGTGCCTTTTCATTTGATGCTTGCTTGCATTCACACACTGGATGGTCATGTGAAGAATTTTACATGTGTTTGTCTAATATTGCCTGAATGTAATGTGTTTAAAATGTTTACCCAAGTTGTTGATGCTCTTTTTCTCTAGCCTAGTTTTCATAGTCCACTACATTACATATTTGATTTTTCATCTAATAAAACTGTACGAGTGTGGGAGATCTGCCAATGGAACTGCATCATATTCTTTGTTGATATTTCACATGTCATTTGAGGTTTACTTGGCAAGCAAAGTACTATTTACCTATTGTCAGCGTTTTAAGATGAACATGCAGCCTACACATTGAGTTTCATGTGTAAACTTTTTGACGCGTGAATATTTGATATTTACGCCTTCCCATTTATTGGCGTAGATACTTTGTTATTCTCATTTGTAGGCACGCTAAGATTTCAGAACTTAGGACAACTTGTAATTATTATTTTTACGTATGTTCTAATTCTCTTATTTCTATTGTCTATTTATATCAGAAATATCTAATGTTGTTGTAAATATGCTAGGTACGATCGGGTAGTGGGTTCTTAGTGCTGCCCATCACAATCTGCCATGACATGATAGTTGCCATCAGCAAGGCTACCAGCAAGAACCTGAATGACATCCTCAATAATTTCTATTTTTCGATGATGTAAACTAGGTTGTGCTATTTTCTAACATGTCTAGTGTTGTATTTTGTTTATTAATGTTGTAAACTATCATTACATGGAGGATTTTGTGAGTTGTTATGTTGTAGATACGGCCGGATGGCTATGTAAATACTATGTGATATGTTTATTGATTGTAAGACAATCGGAAATACTTTGTTTTGGAGAAAAATTGGAATTATCTGTATATGAAGGTCAAAAAATATCATGTCAAAATTGGTTGAAATAAATGTGCTAATGAGCTTGACTACATTAAATTGTGCCTAAATCCGTGGCGGTTTTTGTGACGAAAATAGTGTCCACGTAGGCAGCCATGTCATTCCAATTGGTCGGTCCAAAATCCTACGTGGCTGAAGTCTGATAGTTTGTTCCGTCACAACGGCTTGGGCCTAGTTCGGGCTGGATGGGCCTGGGGGATGACACATGACGGTCAAGAACCGTCATGGAATGTGTGGTGTCAAATTATGACGCGATATACATGACGGATTTTGAATCCGTCATAATCGAGCGTCCTTGACGGTTTTGCACTGACCTGTGACAGATTTTTACCGTCTTGGATTAACAGGTTTCTTGTAGTGCCATTTGCCTCTCGTTTTTATCTCCCCCACTTCACAAAAAATTGCCTTTTTATTCGCCTTCTTTTCCGTTCGATTTTTCTCGTCAGATCTCTTTGCGATCTTGTTTGATCACCTTGTTGCTATGGCTAGCATGACTACCCCTCCTTTGTCATCAGATTTTGAAGTTTTATACTTCAAGCAGAAACAAGGAGAAATTTGAAAGATGCTTGGTATAGGCTAATGGAATCCTATCGCATTTGCAATCTCAAGGGGGATGCAAAGATTTTGCTTCGAAATTTTTACATAGGATTAGCTTTGTATCATAGACAACTTTTGGATTTTGCCGCTAAAGGGAACTTTATTGAGCTTGATGCTAATACCGCCTATGAGATCCTAGAGGGAATTTTGGGAATTCCACCACCAAAAAAGGGGATTTCTTTTATTCAAGAAGGGTTTCGAATTTTAGACAAGTTGGGTGACTTACATAAACATTTGGTCGAGTTGCAAAAATATAATGAACCTCTTAAACACATCAGTGGAAATCTCAATCGCATGAATACTTTTATTACTCTTTGCAATAAGTGTTTGGATATTTTAGATCTCAAGATGGTCTCTTTTCCCAAAAATCTTGGGAAGCGTAAAGAGCCTCCCGAGTTTGAGAAAGCCCTTACAAAAGTGGCAAAAACTAAAGATTTCAATACTTGAATCTATGCATTATGCGTAGCTAAGGGCGTAAAACGATAGCGCTTGGGAGGCAACCCAATAAATAAAATTTATTTCTGCCTTTTTCTTTATGTTCTTGAGTGTTTGCACAATTATGCTACTGTTATGATTGTGTTTTTTTATGTTTTAATTGGTGTATGTGCCAAGTAAAGCCTTTGGGATCATGTTGGGTGATAGTTGATTTGATCTTGTTGGAAAACAAAAACTTTTGCATCCAGTAGAAGAATTTTGAAAATTCACAGAAGCGATGAAAAATTCTGCTTTTAAAAAAAAATATTGATGTACAAATTGCCTTCGTTTTCCTAGTTTTTCAGAATTTTTGGAGTTACATAAGTATGTGTAGAATTCGCGTCTTTACAGACTGTTCTGTTTTTGACAGATTCTATTTTCGTTGCATTGTGTGCTTATTTTGATGAATCTATGGATTGTATCGAGGGGTATAAGCCATGGTAAAGTTAGAATACAGTAGGTATAATGCAATAACAAAATATGAATGGGTTTGGAACAGTACTTAAAGTGAAGATTGGTTTTCTTATACTAACGGATCTCATGAAGGTTTTGTTAAGTTTTGTGTGATTGAAGTTTTCAAGTTTTGGGTGAGATCACGATGGATGAAGGAATAAGGAGTGAAAAGAGCCTAAGCTTGAGGATGCCCCATGGCACCCCCAAGATAATATTCAAGGAGAACCAAGCAACTAAGCTTGGGGATGCCCCGGAAGGCATCCCCTCTTTCTTCTAACGACCATCGGTAATTTTACTTGGAGCTATATTTTTATTCGTCACATATCATGAGTTTTGCTTGGAGCGTCTTGTATTATATAAGTCTTTTCTTGTTTTTCTTTTTAGTTCGTCACAAGTATCCTTGCTGGACACACCTATTTGAGAGAGCCAAAATTATGCTATAATTTGTTAGAATTGCTCTATATACTTCACTTAAATTTTTTGAGCTATAAAATTGCTCTAGTGTTTCACTTATATCTTTTTGAGCACGGTGTGCTTTAATATTTTTGGAGAAATACTCTCATGCTTCACTTAGATTTATTTGAGAGTTAGTAATTTTGAAGGAATTCTCTCATGCTTCACTTATATTATTTTGAGAGATAAATTTTTTTATGCTCATGTTCTTCACTTAAATTTATTTGAGCTTGTCAAAATCAATGGCAATATATTAAACTAGTCCCAAAGTGATGGATATTCAAGAGGGATATAATAAAAACTTTTATGAAGATCATTGGACAAAATAAACTTGATTCCTTGTAATAGTTTTGAGATATGATGATAGTACTATGTGAGTCATGTTGGTGAGTAATTATGCTTTAGTAAGAATATTGGTGTTAAGGTTTGTGAATCGCTACGCAAGCACGAAAGTCAATAGTTATGCAATGAAATTACATCCTACTTGTGGTGCATTATTCGGTGTTAGTTTATGGCTTAATGCTCGTTTATGAGATTTTTTGTTTCTTGGTTGGTTGCTTCTCAATCTTTTTCCTAGCCTCCACTTGTACTAAGTAGAAATACTACTTGTGCATCCAAAATTCTTAAACCCAGTTTTGCCATATGAGTCCACCATACCTACCTATATGCAGTATTTCCGTGCCGTTCTAAGCAAATTTGTATGTGCCAACTCTAATTTTCAAAATAATTTCCTTTTTGTGTGCCCGTACTGCTCATGAAGTGGCAGGGGGTGGCCAATATTTTTCCATGCTAGATGTGTTATTCTCAAGATGAGTGTTTATTCACTTGTCATTGCACAAGAGTACGGCGATAATAGGGATGCCCAGTCCCGAAATGAAAAAGAAATTTACTTTATGTTGTCAAATAATAAATTCCTTGAAAAGTGCTGGTATGGACGGTACCCGTGGATACGGCCAGCCGTGGAGTGTGAAAGAATGGTGAAAAAAGGAATAAACTTTATTTTCTGTTTGGGAACCGCCTATGATATATCTAGCATGGAAAGTATTGGGAACAACTCGATCGTTTTCGTTGACAGGAAAAGCATACCTCTCAAAATGTTTTTATCTCATTTTTTTCTTTGAGCTTTGGCACCTCTACAAATCCCTACTTTCCTCTGCGAAGGGCCTATCTATTTACTTTATACAATTTTTATTTTTATTTGAGTCTCCATCTTCTTTTATAAAGCACCAACTAAGGGGCACTATGATCGTACTTGAGCATTGGATGTAGCTAATATTCGAGTGTGCTTCGTGAATGGATCAATAATTGAGCATGATGGGCTAAGGATAGCTTTCTTTAGTGTTGATATTTTGAAAGACATGGTTGCTTGTTGATATGCTTGAGTATTGAAATCTTCATGTCAAAACTAGACTATTGCTTTGAACCATCTAAAAGTCTAAATGTCCATGCTACAAAAGAAAAAGAATATGTGATAAACATGTTAGGCAGCATTCCACATCAAAAATTCTGTTTTTATCATTTACCTACTTGAGGACGAGCAGGAATTAAGCTTAGGGATGCTGATACGTCTCCAACGTATCTATAATTTTTGATTGTTCCATGCTGTTATATTATCATTCTTCGATGTTTTACAATCATTTTATAGCAACTTTATATTATTTTTTGGGACTAACCTATTGACATAGTGCCCAGTGCCACTTGCTATTTTTTGCTTGTTTTTTACTTCACAGAATATCAGTACCAAATGGAGTCCAAATGCCACGAAACTTTTTAGAGATTTTTTCTGGATCAGAAGACACCTTGTGGGTGAAGAAAGTACCAGAGGGGAGGCCCGTGGTGAGCACAACCCACCAGGGCACGCCCAGGAGCCCAGGCGCGCCCGGGGGGGTTGTGCCCCCTACGGAGCCCCCTGTATCGCCTCTTCGCCCTATAAATTCCCAAATATTTCAGAAACCCTAGGGAAGACGTCGAAACACAATTCCAGCCGCCGCAAGTTCCAGAACCACGAGATCCAATCTACACCATCACGGAGGGGTTCATCATCCTCATTGGTGCCTGTCCGATGATGCGTGAGTAGTTCACCATAGACCTACGGGTCCGTAGGAAGTAGTTAGATGGCTTTCTCTCTCTCTCTTGATTCTCAATACAATGGTCCCTTGGAGATCTATTTGATGTAATGACTTTTTGCGGTGTGTTTGTTGGGATCCGATGAAGTTTGAGTTTATGATCAGATCTATATCCATGAAAGTTATTTGAGTTTTCTTTTATCTCTTATATGCATGATTACTTATAGCCTCGTATTTCTTTTTCGAATTTTTGGTTTAGTTAGGCCGACTAGATCGATTTTTCTTGCCATGGGAAGATGTGCTTTTGTGATGGGTTCGATCTTGCGGTGTCCTCTCCTAGTGACAGAAGGGGCAGCGAGGCACGCATATACCGTTGCTATTAAGGATAACAAGATGGGGGTCTATTTCCACATGAATAGATCTTGTCTATATCATGTCACCGTTCTTATTGCATTACTCCGTTTCTTCATGAACTTAATACACTAGATGCATGCTGGATACGATCGATGTGTGGAGTAATAGTAGTAGATGCAGAATCGATTCAGTCTACTAATCTTGAACGTGATGCCTATATAATGATCATTGCCTGGAAATCGTCATAATTATTTGATCTTCTATCAATTGCCCAACAGTAATTTGTTTACTCACCGTATGCTATTTTCTCGAGAGAAGCCACTAGTAAAATCTACGGCCCCCGTGTCTATCTTTCATCATATTGCTTTTCGATCTACTTTTTATTCGTTTTTGTTTTCAGATCTATTAATCCAAAAACCCAAAAATACCTTGCTGCACTTTTTTTTGTGTTATTGCGAGATCTATTTATACAAACTCATAATATTTAATCTATCTTTTTACCGAGGAGGGATTGACAACCCCTCTTACGCGTTGGGTTGCGAGGTTTTGTTCTTTGTGTGCAGGTACTGTTTACATAGTATTGCTTGGTTCTCCTACTGGTTCGATAATTGATTTCATAACCGAAGGAAATACCTATCGTAGTTGTGCTGTATCATCACTTTCTCTTTGAGGAAATACCGACGCGGATACAAGCAATCAAGCGCTTGAGGTGAGGAGCAGAGAGGAGACGGTGAGAAGATCCTGGACGTGGGCACGATGAGGAGGGCGAGCCTGGGCGCGGTGATAGCCTCTTGGGCGAGGGGCAGGCGCTCCTCCTTGGGTCACGAGCGCGTTGGTGCTGGGCGAACACAGGGGTACAATTGTACTTTTCACATGATCTGGTGTTGTCGGGAAAACTCAAAAACATCCTGCGTTTTGGGACAGAGGGAGTTTTTTTTTTTGCAAAAAGGTCGTCGCGTAGCTTCATTAGTTTTTGTGTTGGGCGTGGCCAGATGACAGTCGTTTGATTTTTTTTTGTGGTCAATTGATTATGTTTAGGCTGTTGGATGAAAATGGACGGCCATATCACCTTCTTCAACCTCCAGCCCCACCTCTTCTTCCTTTGAACCACCGCGCCGCCGCCAGCCTGGCCACCTACTTCCGCCGCCTGCGGCCGGCGGTGCTCCCGCATAGCCTAGTGGCACTGCCCTCCCACCCCCCCGGCCATCCCTCTCTCCCTGGCGCCGACAGAGATTTTCTTCGGTGAAGTTGCACCACCGCCCCACCACAACTGCCGTTCTTTCGCCCCCACCCTCACCCTAAGATAGATGGTGGGGTAGCCCTCCGGCGAGATCCTTCCTTCCCTCCGGCGATGTTCAAAGTCAACTGACCCAAAATTAAAAGTCACTCGACTGACATCTAGCTATTGTGTTTTGTGTTCTACAGGTGCGATTTCCCCCCTTGGCGGAGAGTGGGACAAACTATTATTTTAGGCATGTCGTTCTTTTATTTCATGCATATGTATACACTTATTTTCACGTAAACTTGATACATTCAATATTTTACATGAATTGATCCAGAATTCCAGATTATGCATCATTTCCGCCCCTGGAATGATATATCATTTAATCCATTCAGCAGTGTTCTTCTCTCGACACTGGTCATCCTCACTTCATGTGCTATGGTGTCTTCTCCATGATAGACAGTTTTAAAGTCGGATAGTGAGGCTAAATTAATATCAGTGAGGCTAAATTGGAAAATATATCCTCTGATGCTAAATCAAATTTAAAATCTTCATCTTCTTATCCAAGTTTCAAGTTGTATGGACAAATAATAATTCCTGATGATTTTTTTACCATGTAATAATATCTTATAAGTTCCAGTTGGCGATGATTTTATAAAGCCTGTAGTTTGGTGATCAAAGGCCATTCCTGCTTCATGTGTTAAAGAGTGATTAGGAGTACTGGGTGTAAACGTGAAGAAGCAAAAATAAAGAGGTATCTATTTATATATAAAAAGTACTTGATGGGTTCACCAGAAAAAAGAGGATAAGAAATAAATTACCACAAAAATTAGAAACATCAGGCCGTTTATTTAGCATCCTACAATTTTACAACCATTAGATAAGATTTCAGCGAAAAATTACCCACCATTGCCATTATTAATGAAGAAAACCTTTTGTATAGATGCCATATACAGAAAAAAAACAAAGCTAAACAAAGGAATTTCTCACGTCTCTCTCTTCCTCGAACCCTAAGAAAAAACCCCCCTGCGTCCTCACACTCGCCGCCGCTTTCATGCTCCTCCCGATCCACATGTTGCAGAATCCATCTTTATAACACAACAAAGGGAAAAGAGAAGATTGCTCTATGTGTGCTCACGCACGGAATCATGTTCCTCTCAATCCACATGAAGGAATCCGATGTTTGGTTCTTCCTTTGGCTGTTGACACATGATGATCCACTGCTCGATGGAGGGTTGTTCGTCTCAGATGAGGTCTCCGATTCTGGCTTCTTCCATTG
The DNA here is from genome assembly GCA_011799875.1 of Thinopyrum elongatum. Classification (NCBI taxonomy): domain Eukaryota; kingdom Viridiplantae; phylum Streptophyta; class Magnoliopsida; order Poales; family Poaceae; genus Thinopyrum; species Thinopyrum elongatum. The sequence goes on along the minus strand of CM022302.1, from coordinate 76,237,383 downwards.
TCTCTTCATGCCCGGGGTACCCGGCGTTATCGAGCACCACAATCTAGACACAGTTACCAAGACATACGAGAAGACCATCGCTCGGCCTCCCACAGATCAGGATGGTCCACACAAGGAAGGGCTAGCTCCACGGATCAGGCTGATTGTAAGCGCATGTTCACACAGTTTTTGTTTTTTCGTTCAGCCATGTCGTGTCAGCATAATATTACGTGACTCACGTTGCCTCTGTTGCATCGTCCTGAAGCCGGACGACCCCCTCCTTCAGCATGGTCGTCATGTTCTTGATGCATCCAGCTTACCCATACAAGAGGTAACAGAATCACTTTTACTAGAATTGCTATATTGTGCGATTTGGCTGTGTTCATGGATGCTGCTGCTGAGTGGGATTGAGGTGGGCTGACCCTGCCTAGGCACTTGCCCTGGGATTAGGTGGAAATCAGAATTTTATTTATACTTCCATAAAACTTTACATGCACACTACTTGTACTCATGTGTTGTTTCAGTTCCATGATCGTGAAATCCTGTTAATTATGGAACAACCAATAGGAAACATGGCAGTGTGGCTGTACTACTGTTTCAGTTATGTTATTCTATACAGCTAAGGAAAAGTTACGTAGTTCAATAATTGTTTTTGGAGAATGTCCTTCGCACCCAATTGCATTCCAACAAAGAAACATGGACCGTATAGAAGGATCCACTGAACAGATGCATCATAGGGGAAAAAAAACCAATAACAACAGACCAAGCAGATAGGAAATGGCCCCGCCCCCCGCGTCGCCTAGCTCTGGCGACTCGGGGGCGAAAACCTAGCGCCGCCGCCACCCCTCCCCCTCGCCCCTTCCCGTCTCGCCGCCGCCAGAGGCTTCCGCCGGCAAAGCTCGCGCTGGACCCAGGGACGGCAGCGGCGGGGCATCTCTCTCAATCCGGGTAGCGGGGCACGGCAACGCGAGGCCCTCTGCCGGCGGCGGATCTGGCCGCGGTCGGCGGCGGTCTCATCCGGCGCGGGCTGCCTCAAGGCGGTGGATGCGAGGCGGTGGCGGGCGGCTGTGCAGCGGCGGCGTGGCGGCTGGCTGACCTGGTGACCTGGATCTGGATCCAGCGAGCCAGTCAGGCGCGGCGCTGGCCTGCAGGTGGCGAAGGGCGGAGGTGTTGGGCGGTGCGGTGTGCGCGCACGGGCTTCCTGGTCGTGCGGGGGTGCAATCTAGCCGGTCTGGGGATCTCCTTGGCGCCCAGACTGGTTTTCCTGAAGCTCTCCCGGCCAACCGGCGATTCGTGGCCACGACCAGGGGGTCGACGGTGGATGCCATCGACAGAGATTGACTCGGCGGGGGTGGGGTGTGGTTGGCGGCAAGGGCTTGGATGCGGGTGGCAGCCGACACCGACCTGACTCCGGCTGTACAGGTGCTCGAGGTGAGCTTCTGTGTCAACGGAGCCTCATGCTAGTCCTAGTGGGGACGCTCGCCGCGGACTGGTAGGAGGGCGGGGAGATCTCGGGCTGCGGGGCACAGCGGCCAGCTTCAACGGAGATGACTGGGACGGGATGCTTCAGGCGAAAGCCTTGTGTCGATCTTGTCGGCCATGATGACGGCGACGCCTTCGGGCGCCGTTTCCCTTCTTGAAGGCGTCATCGGGAAGCTACTGTTACCTTCTTAATCGTGTGCCCCGGGTGAAAGCCTCAGGTCCATCTCTGGATCGGACGACGACGGCATCTCGATGTCGTTTCTCCCCCTTGGGGGCGTTGTTTTTGGGGGCCATGGATCCGCGGTTGGCAGCTTGATGTCTGGATTGGAGTGTTTGTTGGGTTGTTGGTGTGCAGGATGGTGGCAGTGGAAGTGATCTGTGGCGGCGACCAATCCCTTGGTCACCTCGGTGCTGATGGTTGACCTATCTCTTGGGGCTCGTGGCGACAATGAGGTCTCGGTGTTCGGTGCCCTTCGACGGCGTCTGAGGCTTTGTTGCCTGGCATAGTGCTTTGGTTCTCTCTATTTTTGATGGTGGTTGTGGTGTGGCCTAGAGGAGGTGCAGGGCCTGTCTCGGTGGAACATTGCCCTTCGGCACGGTCTGTGGCTCTCTTTGCCGCGACGTGGCTAGGCAGTGGGATGCCCTTCGACGGTGGTTGCGACTTCCTAGCTCTTCAAGGTGCAGAGTGATCGCAGGGCAGCCGGCAACTTCTTCTCTACGTCTTCTCGGTGACGGATCTCCTTTCGATTGATTCAACAAAGCTTGCTTCCACTCTTCTCGGTCCAACTAGTGGTGTTGGGTGCTAAGTTCTTGGTGTTGGCTGCTTGTCGTAGCTCTTTTCTGGTTATTCTTCTGTTCTTTCTTGTGTGTGTTGGTTGCTATCTGTTGTACCTGATGTCTTGTATCTTACTCTTATATATAATGAAAATGGTTCAGGCCGGCGTAAGCCCGCCGTAGCACCGTCAAAAAAGATGCATCATAGGACCTGTTCGAATACAATGATTCAAAGGAGATACTTTGGTAAGCAGAAATCATATGAACTGGAATCTATGAGATTTCTTTTGTTTCACTAATACAACGACGACCATATATTGGTAGTTTGGTGCACACAAATCATATGAACTGAATTATGTCCGATTGAGTCAAAGGATCTGTTCTCTTATCTCTTGGTCTGCACTTTCTTTAGGAACTTACCAGGTGTGCAAATTATGTACCTACTTTAATGACTAAGTCAATGCAAAGAACTATGTTCCAGTGTTTACTAATACCACTTACGATCCACTAATGTGCCTACTTTTGTTAATGCTTTTAACTGAAGTTGGTTGTTCATGCAGACACAACATACACAGACAGATGATGGCCAAGGAGCAGAGGAAAACGCAGGTAGGTATGTGCAAAACATGATAGATTTCATTCTAGGTATTGCATTACTATGCTGCAGTGTACTATTCTGTGAAGAATTTGTAGTGTCGCAAAAGGACTGAGCGACGGATCCATGATTTAAAGGCAGCTGGAATGTCTAATCCAAATAAATTGCTCGATGGAGCGCTGTGCATGGCCTAGATGAATGGCGTGACATATTCTGCAACTTTCCCATGCGCCCGTGTGCACGCGGCTGCATAAGGACTACCATGTGTTGATCGGAGCAATGCAAGGTTCGATTCTGAATGTGCATAGGGAGCAGCCAAAACTATACAGAATATGAAGCGAACAGTCGCCTGGTGACAGCTGATTGACCAGATAGACGAGCTTGATCATAAGATTTACTTGATTTGCTTTGTTTTGTTAAGTGCGCACAGAGAAGGGCTTCTCATCCTGTAAGTGCTACAAACAAACAAAATTTACACAATCGGCTGCAAGCAAATAGAGAAGGGCTTCTCATCCTGTAAACTATATAGCGAGATACTATCGGCCTCTATGTTATTACAAGATTACTTCTAAATTTGCACCAGGTCATGAGAGCAACAGGCTCCTTGCCTCATGTACGCAGCCAATTAGAGCTAGGGGCTGGCAACTGATAAGCAGATTATCTTTCTACAGATTGCTCCCCCTATTTTTGTTGTACTAGATAATTGGATTGTATGTCTATAATTGTTTGATTTGTCTTTTATTTCATACAGGTGTGCCACTTAAGACCAAATCAGCAGCGTAAGAGGGGTATTGTATATAACTGACCACTACATATTTGCCAAAAATATACAGCACGTACTGCATATATACTATGTTAGTATGATGAGGTCAAATTGGTCTTTTCTGAGGTTTCAATTATGTAGCATATAAATATGAATTTTGCTTTGATTTTCTTTTCGTACACAACAACAGAATTTCCAATTAAGTCACTGGTCCAAAGATATGGTAATTTTCCCTTTTTCTAATTAAGTAGTGAAAATATGCATCCACCATCTCTGGTGACCTAACATCACGTAAAAACTATGGACGACTCACTATGTAATATCACCTATGGACGACTCGTATGCTATATTGACACAAATGGTGTTTCTAGAAATTTCATAATACTTATTTGCACACAAATTTATGATTAAAGATATATATCACAAGTGATATTCCATTTGGCAAAATAATTTTACTTGCCATCATGTAATATTAATAAGAAGACAAGAAGACTGCTTGGTACAACCCATGGAAGCACGCCGTTCGCTACATAGTAGCGTAGAAAATGTTCTTTAAGGGAAGTAGTATGAACGATGTTTTTTTTCTAGAGAGTGGGGATACTTATGTCAAACTTTGCTTAGATGAAAATATGAGCCAACACCGACGTGGAGTATTTGAGCTCGGGCTCAAATGAGCCTGCATGAACAGTAAAAGCGAAAAAAAATGAAAAAAAGTCTGAATTTTTTTTGTGATAAACTTTGACAAATTTTCTAAGTGCTTGCAGATTTTCATCACGAGATCACATTCGTGGAAGGCGTGATGAAAAAAACAAAAACGATGTTCTGAAAATGCTACTTTCAAAAGCATTTTGAAACACTGATTTTGTTTTTTTTGCTACGCCTTCCATGAATGTGATCTCAAGCTGAAAATTTACAAACAGTTAGAACATTTGCCAAAGTATACCATAAAAAAATATCAGATTTTTTTGAATTGTTTTGAATTTTTTACAAATTTACTGTTCATCCGGGCTCAAATGAGCTCGAGCTCAAAAGGATACTTTCCCCAACATCGCTCCTTCTTATTGCACGGGTTTTAACTTAACTAAATCAAATGATCATGGAAATAAATACCTAACAGAAAATGACAGTTTTAAAGGATATATATAGTATAAATGCTCTCTAACTTCATAGACCAAATTCAAAATAAATCACTTAAAAGAAAAAATCATTAAAATAAAAATATGTCAATCTTCCATGTGTTACCAAATTTACCTATGCCTATATTATATAAATATAATTAGAAAACCATGACGGATCATAAAATTTACAATCGGTATGACATGCATAATTTCTATTTTTTCTTTATACCAGCCAAATATATGATCATATTATTAAAATTGTAAAATTCTAGCCCGCGCATCGAGCGGGCCACTTTGCTAGTTAGTATAACAAATTGAAAAAAATGTACATAGGTATGACTTGCATGTCAAATATATGTTAGACATTAATACTCATATGTTTTTCCATTGTACTTTTATAAAGCAGTCAGCTCATGTCAGTTGGATACTTATTTTTACCTTCTCTTGCATGACTAATGTCTCATTTCATTTTGTATTCAATTGGATTGGAAGACTTAGTTTCCAAGTCTATCGCCTCCATCAACACATCAGATATATGTGAATATATAATACTCCCTCTGTTCATAAATGTAAGATGTTTTGGCAGCCATAAAACTGTAGAGGATAACATGAAGTTTGAATATGCACAAAGACAACTGAATGATGATGTCATTTAAACTTCCTCCCTTTTTAGACGATTATATTGCTTTCCAATAGCTAATTGATGAGAAATGATTTGCTCGGTAAGTTAGCAGCATGAACTATAGCTTAATGTGTATGCCGAAGAATTCCACAATCTGAACAATAGCACATTAAGCTATAACTCAGTCAAGACGGGTTATCACACGGACACGGCGCGGCACCACCGCACAACTAGTTATTTATAGGACCGATATGCACTTGTGCTTGCATGAATTGATATATACATCTTTAGGTACTTTTTTAGTTTGTTTAGGGAATGTGTCATACTCGGGAAGGCGAGGCGGTGGTGGCTCTATGAAGATGGAGTAAGGTTCTTCCCGCCTAGCCCCATCTCAGTGGTGCGTCTAGCATCGTCAGAGGGCGTGTGGAGGTGTATTTTCAGCGATCTCGCGGGATTCTGTGGTGTTTATCTTTTGGTGGATATGTATGGATCCGGTATTCGGTCGGTGTTTATCATTTTTGCTAAGCACAGCACGTAATGGTTGTAGTTAGGTTTCTGACCAATTCTTCAGTGGTCATGTTTCCGCCCAGTACTAGTACTTCTGAGCTGGACTTGTCTGCCAAATAAATTTATATGCGCAGTTGGTATTCTCAAGTGGATACTTTGCTTGAGTAACAACATCCTTAGCAGATGAAAAAGAAAGTGTGCCTCAGATTTCACACTGAAGCGTGAGTCACCAGCTGGGATGCTCTTGAACAGGTGCTTGCTCACACAGGTTTCCTCAAGATCTTATTTTTTAAAAGTGCCACAAACTTAATTATTTTAACATGTTCATATAATAAATCAAGATTTTCCAAAGCAAACTATATGAAAAAGATCAGAAAAATGGGTCCGTCTACGATGGATATTACTTAAATTATCATGAAACACACATGGAAGTAACTACACCTGGTATTCTATTGTGGTAGAAAGTCGCGGGGTGATATGTGTAACCTTCCCTGATCGAAAAACATACTCAGTGACAAGAAAAGTGAACTCCGTGCAAACGAGGCGAGAGCCAATTTGATATTCCCCGGTTCCGTTCGTGAACTACTTTAGCTTGTGTCGCAAAAGTATATGTTACATCGTGTTTTACGTTTGCAAATTTATGAAAATGCAAGCAAGTGGATAGTTTTTATTTGTAATGCCTACATATTTTATATATAAAGGAGTCCATAGTTTCTAGTAAGACACAAACTATCTAAATCATCATGAAACGGCATGGGAGTAACACACCATGTAGTATGAAAAAAAAAATGATGATACCGACATTTCCAAACGGGTGGGCACCACATTTAGCATATTCGGATGGGTTTACTTTCCAAAGCATTTCAGTTGTGATCACGGAGCTATTGGTGCTTTAACTAGTAGTATAAATAATTAAAGTGTGTAAGGTTTACATGTACTAGACAAACATAGCTCGAGGCAAAGGGGACCAAGTTACGTTCACCGAGATTAACGCATGATTGGTCTTTATCTTTTGAGTACTGAGCCCATGGCTGTCCGCCCGGAAGGAACAACAGTGTTCAGCGGAATTTGACGACTCTGGGCCTACCTTGAACTTCAACTCCATCCAAGAACGTACGGCTACAGCAACCACAGATCTCTTTAAGCATCGTGACTTGCCAATGATACCATCGAAGAGTCGGATTTCTTCATTCAATCCACTCGTAAAACAACCAAGGCACAAATTGAAACCCCTTTGCACTTCTGATATGAGAACTTCTACAGTCGCCTCAACGGCATGTTCAAGATGTGATATTGATATGTCAATTGCGCCAGAGTCACCATGGATGCGTCTTCTGAGTGTGCGACGATGCGATGAGTCCACTCTGCCAATGACTGATGCACCATCGATCAGCTGCAGGTCATGCTTTTCTTGTTCACCCACCTTAATCCTCATGTCATATTCAATTACAATTTCATCACAAAATTCTATCCCTCTTTTAGGGCCAGTCATGGTGATGAGAGAACCCTATAAGATTATTATCATTATTTAGTAGTTTTTCATTTAAAGAAATATCTAAAGCTAAGTAATTCCATTATGGTATTCAACTTGTAAGAATATCTTGCAACTGATGTAGCTAGATCATTGTATTCTTTTCAAACAACAAGCGTGCCTTGTCGATTTTCATTAAGGAAACCGCCAGTGTTTTCACATGGACAGAGGCAAAAGCAAACAAAAGGAAGTGTGACATGTCCGGTTGCAAACCTATAAAAGAAAGCCTCTATTTCAAAGTGCTCATACAAACCAAAGGCATAAGGATCAGAACATAAAGGATTTCACCATCCAAAGTAAATGATTAAAAAGTGCATGATGGTGTTACAGAAGGAAAATTGGCCCCTTCAATTTATTTGATTTGTATTTAAATCCAAAATTTTAATTGCATGAACCTCTTGAAAGGAATAAAGAATAGAGAGAGAGAAATTAGTGATGGGATCATTCATCTATGCATCTTCATATGCCTATAAACAAAATAAAATCAATTGTGTGTGGTGTACATAGTAGCAACCAAGAGTCCGAAACCTACTTCCTCCGATCCATATTAATTGTCGCTCAAATGGATGTATCTAGCATTGAAATACGTCTAGATACATCCGTTTCAGCGAAAACTAATATGGATCGGAGGAAGTATTATATTTGATTTTGTTTGGGACAAGTGATACTCTTAGTTTCATAATTTAGAACTCTTTTCATAGTACATCAGGATTTCACAATATCATATTGGTATAGTCGTGGCTTATAAAATCCAAAGTGTTATTCAGCTGCTCTTGGACCAATTAATAACATGGAAGCATCTTTAATGATGTAAAAGAGATTAAGTGGTTGTAGTAAGCTATCGAAAGTGTGTATGGTCCATCTCATCAGTTCTATGCATGTGAGACTCTGAAAAAAAAGGTAATTTGAAATAACAAATAAGTCGCCCGCTCAAGTATAATAAAGTAGCAAATAAAAACATCAAGTATCGAGATTCATCAGCTTAACCCCCTGAAGTAACATTGTATAAAGTTTAAACAATTTTCTAGGGTCAGTTTAGTAAGTGGTTTTCCCCATGTGGCAGCATCCACGTAACGGTCCATGTAGGCAAACACTACATCCCAAACCGGCACAATAGGTGAAGATAGTATCTATAATACCTAAATAGTTCATCCCCACTAACCTATTTCTCTTGACATGCAGCGTGTCCACCTCACCATTATGCCACATCAGCGTTTTTCTATTTTTAGGCCCACGCATTCCCTTCCACATCCCCTTCCCTGCCAGTTAGGATACCGAACAGGCAGTGATCCACCAAAATCTGATCCCTCAACTCTCCCCTTCGATCTGTAAAAGCCACGCCTTCATTATCGGTCCGCCGCCTCCCGCACGATGGAGGAATCGCTTCTTTTCCCCGACTTGATTTCTTCCACATAGACTATACTAATCCTTAACCTATCATCTCTCCAATTAACTCCCCCACCCATTGATTTCTATCACCGTTCATCTTCCCCATCAAATATATTTGGAGTTACAGATGGAGTCGTTCTTCCTGTAAGCTTCCATCCTCACAACAACAATTAGAAGATTAGGATGTTGGAGACGATCAGTTTCATGTCCCCACTGTCGACGCCCATCACCCGCTGGTACAGGTCTCGAGGAGGAGGCATAGTGTGGAAGCTTCTAGAACCAATCGACCATCGATGGGACACGTCGGCTACGTCGCGCAGCCACTGCATGTGGCGCCGTCTTCCTTATCCTACGTACCTACCTGACCATGTTCGGCATGGCCCAGTTCATCAAGGTTTCACCACAAGGTACGTCTCTAGCGCCTGCCCCATCCAACATGTGCATATGGCTTCCTTATCCTGGTGTGTGCACAGGTATAATGATAATCGGTGGGACGAGAGGTAGCTATGGGGTATGAGACTCCGAGGGATGTCATTCTTGAACTCAGCCGCCGACCACCGTCACATGACTCGCCGTCTCCCTCGGCTTACAGGAAGGGTTGAACAGCTTCCTCTTCACCACCGTTGCGATCTTTGTCTATTTGGTTAGCAATGTTTCTTCTCTTCATTATTCTAGCTATTTGAAATGTTGGATTTCCTGATATTTTGTCCTCGGTCTGATAATGACAAGCAGTACCTTTTTGATAAATAGTTTGGTAAATACATCATTTGGTTCATTTCTTGGATCACTTTCAGTAGTAGTTAATTTTAACTCAAGATTGAAATCTGAAGACCACACATCTAGCTTCGTTCAGTTATTGATTAAAAGTACAGTACCTATGAGAAGAAATTGCAAGTTCCTTAAAGAACCTGCAGATATTTTTTGATTACATATACATGGTGGTGATTTTGTTTTACTGTGAAGATCATTGGCGGATAAATAATACTACAAGGTTACCATGATACAGGATTTTCTAAGAAACAAGAATATGGGAGTACATTTGTTTTTGGACATGGTGAATTAATTAGGAGGAGGCGTCAACACAATGCTCCTTGAGCATCAACAAAACATTTCATGACGTGGTACCTCCAGGTTGTTGTGGACGTGTTCCGTGGTTGATGTTGTACTGCTATCACCGACACGTCCACCATAAAGATTGTCTCTCTTGCACGCTGTATCACAAACATTTTCCCACCCTACATACTACTATCTTCCCTTCAATTGCACCGGAGATTTGTCCGTGACAAGGTAACTACTATCTTACCTTAATCCCTAATTATATCTGTCAAATTACCCTCACTGTGCTATTTTTTTTCTCCCTTCATGTACGTCCCTCATAAAAATATGCTGCTCGCAAAAAATTGGAGTTCCCGCCGCCTATTGGTACACTCTCTTGCTATTTATTGCGAAGTTATCCTATATGATTTGTTGATTATTATTTTCCCCATGCCTTCTGTGATTATGTTTGCAGATGAATGATTTTTTTGGATATTTGCCATCCCATCAGTAGATGTTTATTGGTTGTTCTTCTGGGTAATTGTCAAATTGTGCTATCTGATTCCTACATTGGAACAAGAAAACATGTGGATGGTTATGGTACATGGAGGGCTGGCATTTCATAATTCATTTTTTCATGCACATTATAAAAAAAGATAACAACAGATTGTTGAGCAATTATTGAGCATTGCAGGTTGTTTCCCTAACTTTGGGATGTCGTACATAGTTGTGTTTTAAAATATAATTTCCAGTTATCGAAGCACATTTTGTTCCACCGCCGTGCCTCACTTTCCTAGGAAATGTTGCAGCTTCCACCCATCTGCAATCTTATTGGAGTGGCTATGAAACAAAATATTAGGATTGAATATAAGAGTCTATTCTCCCATTTTAGTTTCTTTGAAGAATCAAGATGCCAAGTACAACCCAGCTTTCAATTGTTGCTTCGCTAGGAATAAAAAAAAATCATCTTAGTAGGAAATATCTGGACAAGGTACAACCTACAACTATAGGCCTTTCATGTAAAAAATAGCATGCCAATATAAATAAATAAATAAAATTTAGTTTTGTTTACGTACAGTACTGCTTCCTTGGCAATTTAAAGAACTGTATCGATGTATGCTATTCATGTTGCCTCTCTAGATGTTTGGAACATATATTTGAGCTGGCTGTTTAGGTGTGCTTTACCTGTACTATCATATGCCCATAGTTAAGTATGTCCATGCATTATTTTTCCAATTGTTAAGATTTTGGCCACTCAAATTTAAACACTTTTTTGGTGAACATCCTCATTTGAAGTGACTATAGGCTAACCAAGTGTACTTGAATTACTTCAACGCGTTTACAAGCAAACATAGCTACTTGGGAGAAGAATCCGTACACGTAGTCATAAATCTCTTTTATGTTTGTGCAGAAACATATTCGTTCAACATTTCAAATGTAAATATCAATATTCCATTGTATCTCTAACATAAAAAATGTAATTGTACTGTTATACATTTCAAGCCATTTTTTTTCATTCATACGGTATATGTTCTTTTTTGGATCTGCTAATGGAAACTACAAAGTCCCGCAGCAACGCGCGGGGTATCATCTAGTTTAATACGTTAATGGGCCGAATCTCTAGTTTTGTACTTTGCGGGGGTTAAGTAGACAAACATCAATACTTGGGGGAGTTAGATAGACTCATTCTTTGATATAATTGCAGATAAGTATGGGTGTGCACCTTCTCCACAATGATGGGATCATCCCTAGTAAAACTGACGATATAATTAAGCAATGCATCCAGTTGATCCCGCACTGCTATGTATCCGTACAACTGTATGAACCTATCATCAGCTATAATTTCAGCCAACTTCAAAGAGAAAATTTGGAACATGCAAGTAGGTGGATGCCTCAGGCAACATCCATTGAGGAAGAAGCAATTTGGAGGTTCCGTTAACATCATTGCGTCCAAACAAGCTTCATAGAAAGACACAAAGTTATTTGGTAATCAGGAATTGATACTATAAAGAAATATTCGTACAAACAGTGAACATGGCTTGAGGATTCCATGCATGGCCCAATGAGAATTTTCCTTTTCATAGTAGTGGAAACTATCTATGTTCTTTTCACTAGAAAGTTTACGCCGTAGAATAGTTATCTGAGGAAAATAAAAAAGAAACAGAAAGTAACATAGGAGTATCAACTAAGCAAGTAAAAGTCCATTTATTCTCCCAAAAACATTTTATAACTCCCTAACATACTTTTTTTTCACTTTGCCCACAAGAACTACTAAAACAGGTCATTTCACCCCTTAATGAAAATTTTCTATTGTTTCTCTTTCTAGAAGTCCGCTTTTAAATTGATTTTTCCCCGATGGTAGATACATCATACCCTGTATTATACCATATTTTCCATATATACTCCAAGTTCACCACTCCTGCGCTTTTCCAAAGCATCAATTCCTCATTAATTAAATCCACCGGAGCATTCCCAGTTCGATGTCAATCAAGGTTTGCTAAGACCGTGGCATTCCTTTGGTGGAGAGTGGAAAGCGGACCGAAAATAGCATAGGGAGACTTTGGTGGAGACATAATCCTCTATAACACTAAGCTCACTAGTTTTAAAGAGCCCACATTCAATTGAGGTCTACAATTAGAACTGAGTCACCCGATTTGGACCGGTCAATAATTTCTCAAAACTCTCTCACTTAATTCTTTTGTACTATACACTATGCTTCCTAATTTTTAAGACTTCACTACTAGGAAAAACCTTATACACAGAAACTTACCAGTAGCGTTTTTTTGAAAGGAAGCGCTGCTTTAGCAGTAGTGCTTGCACAGAAAGTGCGCTGCTACTATGCACATAGCAGTAGCGCGGTAGTTAGAAAACACGTTACTACTATAATTGCCACACCGTTGCCGGCAGGCTAGGTATACTAGTAGCGCTCTTACGTAAAAAGCGTTACTGCTATTGTACTTAGCAATAGCGCTTTCCTCCAACCAGCGCTACTGCTAAATTCAGTCCCCTCCCAGGACCCAAGTTTAGTCCCACCTCGCTCCGCGAACAGAATGTTTACCATCTTAAATATGGTGCTTCTCAAACTACCACAACCACTTTGTCTTCATTGTACTCTATGTGTAGGATCTACACAAAAAGATCATTGATGACCAATGCTTTTTTTTACATGCTTAGCCTTAGTAGCACTAGTAGAAAAAGGCCCATTTGTCCCGGTTCATAAGGCCCATTTGTCCCGGTTCGGGAACCGGGACTAAAGGGTCGGGACTAAAGCCCAACACCTTTACTCCCGGTTCTTATATGAACCGGGACAGATGGGGCTCCACATGGCCGCTGCGGCGAGCCCAGAGAGGAGGGCCTTTAGTCCCGGTTGGTAACACCAACCGGGACCAAAGATCATCCACGTGTCAGCAGCACAGGAGCTGGGGTTTTTGTTTTTTTTAAAGGGGGGGGGGGTTTGCGGGTTTTGGGAGTTTTGTAGGGTTAATTTAGGGGTTTCATATATTGTGTTAGCTAGCTAATAGCTAGAGAGAAGTGTCCTCTCTTATCTCCGTGCTTGGTCGACGCTACGTACTATACGTATAGAGAGGACTCGACACGCTAGCTAGTAAGCTAATGAAGGAAACCATTAAGTACACAAGATCGTCATGAACATATACAGAGAGAAGTGATCGACCTCCTCCTTCTCCGAGAGATTGGTCGAACAACAAGTTTTCGTATATCTATCCAACGCTACTAGCTACATATATACAATATAAGATTTCTTACAATCCCTAACATTTGATGTCAAGTTCCACATAGTATTCTCCGGCTGGATTGATGACGTGGTCAAGAAAGAATCCTGCCAATTCCTCTTGAATTGCTTTTATGCGATCTTGTGGTAGGAGTTCATCCCGCATCTGCCAAATCTAATTTGAAGAAGGGGGTCAATACATATATATGAATGAAACTCAACACAAATGATGGTAATAAAATAAAATTGTGAATATTATTGCTTACGCACTTCATATTGTTTTTCAGCGTAGCCCCGCTTAGAGGTCGTCGCATTGTAGATGTACTCGCAAATGTAGTATCCACAAAAATTATTCCCGCCATCCTGCCACAACCACTTTACGAGAAATAAATGTCAATCAAACTGATAATCAAGCATTATAAATGGTATTGATGAAACTAGCTAGAATCAATGGGAGATGCGCGGAACTAGCTAGTAGTACTTACTTTCGGGTGTGTAAATCGCAGCTCCCCCGGCAGTCCCGGAGCTTCTGTGGTGAACACTTTCCAAACCCTGCGAGACAAAGAAAATAATTACTTGATATCAGGAAATGATCAAAGTTGCCGATATGGTGCGATAATGATCGATTGAACTTACTTCTGGAGCATTTCAGTCATGGCCGCATACTCCTTGGAATCTTTTCGTCTTGAGTCTAAGACGGTTACTAGTCCCTGCTCAAGCTTAATCTCTAGGAGAATAAAGTGGAAGCTGCGCACACATGCATAACTCATCAATTACATTACTATAACCTCGAGTAATAAGGGAAACCGAATATGCAGAAGATAGTAACACTCACTTGAAGTTGTAAGGAAAGAGTATTTTATCTTTGTTTTGATTTTTAAGCAACGATTGTAGCAAGTTGGCCTCGGTTTCTTTCGCATGATATGTAACCGTCCATTCATCTATGAGATTTGTGTTAATGAACCCAATATCATAGATTTGTGCATTTCTGCATTCGACGATCTTCAATCTGCATAATATAGTGAGGATAATTATATATACATGCAATGAAAGAACTGAGCTATATATAGAGACTTAATTACAGAAGTATAGTACTTACAGACAGTAGCAAGTGATGATTATTTTATCGAGGTCCTTTTGATTGAAAAACTGGAAGAACTCCTCAAATGGAACAGACAACAGATCAATTCCAACGAGGTCGTGCTCCTCTTTAACTCTCAGCGTCAAAATATCCTTCCCGGACTTGCAGGTGTCCATGTACCACTTATGGAATCTTCGCATCATCGTTGTTAGAGGAGGATCACCAGGTCTGACGAGAGGCTTCCCGTACTGGTATTTGTGTTCGTCCACCTCCATTGTATCAAAATGTGCATCGTCGGGCAGGTAATCACCAGGATTGGTACCGGGCAGCATCCCCGGCAGATTTGCGACGATATCGCTAGACACCTTGAGCAGGGGGCACGATTGGTTTGCCTGTTCGCCGAGCTGTTCAATTTTTCCCCCTCTTCTTCATTGTTGTAACCTTTTGTCACTTGAAGTAGTTCCCGACCGGCGCGCTCCTTCCACTGCCTTTTTCAGAGCGCGGACATGTTTGTCATCCGGCGGAGGCGGTGGTGGTCGCTTCAGGTTCTTCAAAGTGCGCTTCAATTTCACCGGATCCATCTTCTCCTCCAGAGGTGGATTTTTCTTTGCAAAAAAGTCCTTCACTTGGGCTTGACAGATCTCCTCGTTTTCCTCCACGGTCATCTCGTATGGTAATCTATCTGGAGGCTTGATAGATGGACCGAATTTGTATTGCCTCCCGCCTCTGGCTGTACTGCTAGACGCCGGCCGAGCAGCCGGAGCGGCTGCGGCTGTCTTCCTTTGTTGCTTACGAGGCGGAGAAGGAGGCGGAGTGCTACGACGCGCCGGAGCAGCCGGAGCGGCGGCGGCTGTCTTCCACTGTTGTTGACGAGGCGGAGAAGGAGGCGGGCTGCTCGGACGCGCCGGCGCAGGCGGAGAAGGAGGCGGAGTGCCGCCACGCACCGGAGCAGCTGGAGAAGGAGGCGGAGTGCCGCCATGTGCCGGAGCAGCCGGAGAAGGAGGCAGAGTGCCCTGATCACTCGCCAGAGGAGGAGGCGGAGGAGGAGGCGGAGTGCCCTGACTCGCCGGAGGAGGAGGCGGAGGCGTCCAGTTCGGAAAGTTGATGAGCTCCTTCCGCCATAGACATGGAGTCTTCAGAGCAAGACCCAGCTGAGTCTCCCCTTCACCGGTAGGGTGGTCAAGCTCGAGCTCCTCAAATCCCTCCGTTATTTCATCGACCATCACAACAGCATAGCCTTCTGGAATCGGAAGGCAGTGAAAAGTTGCGCCGGGTCCAGAAGGTGCAACAGAGCCGACAGCCGCCTTGACTTTGAGGTGCTGCCATTGCGCCATAAGGTGGCAATCTTGAGCCTCCGTGATAGCATCCACGGGGTAGCTGGGAGCCGTGAAGTGAGGCTGCTGAAGGAGCTCGGTGGAAGCCACGCTGCTTCTCCGCTGAGATGGCGGGGTAGCTTCGGCAGGTCGCTGCCTCTGAACTAGTGCTTGTTCCTCTAGCGCTCGTACCCTTGCATTCAGCTTCTGCAGTTCGGTCTGCTCCACTTTCCTCCTCCTCTCCCGGGTTTTGTAACCGCCTGCGCTGGGAAACCCTTCCTTCCACGCAACGGAGCCTGCCATGCCTCGTGTTCGTCCTGGGTGCTCAGGATTCCTGAGGGCCAGTGTGAGCTCGTCGTTCTCTCTGTCGGGAACGAACGTCCCTTGCTGCGCTGCGGCGATATACTTCTGAAGCTTCTTGACGGGTATTTCAAGTTGCTCCTTCATCCAACGGCACTTCCCTATTTCAGGGTCCAAGGTTCCCCCAACCCCGAAGAACCAAGTCCTTGAACGGTCTGGCCAGTTCAATGTCTCTGGTTCGACCCCTTTATCAAGCAGGTCCTTCTCAGCCTTGTCCCACAACGGCCGGGCTTTGAGGTAGCCACCTGACCCCGTGCGATGGTGATACTCCTTCTTTGCAGCATTTTTCTTGTTTGTCACTGACATCTTCTTACTCTTCTCCGATGTCTTGTGGGCCACAAATGCGGGCCAGTGATCTCTTATCTTCTCAAATCGGCCGGTGAATTCTGGAGTCTTCCCTTTGTCGACAAACGTTGATTTCAACTCATTCTTCCACCTCCTGAATAGATCTGCCATCTTCTTAAGAGCATGAGCCTTGACCAATGGCTCTATAACTGGCTTATCCGGATCCTCCTCAGGCGGTAGGGTGAAATTTGCCTTCAGCGCGGTCCGAAGATCATCTTTCTGTCTATCGTTGACAAAAGACACTTGAGGGTCTTCGCTCTTAGGCTTATTCCATTGGTGGATGCTGATCGGGATCATGTCCCTAACAAGAACCCCGCACTGAGCAGAAAAATGCTTCCTTGGTCCGGCTGGGTTCAATCGGTTGGCCATCGCCCTTGATTGCTGTGATCGTGAACCTTTCATCCTGGCGCAACCTTTTCTTCGGGCCTCATCTCGTTACCGAAGTTTGGCTCGATCCGGAGGGCTAGAAAAGAAGAAAGAAGAGAGTTAATATGTGTACATACCAAAACAATTAATGCATCAATTAGCTAGTCAGCACAGGCTTAATTAATATATATACCTCGCCGGACTTTGCAACAGCTCCTTCCTCCGTTCGGTCAACGGAGCCGTCATCACGGTCTCCTTCTTCCATTGGCATTCGGTCACCGGAGCCATCATGATCATGTCCTTCCACCTCCATTGTTCGATCACCGGAGCCTGCTTCACCCTCTCCTTCCAGACCATCGGTGTCGTTGAGATACGACATGACATCACCTCCTCTGCGGATGATGTCCCCCAACAACTCTTCTTCTTCGAAGTCTCTTTGATGATCCATAGTTTCTGCAAATATTACAACATGGCAATTAATATACAAACATGAGAGATGGATATATTAGTGGCAAATGTAGACCTAGCTAGCTCGACGCTTATACGGTTTGGGGTGGCCCTCGACAACGCTTCTAGGGTTTGGGCCGGACCGCCTCTCTCATGAATGTCCGATGTCCGGACCGACAAGGGATTTAACAAAATGACGCCATTCTGGATGTGCAGAAAATGGTCCCTATTTTTCCTGATCTCATCTACCCTTCTATATGTCACGTTGTCTAGTGTCAAAGGATTCAAGAAAACCATGGCTTCATCATTAGCCGGAAGTAACAGGCGCATGATGGTATGAAGCTCTCCAAAATTATTATGGAACGGAGTCCTGATAGGATAATTCGCTTTTTGGTACGAAGTTCAGCAAGAGCCTTTTGAATATCGCTATTTGGATGGCCTTTGCTGAACTTCGTACCAAAAGGCGAATTATCCTATCAGGACTCCGTTCAAAAACAATTTTGGAAAGCTTCATACCATCATGGGCCTGTTACTTCCGGCCAATTATGAAACCATGGATTTCTTCAATACTTTGACACAAGAGAACGTGCAAATATAGAATGGTAGATGAGATCAGGAAAAATATGGATCAACTTAATTATGCACATCCATAATGGGGGCATTCTTGATAAATCTTCTTATAAATCTCGAGAGAGTTTGTCGAGTAGGGGCGGGAGGGGGTAGGAGACTGACATCGTTTTTTTCTAGGGTTTGGGTGTCCTCGAGAGTTGGTCGAGCGAGAGGGGGGGTGCTCCCGTGGTCTAAAATTGGCCTATGCACGATAGGAACATTTTACCGTAGTAACTTAGAAAAAAAATGTTATCAGGGAGGGGGTATATCGACCCCCCCCCCTCATGTCGAAGTTATCGGGGAGGGGGTATATCGACAACGACGACATACATACATGGGAAAAAAATGTTATCGGGGAGGGGGTATATCGACCCCCCCCCCTCATGTCGAAGTTATCGGGGAGGGGGTATATCGAAGAAAAAAATAGAAAGGAATATCGGCGAAGATCGAAGAAAAAAAAGAGGAGAAGAAGAAGGAATAGAGGAGAAGAAGAAAAAATAGAATAATATATTAAACTTTGACGTATGATCAAACTTTGACATATGATCAAATGTTGCATATGTCAAAATTCAAACTTTGACGTATGATCAAACTTTGACATATGATCAAATGTTGCATATGTCAAAATTCAAACTTTGACATATGATCAAACTTTGATATATGATCAAATGTTGCATATGTCAAAATTCAAACTTTGACATATGATCAAACTTTGATATATGATCAAATGTTGCATATGTCAAAATTCAACTTTGGACATATGATCAAAATTATTGCATCTAGTTACATTGGATCAAATATTGCATCTTGAAATAAGCAACATTCAAACTTTTTTCAATATGACAAACTTTTAATACATTAAAACATCTAAAACATCAAAACATACATATATACATCTAAAACATCAAAAATTCCTACTCAATAAAACATCTAAAACATCAAAACATAAAGTATATCATCATATATCATCATATCATCAAGTTTTCATATATCATCATATATCATCGAACAAAATTACAACAGAAAAAATTGACCAAGTTTTCATACATCATCATATCATCATCATCATCTACTACAAAAAAAATTGACCAAGTTTTCATACATCATCATCATCATCATCTACTACAAAAATGTTCATCCATCCATCCATATTCAAAATGTTCATATTACAATATCACCAAAACATACATACATTTTCTTTGCATACTCTTTGTAGGAGCATTAACAAATATGTAAATAAAGCACTCCAAGTCAGCAAAGGCAGTTCTATAAAATATCCCAAGTCAAATAGACACATGGCCAGAAGAACAAGCAATAGAACACCCCCAAGGTAGGATTTTGGGGGAGATGTCCTCAGATAGCCTAGAAGTGCTAGGACTAGATCATCATAGGATCATGAGAAGTGTAGCATCTGTAGCATCAAATCCCAAAGAGGAGCCTCAAAGCAACATCATCGGCTGGCATAAAATCAAGTCACATCTGTTCTTATCAGTGAGAGATTTACGCGAGAAAGAGAGAAGGCAAGTGTAGTGTCTGTTCAAATCAGATTTAGGAGAGAGGGAAAATTGGGTAGATGAGATACTATCCATAACCTGGCAAGAAAAGAACTATGGACAGGAGAAATCATTATAATCTTTGCAATTACAAGTACTATAACTATATAAATAAAATAACTATATCCTTTATAATCTACCAAAAGAACAGTTGCATGTATGAGAAATACCAATAGAAGAGGAACTAGTTCATGTTGTTTAATACATAAGAAAGTAAGCAGGCCATGACCAATTTACAGAAATTACCTATATATACCATCAGGATTATAACTGCTATAATGTAGAGAACTAGTCATTCATGGGTACTAGAATACTTGAGGCAGAACAATAGCAGGCACTATAACTTATATATGAACATCATAGGCAAGTGCCAGTAGAACTAGATACAGTTAACTAATTAACTAGTAGTGCATCACAATGATCTCAGCAGTGTTATCAAATCAGCACTAACATCACAATGTCTATCTGAACTATAGCAATATGTCAGTGACAAATTAAACTGAGTTCTTCTTAATTAGGCAACATCTCCAACAATGCACCAATCCTAAGTAGCAGATCATAGCCATCAAATCAAGTCTCCCCAAAACCTAGATCACACATAACCAATGCACAAAGGACCAAGATTACCATCAACAGAGCAACGGCCATCCATGAGCAGAAAAGCAAAAGAGGAAGAGCAAAAAAGGGTGGCGTGCGGGGACGGCGATGAGAAGGAAAGGGGAGGAGGCAGGGGCTCACAGCGCGGTCATAGGGAACGGCAGCGGGCTCGGGGAGGGCTCGAGGTCGCCGGAATTGGTGGCGGCAGTGACGAACGGCGTCGGGGAAGAAGGGGTCGCGGGCGCCGGCATGGTGCTTCCTCGGGCAAACGAACGGGCATAGGCAACAAGGTCGAGCGCGAGGAGGCTTTCGGATCGGTCGGAACGGCGAGAGGAGGGCGGCGCATCGGGGCAGGGCAGGGCGAGGGCGTCGACGGCGACGGTGACGAGGAGGCAGGGCGCGGCGATGGGCGAAACTGGGGAAAAATCCTAAGTCTGTGCTTATATAGCCAGACCTTTGGTCCCGGTTTGTAGCATCAACCGAGACCAATGCAACCCTTTAGTCCCGGTTGGTGGCACCAATCGGGACTAAAGGTGGGCATTGGTCCCGGTTGGTGCCACGAACCGGTACCAACTCACCCCTTTCGTCCCGGTTGGTTCTACCAACCGGGACCAAAGGCCCTGCGCTGGCGCGGTGCGGTGGGATGTTTAGTCCCACCTCGCTAGTTGAGAGTGCTCGAGAGTGGTTTATAAGCGCTGCTGCGCCCACCCTCTCTAGCTCCTCTCAACTACAGGCTTTCGGGCCTAAACTGTCACTGCTTGCCTGTGGGCCTACTGGGCCTGCTGCGGGCCTGAATCCTGGCCCATGGTTGGTTTTCTAGTCGTATTCAGGCCGTGGTGGCCCAGTAGGTGGCATTTTTTATATATTTTTTCCATTTTTTGTTTTCTTTTTTGCTTTATTTATTTTATTTTGTTTCTACTTACAGCAAAATACTTACTGTTTTTCAGTGATTCTTTTTGCTTTTAGGTAATAAAAATTATAAACTTTCTGTTAGTGCCATTAGTTTTCCAATTTGAATTTTTTGAAATTTGTGTGAATCACTAGTTTGTGAATAACTTTACTATAAAAATAGATTTTTGAGTGATTGTTTTTCCTGCTATTTAATATTACTGTGTTTTATCATTAAATTCAATTTGGTAATTTTTAGGTTATTTGAAATGTCTGTTTTAATCAAAAACAAATTTTGTTATTTTAGTTTGCTATTAAAGTTTCAAACAAATGAATTCTGAAGAGGTTGAAAGTTGGTATGGTATCATCATTTCACCCACATAGCATGTGCTAAAAAGTTGAAAGGGTTACGGCAAAAACTAGATGCACTTCATGTACAAAACGGGCAATCTCTTTCGAAGTATCAGGGTTTCGAACGAAAACTCGTCTGTTACAAAGGGATTTCATTTTTTTTAACTTATTTGAACTCCAAACTTTTTGTGTGTTCAAAATGCACCATTCAAAGCCACATCATCAATTTTGAACCCTTTCTGACTTCATCTGTTATTTTTCATGCATTTACTGATTTTTTTTAGCTAAATGACCCTGAAATTGAAAAGCACTTCACATGAACTCTGAAGAGGTTGAAAATTGGCATGATATCATCATTTCACCCACATAGCATGTGCTAAAAAGTTTAGAGGGTTACGGCAAAAACTAGATGCACTTCGTGTACAAAATGGACAATCTCTTTCGAAGTATCAGGGTTTCGGACAAAAACTCATCTGTTACAAAGGGATTTCATTTTTTTGAACTTATTTGAACTCCAAACTTTTTGTGTGCTCAAAATGAACCATTCAAAGCCATATCATCAATTTTCAACCCTTTCTGACTTCATCTGTCTTCACTTTTTCTTCGCTTGTGTCCTTTGCTTATTGCGCCGTAACCATGGATATTCTTCATCGCTTAACAGGGTGCTTGGGTCAGCCTTGACTTTGAAGGGAGGAATTTCATGAAACTTTTCATAATCTTCAGACATGTCTGTCTTATCCTCCACTCCCATGATGTCTCTTTTCCCTGAAAGAACTATGTGGCGCTTTGGCTCATCGTATGATGTATTCGCTTCCTTATCTTTCTTTTTCTCGGTTTGGTAGACATGTCCTTCACATAGAAAACCTGCGCCACATCATTGGCTAGGACGAATGGTTCGTCTGTGTACCCAAGATTGTTTAGATCCACTGTTGTCATTCCGTAATGTGGCTCTACCTGTACCCCGCCTCCTGACAGATTGACCCATTTGCACTTAAACAAAGGGACCTTAAAATCATGTCCATAGTCAAGTTCCCATATGTCCACTATGTAACCATAATATGTGTCCTTTCCCCTCTTGGTTCCTGCATCAAAGCGGACACCGCTGTTTTGGTTGGTGCTCTTTTGATCTTGGGCGATCGTGTAAAATGTATTCCCATATATCTCGTATCCTTTGTAAGTCAATATAGTCGAAGATGGTCCCCTGGACAACGAGTACAGCTCATCAGAAACAGTGTTGTCACCTCTGAGACGTGTTTCCAACCAACTGCTGAAAGTCCTGATGTGTTCACATGTAATCCAGTCGTCACACTGCTCCGGGTGTTTGGAGCGCAGAATGTTCTTGTGTTCATCGACATACGGGGTCACCAAGGTAGAGTTCTGTAGAACTGTGTAGTGTGCTTGAGACCAAGAATGCCCGTCCCTGCATATTATTGAGTCCCCTCCTAGCGTGCCTTTTCCAGTCAGTCTCCCCTCATACCGCGATTGAGGGAGACCAATCTTCTTAAGGTCAGGAATGAAGTCAACACAAAACCCAATGACATCCTCTGTTTGATGGCCCATGGAGATGCTTCCTTCTGGCCTAGCAAGGTTACGGACATATTTCTTTAGGACTCCCATGAACCTCTCAAAGGGGAACATATTGTGTAGAAATATGGGGCCCAAAACGACAATCTCGTCGACTAGATGAACTAGGACGTGCGTCATGATATTGAAGAAGGATGGTGGGAACACCAGCTCGAAATTGACAAGACATTGCGCCACATCACTCCTTAGCCTTGGTATGATTTCTGGATCGATCACCTTCTAAGAGATTGCATTGAGGAATGCACATAGCTTCACAATGGCTAATCGAACGTTTTTCGGTAGAAGCCCCCTCAATGCAACCGGAAGCAGTTGCGTCATAATCACGTGGCAGTCATGAGACTTTAGGTTCTGGAACTTTTTCTCTGGGATATTTATTATTCCCTTTATATTCGACGAGAAGCCAGACGGGACCTTCATACTGAGCAGGCATTCAAAGAAGATTCCCTTCTCTTCTTTGGTAAGAGCGTAGCTGGCAGGACCTTCATACTGCTTTGGAGGCATGCCGTCTTTTTCGTGCCAACATTGCAGGTCCTCCCGTGCCTCCGGTGTATCTTTTGTCTTTCCATACACGCCCAAGAAGCCTAGCAGGTTCACGCAAAGGTTCTTTGTCACGTGCATCACGTCGATTGAAGAGCGGACCTCTAGGTCTTTCCAGTAGGGTAGGTCCCAAAATATAGATTTCTTCTTCCACATGGGAGCGCATCCCTCAGCGTCATTCGGAACAGATAGTCCGCCGGGACCCTTTCCAAAGATTACGTGTAAATCATTGACCATAGCTAGTACGTGATCACCGGTATACATGGCGGGCTTCTTCCGGTGATCTGCCTCGCCTTTGAAATGCTTGCCTTTCTTTCGACATTGATGGTTGGTCGGAAGAAATCGACGATGCCCCAGGTACACATTCTTCCTGCATTTGTCCAGGTATATACTTTCGGTGTCAGCTAAATAGTGCGTGCATGCGTGGTATCCCTTGTTTGTCTGTCCTGAAAGGTTACTGAGAGCAGGCCAATCATTGATGGTTAGAAACAGCAACGCATGCAGGTCAAATTCCTCCTGTCTGTGCTCATCCCACACACGTACACCGTTTCCATTCCACAGCTGTAAAAGTTCTTCAACTAATGGCCTTAGGTACACATCAATGTCGTTGCCGAGTTGCTTAGGGCCTTGGATGAGTACTGGCATCATAATGAACTTCCGCTTCATGCACAACCAAGGAGGAAGGTTATAGATACATAGAGTCACGGGCTAGGTGCTGTGATTGCTGCTCTGCTCCCTGAAAGGATTAATGCCATCCGCGCTTAAACCAAACCATACGTTCCTTGCGTCACCTGCAAACTCCTCCCGGTACTTTCTCTCGATTTTTCTCCACTGTGACCCGTCAGCGGGTGCTCTCAACTTCCCGTCTTTCTTACGGTCCTCTCTGTGCCATCGCATCAACTTGGCATGCTCTTTGTTTCTGAACAGACGTTTCAACCGTGGTATTATAGGAGCATACCACATCACCTTCGCAGGAACCCTCTTCCTGGGGGGCTCGCCGTCAACATCACCAGGGTCATCTCATCTGATCTTATACCGCAATGCACCGCATACGGGGCATGCGTTCAAATCCTCGTACGCACCGCGGTATAGGATGCAGTCATTAGGGCATGCATGTATCTTCTGCACCTCCAATCCAAGAGGGCATACGACCTTCTTTGTTGCGTCCGTACTGTCGGCAATTCGTTATCCTTTGGAAGCTTCTTCTTCAATATTTTCAGTAGCTTCTCAAATCCTTTGTCAGGCACAACATTCTCTGCCTTCCACTGCAGCATTTCCAGTACGATACCGAGCTTTGTGTTGCCATCTTCGCAATTGCGGTACAACCCTTTTTGGTGATCCTCTAACATGCGATCGAATTTCAGCTTCTCCTTTTCACTTTCGCACTGTCTCCTTGCATCAACAATGACCCGGCGGAGATCATCATCGGGCACATCGTCTGGTTCCTCTTGATCTTCAGCTTCCCCCGTTGCAGCATCACCGTATTCAGGGGGCACATAGTTGTCATTGTCCTCTTCTTCTTCGCTGTCTTCCATCATAACCCCTATTTCTCCGTGCCTGGTCCAAACATTATAGTGTTGCATGAAACCCTTCTCAAGCAGGTGGGTGTGAAGGATTTTCCGGTCAGAGTAAGACTTCGTATTCCCACATATAGGGCATGGACAACACATAAAACCATTCTGCTTGTTTGCCTCAGCCACTTCGAGAAAATTATGCACGCCCTTAATGTACTCGGAGGTGCGTCTGTCACCGTACATCCATTGCCGGTTCATCTGCGTGCATTATATATAATTAAGTGTGTAAAAAACCGGCGACGAGAATTTTTTTCTTTTAGAAAGAAGATAAGAACAAGTGGCTCACCATGGTTATGACGGCGACGAGATCGGCGCGGGCGATCGACGGCGGTGAAGACGGGGACGGGACATGACGGACCGCTAAACCTAGACAAATCTTGAGGAAAATGGAGCTTGAAGGTCGAGCTTCGAGAGGAGAAAGCTTAACTAGTGTGGCTCGGGCATTTCATCAAACATCTCATGTGCATAGGAGGTGAGCTAGAGCACCACAAAGCTCTCCCCTCGCCGGCCAGAAAAAATAGAGCAGTGTGGAGTGCTCTGCTCGCCGGCGATGGGTATATATAGCCACCTCATTGGTCCCGGTTCATGCGTGGACCCGGGACTAAAGGCCCCCCTTCTGTCCCGGTTCAAGCCACGAACCGGGACCAATGGATGTGGGCCAGGAGCGAGGCCCATTGGTCCCGGTTCGTGCCAGGAACCGGGACAAATGGGTCCAGACGAACCGAGACCAATGCCCACGAGGCCCCGGCCGGCCCCCTGGGCGCATGAACCGGGACGTATGCCCCCCATGGGTCCCGGTTCGTGACTGAACCGGGACTAATGGGCTGGGCTGGCCCGAACCAAAGCCCTGTTTTCTACTAGTGTAGTAGCGCTGGTTCTCTAAAAGCGCTACTGCTATTGATCATAGCAGTAGCGCTCGTTCCTTAACGCGCTACTGCTATGGAGCTTAGCAGTAGCGGTGGTTACCAACCAGCGCTACTACTACGGGCACCATATCCACACCCCGCGTCCTCACTCTCCCCTCACACTCTCACTCGATCTCTCTCCGCCGTGCGCCGTCGCCCGCCGTCGCCCACCGTCGCCGCCATCGCCCACCGTCACCCATCGTCGTCCCCAAGGTATCTGCCTCCCTCCTCCTCTCGCCGCCAGGGGCATAGCCAGGCCCTAGGCAATAGGGGCCATGGCCTGGGGTGTGGCTATGCAATCCTTTGTTGACTGTAAATAATTCTGACACTGTAGCATGCAAAAATAATGTAGCTAAGAAGGTTGGCCCGGGGCATGGCCCAGACCTGGCTACGCCACTGCTCGCCGCCCTCCTCTTTCCTCCCACCGGCAGCCCTCCTCTCTCCTTCCTCCTCTCGCCGGCGCCCGATGCTCTCCTCCCACCTCCTCCGACTGCCCTGCTCCCTCCTCCCACTGCCCTCCTCTCTCCTCCCTCCCCCAGCCGCCCGAAGCCCTCACTCCTCCCTCCTCCTTCTCCCACCTCTCTCTGTATAAAAATTTAGGTATAGAATTTTTTTAGTAAAAGAATTTAGTAATAGAAATTTTTAGGTACAGAAATGTATTAGAATGCTATATGAGATTTTTTTAGTAAATGTAGGTTTTTTGAATAGAATTAAAAAAATAAGTAAATGTAGGTCTTTCGAATAGAATAGGAAATTTTTAGTAAATTTTCTTCTTTTGAATAGAATAGAAAATTAGTAAATGTAGAATAGAACAGAAAATTAGAAAAATTTCAGTAAATAAAAGTCTTTTGAATAGAATAAAATAGATATTTTTCTTGTTCGATGTCGGTCTTTTGAACCTATTATCTTTAAGTATTATAGGTATCAAATAAAATATGAAAATACCCATGTCGATGATTAGAACTAGGTTTTACAAATTTTTAGGGTTAGAACTTGGTTTAGACAAATGGATGGATAGATGGGCAGTACAAATTATTAGGGTTAGAACTATATTTTACAAATTTTATTTCTGTGTTAGACATAGGGTTTCAAACTCTAAGTTATGTGAAATTAGGGCATTTTTTATAATTCAAGAAGTAGACAGTAGTTAAAAAACCAGGGCATTTTTCTAGGGTTTATGAGGATATATATATAGATGGATGGACAGATGTTAGGGCTAGAACTAGGGTATTTTTAGTAAATGTATAGGTCTTTTCAATTTTTAGGGTTAGAACAACGTATTTTTAGTAAATGTTAGGGCTAGAACTAGGATGTTTTAGACATAGGGTTTCACTAAGTGCTAAGATGAGAATAATAATGTTTTTGTGTATATTTTGTTTTTGGAGAAATCAAGGAGCCCCTGCATCAACCCCGCCGTCGTCCCCGTCACCGACCACCTCCGACCTCGAGGTGAGACCAGCCAAATCCCCATGTCGATGATGATGTAGATGTTTTGATAGTTGTAGTAGAGTAGTAGCTACATGAGTGGCCTATGTTTGCAGGAAACACCTCACAGTGGCCTATGTTTTGCCAGAGTGTTGATTAATTTCCATTCCGGCAAATTTTAGGCACTCGATATATGTACTTTTTAGCAAAGGTCATGCCGGATTTTTTCGTGAATTTTGGCATGACTTGTGCTAGAATATGTAGGAAATATCGAGTGGCCCGGATTTTGTAGAAAGATAATTAAACAACATTTCGGGTTGACTTTAAGTCTGTCGGGACTCCACCATATATATGAGAGAAGAAGAATGTCGACTGTTGTCGTGGGGGTAGCTTCTTCTTCAGTCCAAGGTGCTAGACGTTTTGGTGTAATGCACTTTGGAATGACAGGAGTAGCTACCATCACCGACGGTCGCAAATGTCAGAGAGGAAGAATCCCGACTGTTGTCGTGGGGGTCGCTTCTCCTTCGTTCCCGTGTGCTAGACATTTTGGTGTAATGCACTCGGGAACGAAGGGAGGAGCGACCATCACCAACGGTCGAATATATACACCACGTGAGCTCACTACTAGGGAAAACCTTATACACAGAGGTATAGCAGTAGCGCTGGTCAAAACTAAGCGCTACTGCTACTTAGTAGTAGCGCTCGTCACAAAAGCACGCTACAACTATAGTTATAGCAGTAGCGCCTTTGCGCAAAAACGCGCTACTACTATAATTCCCACACTGTTGCCGGTAGGCTAGCAATAGTAGTAGCAAGCCTATGTGAAACACGCTATTGCTAAGTGTGTTGTAGCAGCGCGTTTCTATTGTAGAGCGCTACTGCTAAGAAAAAGAAAATAAGTAGAAAAATTAATAGAAAAATAAATGAAAATGAAAGAAATAAAAAAGGGAGAAAAAAATAGAGGAGAAAGGCATAGCAGTAGCGCTTGTTCTCACAAAGCGCTATAGCTACTTTAGCAGTAGCGCTTTTCTGGTCGCGCGCTATAGCTAAGTTCCTTAGATAAAAGGAAAAGAAAAAGGAAAATAAATAGCTGCTTCCAGTAGCAGTAGCGCATTTTAGTGGAAAGCGCTATAGCTACCTTAGCTATAGCGCGTTTTCCTTGCCAGCGCTACTGCTTGTTTGACTTAACCACACGCGCGGGCTCAAAATTTTGCTAAGTCCTTTTCCCCCTCTTCCCTTCTCCCCCCACCCTCGCCCGCCGTCGATCTGTCGCCGCCGTCGATCGCCCCTGCGTCCGAGCCGCGTGCCCCCGGAGCCACACCCTCATCCGCTCCTCGCCACCCCTGCTCCCTCGTCGCCCCTGCCTCCGTCGCCGTCACCGGAGCCGCGCGCCATCGCCGCCACCGGAGCCGCGCGCCCCCGGAGCCAGCTCGTCCGCTCCTCCCCGCCCCTGCCTCCCTCGACGCCCCTGCCTCCCCGCAACCGTTCCCCTGAGCCACCCTCAACGCCCTCCTCTCTGTAAGCCCCACCCCTCCTCTCTAGGTTAATTAACTTAGGTGAATTTAGTTATGAACCCTAGGAATTAGTAGTAGTGGTACTAGTAGATGTTAATTATATTAACTTAGGTTAATTAGGTTAGGGCAATAGAGCAGCAGCATATAACAGGACCCTAGGAATTAACTTAGGTTAATTAGGTTAGGGCAGTAGTGGTACTAATAGATGTTAATTAGATGTTTTTTAGTTAGGGAAGTAGGGTTTTACTAGGTTAATTAGGTGAAGTTTAATGAATGACCTAAATGAATTTAATTAGTAGTTAACTGAATTTTTAGGACAAATTTGTATATGCTTAAGTACTTAACTAAATATTATTTTTAGGACAAACTTGTACATGCTTAAGTAGTTAACTAAATATACTATAGGGTTGTATATATAGTTGCTTAGGTACTTATATAGTTGTTCTGCACCCAATGTATGCTTAAGTAGTTGTATAATTCCTAGGGTTCATCAATGGGTGCTTAAGTAGTTGTAGATGCTTAAGTAGCTAGCTAGGGTTCATCTAATTAGTTAGTACTTGTAGATGCTTAAGTACTAGGGCAGTAGGGTTTAACTAGATGTTAATTAGGGCAGTAGGGTTTATTTTAGAGAAAAAAATCAATATAAAAATATAAATTTCTATCAGTGCTGCAAGTGTACTAGGTTCCTAATTTTTACTGATTTTTTATTATGACAGAAATTTAGGACATAATTTGAATTGAGTTCTAGGGTTCATAATTTGAAATTTGTGTAGATTTTCTTGAAGTGTCAAATATTGAAGTGGTCATGATATATGCAAATTCCTCAATTGTGTTTGCTCATGTTTATCTACTGTTGTAGTTGCTCATGTACATGTTCTTAAGTGGTCCTGTTATATGCAACATTGAAGTGGTTCGATTGTGCCCAAGTGGCCTTTTGTTGTTTGCAGGGAATGATTCCGAGTGGCCTATGTTTTGCGGGAATGTTGATTCATTTCCGTTTCGGCAAATTTCAGGTGCTCGATTTGTCCACTTTTTAGCAAAGGTCATGCCAAAATTTTCCGTGAATTTTGGCATGACTTGTGCTACAAACTAGGACATATCGAGTGCCCGGGATTTGCCGCACCGGGAATGAATCAACGTTCTAGCAAAACATAGGCCTTTTTTTATGTCATTATCCATTTTATTAGGTCTAGAATTAATTGACTAGATTTAATCGCAGGAAACATGGCTAGCAACGATGAAGGACAGGGTTCTGGTGATTTCAACGTCTACGAGGCGGCAGATGCCTATTTGAACCTTCTCGATGAGCAACGGTTGTTGCAGGGCCCACCTGTCACATCGGAGACTGAGACCGACATCGAGACCGGCGCTGAGACTGAGACCGGCGCCGAGACCGGCACCGAGACTAGCAGAGCCGGTATAGAACCAAAACCAAAGAGGCAACGGCGCCCAAACCAGCTCATCACTACTAGAGTGGTGGTCACGGAGGTGGACGACGGCAATTTTGAGCCAAAAGAGCCCGCGAAAGCGCGCGCGTGCTACGGCAATCAAATAGGCTGCATACTATGGGCTTGCGCCACCATCAATGATGTGAAACTACAGAAGATACCAGATATGAAGCAGTCCCTCCTAACGAAGCTGCACCAGGTGTTCTTGTTCCCGGGCCGGGATGAAAGCAAATATAAAAATCCAGATAAAGACTCGGCAATGAAGAAGATAAACAGACGCGCCATGGGCAAATTTAGCGTCGCGTTGTCCGCCTGGAAAGTAAGGGTGAAAGCAAGGATCATCGACAAAAAGGAGCCCTACTCCGAGATTGTAAAGGATAATCCGACAATTACGGAAGAGCAGTTTGAAATATTCAAGGCGGCTTGCATTGCCGAAGCTGCCAAAGAAAAGTCAGAGTCTATGAAGGGGCTTCAAGAGAGGAACATGGGGTGCCACCACCTCGAAAGCCATGGTTACGCGGGGAAGAGGTCCATATGGGCCAAGGAGGATGCGGAATGCGAAAGTCTGGGCATCCCAGACCCCTTGGCGGAGTTCACCGTCCCGCAGGAGCGTGACGTCCTCAGGGCCCGGTACCATTGGGACCCAGTCAAGAAGGTTTTCGAGACGGACCCGGTCACGACGGAGTTCATGAGACTGCTGGTAATTTTTAATTACCCCCAAATTTTAGCTTCTGATTAATTCGACTGCACGTTTAGTCATATTTGTAAACATCCTTGTTCCTTTTGCAGAGAGAGCAGCACAGGATCGCGGCCAAAAGCGACTCGCCGTCTGAGGCGTTGGCGAGGCCCAAGTGGGACACCCCATTCAACCGGGCCTTGAACATATTGAAAGGACTCCCGGTGGACACTCGGCCGTCGTATGGACGCGTGCACGGCATCGGAGACGGCGCCACGTGGAAGAAGTACTACCGTGAGACCACGAAGGAGAGAAAGGAAAGATGGAGGTTAACTGAAGAAAACATCAACAAGAAGGTTGCGATTGCGGTTGATAAGAAATCAACCGAGACAATCAAAGCAGCGGTAGCTGCCGCAAAAGAGGAAATGGCAGCTTCGTATGGTGTGTTGCTTCCGGCTATCGTCACTTGGAGCAGGGAAAATCCAAATAAAGATGCAGCGGACTTTCCCCTTGCCAACTTCTTCGGGAGCAGCTCGACTAGAGTTGCACCAGCACCTGCTCCCGCACCAGCTCCTGCACCGGCTCCCGCACCTGCTCATAGCAGCCCGTCCTCCGTCTCGGACGTGCTCGGCGGTGCTTCATCTTTGGCTGAGCTCGACGCCCTCACGGTACCTGTCACACCGGCTCTCTTCAATAAATGTATAATTTCCTGTTTCCGTTGCCTTTCGGATGTCTCACGTCGCAGACATGTCTTTGCAGGCCGACGAAACCCCGTGCACCATACTGTACACTATCAGCGGCCAGAAGGTGGACGTGGGGAAGCCGATGATAGTGAAGCCGAAGGAACCATTGTTCCACAGCCGGCCGATCCCCCCTGACGTCTACAAGGTTTCCGTGGCCAGTGTCAAACCGGGCCACGAGAATTTGGCTCCTCCGGTACTAGGGGGAGATGACGATGAGACCCCGCGGCGGCTTGGCAATTGCAAGAGGTGGGTCCTGTTGTGGCCAAAGAGTCTGCTTCGTCTGGAGGCGGCCGGGAGCACACCCACAACCACGCAGCCTCAGCAAGGTATGAACATCAACACCCCACCTACCCAATTAGCGTCGCCTGTCGTGCCGGGTGATAGCGGACGGGGTGAGGAAGATGCTCCATTAGTCGCTGATGACGTCGCCGCCGTCGAAGAAGCAATGCATGATATCGATGCCATGGATGAGGATGAGGATGACGATGACACTCTACAGTTTATCAATACTGGCGCCTATCACGACGGAGGATTGATGGCTCAGCAGTATGAGTACTCAGGGTTTGAGCATCATGAGTCGGTGCCTGAATTGCCACCTCCGGAGGCTGAACGTATTATAGACGACCCTCCAGTACCAAAGAAGCATAGGAAGAGAGCGAGGAAAGGCAACAAAGCTGCTTCTATGATCCAGCCGCCTCCGCAGCCTCGAGTTCAAGACCGTATACCTATCCCCGGTGCGGCAAAACACCATATCACCGGTCATCCGATCCTACCTAAGGCAGCGTTAGAGGCCATATACGGCGATCTAAGGAGACTTCATGACGATGTGCTGCAGAGAGAGAAAAGCCTAATCGCCTCGAAAAATCCAGGATACCCACTCTACGTGGTTAACGTGCCGCGGCAAAGGTTTTACGTCGACACATTCCCCGTAGAGAAGTTCTTCCTTCGATTCGATTACATCTTCGACATGTTTCACTTGAAAAAGCTGGATTTTACGTTTGTCTGCCTTTTTGCCTTGCACATGAACTACATCATCAGGATTGAGCACATACCTTATATCTGTGTCGCTGACCCGTACTTCATGCACGAGGCCTTCTTGGCAGTCTGCCCAGAGCACCGTGAATATGCGAGGGACTACATCGCCAATTTCATGGTCGCCAATAAGGACAAGGAGACGATGCTCGTGCCTTATCATCCCATGTAAGTCATCCGCGTGGATATCATTCCTTCGATTTCAATCATTCATTTGCATGGTGGAGGCTAATTTGAGGTGTACTTATTTTGCGCAGCGACGGGCGCGCCGTCCTCATCATCCTTTACCCCCGATTCTCCCACGCTCTTTACTTGGAATCGTCAAAGAACATGAAGAAAAATGATTACACCCACATCAAGTCTATTCTCGACAGTGCTATCTTTATCTACGACGCACGGGTGTGACGACCCCGGCTTAATCGTGCACTAACCATACACGCAAGTGCGCACGATCAAGCCTTAGGACTCACTTGAAGATATCACAACACAACTCTAAAACATAAATAAAATCATACAAGCTTTATATTACAAGCCAGGACCTCGAGGGCTCGAATACATAGCTCGATGGCATACAAGCGTCAGCGGAAGCATCAGATATCTGAGTACAGATATTTTACAAAGAGAGAGATAAGCCTTCACAGAGGCGGGGTAAAATAAAATCTACGATCAAAAGGCGTAGGCCTCCTGCCCTGGACCCTCCGATCCTACTCTTGGTCGTCCGTCGGCTCCTCGTCGTAGTAGTACTCGCCAGGCGGGTAGTAGTACTGGTCGTCGGCTGGGGCGTCTAGCTCAGGGGCTCCGACATCTGGTGGCATCAAATGGATATGGGGGAAAAAGAAAGTAAAGCAAACGTGTGTACTCATCCGAAGTACTCAGCAAGCAAGGATCTACACTACATATGCAACATTGTCAAAGGAATGGCTGTATATGTGGACTGGGCTGCAGAAATGCCAGAATAGAAGGGGAAAACCTAGTCCTATCGAAGACTAGCATCTTCAACAATCTTCAGCAGTCTTGCAGCATAAGAAGAGAGCAGAGGAACATAATGTAAAGTAGTAGTAGTATCATCGACCTCGACCTGAGATCCTTTCTCGACTCCCTGCGAGAAAGCAATCCCAGAGCCATACTATCCAGTTATCATCTCAAGTTCTAGTTGTACTGATCGGGATACAACTCCGAGTGTCCGTTACCGTAGGACAGGCTATCGATAGAAGTTTCTTCCCTGCAGGGGTGCACCAAGTTACCCACCACGCTCGCTTAACTCCGGCCGGACACACTTTACTGGGTCATGCCCGCCCTCGGTCAAACGACACGCCGCAACTCGACCGAATACCTAACAGAGAGGTCAGCACGCCGGACTAAACCTATGCGCCCAGGGGTCTTGGGCCTTCGCCCCGGGAACTCCTGCACGTTGCGTACGCGGCTGAAAGCAGACCTAGCAACCCCTTATACAAGTGCGATTGCGTTCCCAGTCCAATTCAGCGCGCGCCGCTCAGTCGCTGACGTCTATTAAGCTCCGGCTGAAGTATACGACGCAGAACGCCCATACTATGCCCACGTGATGGTTAGTGCTATCAGGCCAGAGGCCCCTCGGATCAAATATCCAAACCGTTTAGTGGTTTAGGATCGCGCGGAAACGAGCAGAGACTCACGATCGATGTGACCCCGTCGCCCCGTCTCGAGGACTTGCGGCAAGGGCGAGGAATGCCCGGCCGCGCCTCGTGTTATCTCACGGGCACCATCCAGGTCAACCCGACTCCACATCACTTCGCATTAAGCTCGCGCGGGTACCCCTCAGGGCCGACCCGTCTTTAGTAACATGGTTTAGTGCAAGTCACAGTATCAATGGTATCCGTGTGTCCAACACCAAGGGGGAACCCTGAGGAATCACCCTCGATGGAATTCCCGCTGATGTTACCATCAAGGTGAACGAAGGAGGAATCACCCTTGAGGTCCACACTTGAGGTGTTGCACGACGACGTCGTTATCGGGGGTGGTGTAGGAGGAATCACCCTCGCTTACCACGACCGATTAACTAACCTACAAGGTTATCATCAGAAGTGCTGACGAGGTATCACCCTCGGCACTCGACGGTAACCCAGCAGTGTCGGCAACTAAAGGGGGAAGTGACGTGCGGTGCCGGGGCCTAAACCATGACATCAGCAAGAACTAATTTGCACATCAGCAAGAACTAATTTGCTGATGTGCAGTGTCGGCAACTAAAGGGGGAAGTGACGTGCGGTGCCGGGGCCTAAACCATGACGTGCTGTTGACTCTGCACAGTGGCCTTTACTGATTCTTTTCCTTTTCGGTTTTCTTTTTCTTTATTTCATTTCTGTTCTGATTTAGTTAGGGCACTTTTGCATTTTTGTAAAATGTGGGGCTTGGCCCAAATAATGTAATGCAATATTACCCTTCACCAAAAACTTGTTTGAGCAAAATTGGATTCCATTTGAATTAGAAATGATTTTAAATGGATTTATAATGGCTGTTTTGGTACTGTTTCACCTTGTTTGAGTCATTTGTCTAACTCCAACTTTATAGATGATGGTTTTACAAATGTTCCTGGATTATTTGCCATTTAATGAACATTTTTCCAACAGTGTTTGATCAACTTCATATTTCACTTATGAATTTGAGTTGATTTTCAGATGTGAATTTGAATTGGATCATTAACCCATATGACTTAGCACTGCAAATGATCATGACTTGGCAAGTTTAACAGAGTGTCACAGATCCTATTACAAGGGGGTGTTACAACGGGGTGGAGAGATCAAGACCAAGAAGACAAGGGACCGCAGGCCCTGCGTCGGCCATAAGACCGACTTCTGCTGCATCCAGCAACCGAGTGGTACTCTTAGTGATGGATTCTATGTCCTCCACCACATGATGGAGTACAGACGGGATCAGCAGAACCTTCGCATGTCACCTACATCCGGCGATGCCCATATTCTGCAATGGGCAAAGAACCTAGGAGATATCCCAGATCATCGACTTCGAGCTGAATTCTATCACATCCAGCGTGAACTTGCCCAAATCATCATGAAGGAGGTCCTCGAAAAAACAGGGATGTTCTACGAGGAAGGGCAAATGTCGCGGGAAGACGTCCGAACACGCGTAGCCGCTCAGCGTCTCGACCTGAAGCCTTTCACTAAGCTCGGGGACTATCTCCCTGACTTGGATGGATGGCACAACATGTTTGAGTGATTGACGATATATGACAATGTGTCCGTTTAGTCCATACTTTCTGTATGACAAAACTTTGAGTTATGAACGACGAAATTTTATTTGTGATGTAATTAAACCGTCCTCCTCAACTAGCAAAGATCACTCTAGTTAGGGCATTTTGGGTACGATGAACTTTGTTATTTATGCTTATGATATGTTGCTTCTATTTTTGCCAAGTCTGTCTCTTTCTGTTGCTCAACTATATATGTTGCATATCATCGACTCATGTGACGATGCAGGTGCATAAATCATCGATGGCGAAGAAGTGCTACGCCAGGAGTATACGACAAGTGGCCGGAGTGTCAGGCCCAGGTGTACCGGTTTTCGGTTTCTGAGCGGCAGCCAGTAGTTAGTTTAGGTTCACGCTAATGCGAGAGAGGGATACGAACTCATGTACTGCATAGTTCCGCTCTCACTCATAGTGATAGCTCTTCTCGCGTATATCATTGTTTAGATGGATGACGATGTAGTTGCAAGTACTCGAGACTTGTATCACTATTTTCGAGATGATGACAAGAGACCACTTTGTGTTGGATGATGATTATGATGATGACATGATTTGATGAGACTATTTATATGTATATGCTATGATTACATTTGTATGTGTATGATATGCTAAAGATTATTGTATAAAGCCTGTTCAAATACAAAACAAATATGCAGAAAAAAATAAAAAACTAATAAAACTAGCAGTAGCGAGGGGAATAAAGTTAGCAGCAGCGCGCTCTTACCAGTAGCACGTCCTAGTTAAAAGTGCTGCAGCTATTAGCACTAGCGCGTTTCACTAAAGCTCGCTGCTACTAGACAGTAGCGTGGGACAACACGCGCTACTGCTACATGTTAGCTGTAGCGCCTTATCAGTAGCGCGGCACCCCGCGCTACTGATAGGCAAAAAACCAGCGCTACTGCTAGGCTTTTCCCTAGTAGTGGCTGAGAGTTTTCAAGAAAAGACTCGACAGACCGATAGTCAACCCGTGATGAATAATAATGATCTAATTTAGTTTTTGTAGTACATATATTGAATTGTACAAGTTTAATCTTTGAATTATGAACATAGGAAATGTCTGACGACGACGAAAGGCTCCCGGAGTGCGACTGGTGCGGCGATGACCGGGGTCTGTGCGACAGGCCTCACCTGGTAGAAGGTCGGCGCTTCAGTATTAAGCTCCAGGAGACCTTCGATGTTGAAACGGTACGCAACGACGACAAGTGTTTTTTCGTAATTAAGCATGACTTCTGCTTCTTCAACATGTAATTTTCGTCTTTTACAATTCGACTAGATTATCCCATGCCATGCAAGACGCTATGTCTTGGAGAGGCTAGATTTTGAAGATCATGAAAGTATGGAAACAAAGATAGTTCACCTAAGGACCCATCATGGTTATGATTTTGCTGTAAATCTATACAATTCTGAGAGCGTATCCTATTTTTGTTGACCGAATTGGGAAGCACTTTGCAAGACGTATGATTTTCATGAGGGTATGTTTGTCACCTTGGATCTTGGTGATCCTGACATCGACGAAGAGAATATGGACATTTGGGTCCTTGTTGATACGGTTCCAATTCTACCGCTATGTGAGTTTCTCAAACATATTTATTAAATAATTTATATTGTTTATTTCAAAATAGTTGACAGCTTATTTCCATTGACAGCATATTTTCATTCTTCAAAAAATATACGGAAGATGATAGACAGAACCTACTACACCGATGGCGCAGATTAACTTATAAGGAGAAAGATCATCTTATCTCATTTATTATTGATGTTGAGAATTACAATATCAATTATCAAACTCCTGCACATTATGGTCAATACGTGCCACTAGTGCACGTGCTCACCTACGGTAACATCCATGGAGATGGCATGGTAAGATTTTTTACTATTACGACATCCGTGCATCTTTTGCATATATTCTTCTAAAGCTAAACTACATTGCTAACTGCGATGTTATTATTATGTTTTTCAACAGAAAATCCTGAAGGATTGTGTGCATGATCTGATGTTTCTGAAAGGTCGGCTTGATGTTATTAGCTTACGGCCATATCTGCCTAGGCTTCACAACTGTTCATACCAGATTTCTAAAACCGATCAAGACATGACAATCAAAGAATGAAAAAAATGTATGAACAATCATAGGAAATCATAGGGAGCTACTTGGAAGCAACATTGTGCGAAGCGCAAGAATTGGAGACAGAATAGTCTCCATTCTCCATAATGGAGAGTCAGGGCCTATCTTGTTTTATGTTATTTTACCTTAGAGAGGGTAGTAGGTCCTATGAGAGAGGAGTAGGTCTTAGGTACAATGTGTTATCATGTGTTACAATGTGTTAGAGTTGATGATGATGAGGAGGAGGAGTTGTGATTATGACTAGTGACCAAATTGTTATATGATGTCTCATGGACGAAAATGATGACCAAGTTATTATGATGATGCATGATGCTAAGTTGTTATATGAGCATGATGAGTTATTATATATATCAGTGGGTGAAATGAATATGGATTAGATTCAAGTGGAGGAAACATGTGGTGCACATCGAAAGTACTCCCTCCATTTTTATATACAAGGCCACAAACTCATATTACAGGTAAGGTAAAATTTAATGCCTTGCTTTGTAAATCAGCTTTTCTTTTTGTTTACTGGGATCATTAATACATCGCATGAATGCAAGGAAGGGATAGAAAGCTGACTGGAGTGTCATTATAACTGCGTGCATGCAAGTATTAAATAGGTTGCTAGTTTGAGGAAATATCATTAACTTTTGTCTCGATTACAGTTGATGGCCTTGTATAGATGCAAAGTGTATTTTTCATAGTAGCCTTGTATAAGTAAATGGAGGGAGTACTACTAATCCAAACTAGATCAAGTTTGGATTAGTAGTACTTTCGATGTGCACCACATGTTGCCTCCACTTGAATCTAATCCACATTCATTTCACCCACTGATATATATAATAACTAATCATGGTCATAAAATCATATGATGAAAGTACTGTATATAAAACCTATACAAATACAGCGACAATAAGCTGCATTTTAAAAAATACAGGAAAATTTAGCAGTATCGCTTTTCATAAGAAACGCTACTGCTACTTACTATTATCAGTAGCGCTGGTTTCACTCGAGCGCTACTGCTAATTAGGTATAGCAGTAGCGCTGA
This sequence comes from Thinopyrum elongatum, assembly GCA_011799875.1. Lineage (NCBI taxonomy): Eukaryota > Viridiplantae > Streptophyta > Magnoliopsida > Poales > Poaceae > Thinopyrum > Thinopyrum elongatum. The sequence goes on along the minus strand of CM022302.1, from coordinate 76,198,123 downwards.
AAAACTAGCGCTACTGCTACCAGTTAGCTGTAGCGCCTTAGTGGTAACGCTTGTACCAGCGTTACTGATAGCTATATATCCAGCGCTACTGCTAGGGTTATCCCTAGTAGTGCTTATCAACTAATTGAGGTATTCAATATAGAATTAGGTCATCCCATTTTAACTGGGTCAACAATTTCTCAAGCTCTCCCATTCAATTCTTTTAATTCACTATATTCGCTAATTTTGAAGCTCTTTTTTTCATTCGATTGAGGTATTCAATTTTGGATTTGGTTTACGATTTTGATCGGGCCAACGATTTTTCAAATCAATCAGTAGCAACCGGCCTATAAAAACATATCAACCCCATGCACCCTCCCACCACCTGAAAAAAAATAAGCGCCACCATGTAATATTGTAGCACAATATAGTATATGCAACCACCGGCACAAAAATTTCCCCACATAAATATAGGTAGGTTAACGCATAACACAGAATCACACCACGAAAGGCCCACCAAATCAATGCATTATAAATAAAAATAAAACACACTCTATCATCTCCCCCACCCGCCAAACTAAATATTCTATCAGTTCCAAAATATAAGGGGTATTAGTTTTGTAGAAAGTCAAATTTCTTTAACTTTGACCAAGTTCAGAGCAAAAATATCGACATTCACAATATTAAACAAAAAAGTATGGAAATTCATTTCATAATGAATCTAAAAATACCAATTTAATATTATGGGTTTTGATATATTTCTCTATAAATTTGATCAAATTTAAAAGGTTTGCCTTTTCAAAAACGTAATATACCTTATAGTCGAAACAGAGTGATTTTTTTAAGAAACTTAACAACACCAACGGCGCAGCAAAGCACGTCAACCTTTCTAGTTTCCAATGAATTGCAACAGTGATTAAGACACAGTTAATGGCGTGAGCTGCAATTCGCTTAAGCTACACATTTAATGCATGTCGTAATATTCCCTCCCGTTCCCAAATACTTGAAGTGGATATTGGCACATTCTTCAGGTAGGAATATATATTAACTTTAGCTATATGAGCTGCAATTGTGTGTGGTATTGAAAATGACTAATGGTGCGAGCTCCAATTCGCTTAAATCAGACACTTGCATGCCGTAATACTCCTTCCAATTACTAAATACTTGAAGAGGTTTCGATATATATATTGGCACAGTCTTCAGTTATTCACTTTGACTGCGACTTACTTTCACAATATAATTTCATAACCTAATGGAATTTCATATGATGCAAGTCATTTCTTCGAGATAGATCCATTGACTTTCGTACTACATATCCAATCGATATATTTCCTGAATTACTAATGGTTTTTTTTTAAAGATAGCAGGAGAGTTGCTACAATTCATTAAGAGGAAGCGGTAAAGAAACCGTGCTCGGTTAATTGAGGAAAACCGAGCTAAAACCTTTACAAACCACACCTAGCAAAGCTAAGGCGCGAGCACAACAGGACATACAGGAATGCCAAAAGGCCGACAGAACACGAACTGAAAGACAAAAGTCCTCGTACTCGCCAGAGAGCACCACTCAGTCGTCTTGGACAAGGCCGCCACAAGCATGTTCGACGACATCACCGTCACCGGAGAGAGATGACATGTCCGACGAAAGAGGAGCGAACATGTGCCTCTCCGATCACGAGAGGGCGCCCAACCTGACTCGCCTGGCGTTGCAAGCATGTCGTGTGTGCTCCAAGTGCCCACCACCATCGCCCCCGACGGACATGCCGCCGAGGGGAGCTCCAGCTGCACTCCCGTCCACCAAACGACCGGCCCCAGGCGAATGCACCACCAACAACTCCAAGCTCACCAAAACGCTGCCCACTTCAGATCCACCGCACCACCACTAACCAAGTGCTCCCGACATCAGACTTGACTCCATGGCAATGCTTCCAACAAAGTAATGACACCAATGACGCCACCATTACACACGGTTTTCACCGGGAGACAAGGACTTGAAGCAGGGAGAGGTGTCGGATCCCCTCGATGGCGCCTCCAACAAGGAAAAATCACACCCGAAGGCATCATTCGCCACCAGCCCAGACCGAAGTCAAGCATGACTTTCGTCAGGGAGCCGAGCACCTAAGCCGGAGAGGACGTCTCCAACTCACCACCACCAAACCGGAGCAGCAGATGCCACTTGCTACACCGCCCAAGAACTAGCCGAAGCCCCGCCGGCGCGCAAGCCCAGAGCATCCTGCCCAGACCATGCCACCGCGGACCACCAACCCGTCATGGAGCCACCACGCACCCGGCTGCGGACAGTCGCCGACCGAACCACCTCCCGGCCTCCGGTCGCCAAACGCCAGATCCGGCCAGCAAGGGCCCACCAGATCCGGCCGCGCCAGGCCAGAGGCCGCCCGCCGGGGCCAGCCCGCGCCCCCTGGCATCACCCCCAGACGGCGCCGCACGCGCTCACGTCGCCCTCCATACCGCACTGACCGCGCCCAGCACCACCATGCCACCGTGAGGGCACGCACGCCCCAGCTGCTGGACGGGCGCGCGGCCAGCTGCTCCGTCTCGCCCCCATGGGCGCGCATCGGACGGATCCCACCAGTACAGGGACGGAGACCAATCTCCACATCCACCGTAGCACATACACCGTCGCGGCACCGCCGTGCCGCCGTCCAAAACTGCAGCTCTCCGCCACCACCGCAGCTCCCCCAGCCGAAGGAGGGGACCCCAGCACTCAGCGCGCCCAGCAGCCGCTGCGTGCCGCAGCGCCAGCATGGCAGCACGCCAGAGCACCACCACCGGCAGATTCGGACGCCGGTCGTCTGATCCGCGGCGATCGGCCTGAGCACCGCCCCGTACACCCTCAGCAGAGAGTCGGAAGGAGCAGCGCCACCACCTTGCCCGGGGCCGCCGCCCCGGCTTGCCTGCGCCGGCGAGAGGGCCCGCCGCCGCCTAGCCGCAACCAGGAGTGGAGCTCCGTCCAGGGCCGAAGCCGCACGCCACGCGACGAGGGGCCCCGCCGCCGCCGTCCGCCGAGCAGGCTTTGCCCATCGGCATCCTCCGGCGGCGGCAGGGGAGCGAGGGAGTAGCGGGGAGTGGGGGCGGCAGTGGCTAGGTTATCGCCCGTGCCACCCCCCTGGGAGCGACGCGAGCGACACTTGTTGGAACTGGAAATCCTGAATTACTAATGGTCAAAGTTCTAAAAGCTTGGCCATGACCTTGTCCTTACGTCAAGTACTTGGGAACCGGAGAGAGTATATAACAACGAACAAAAACAGGAAAGAAGACATAGATGGATCACTTGCTCTCGTTGCGGTCCACGAAACGGTATACTTTCTTCCAATGATTTGTGGTGTTGAAGTTGTATATGGAACCATCACGGTGGCCCGTTTTCAGCATCACATACAAAGGGAATACATCGTCGTCACGAGCCATCAGCCAGCGAAGATATTCTTCCTCGTCAGTATTGACCACATTTCCCTCCTCACTACCAGAGATGTCGCACACAGTTCTTCCCCGTGTACCACGTTTGCCACCTATAACATCTGTAACTTTCATGGCTTCCCTAGAAGCACCTTCATCGCCATGTGTGACATCCATGCAGGTTTCTTCACCGGTTTTTGCTCCACTGCTGCTGGCCATGTTCCGAGACACATGAGGAAACCTATCACCAAAGAGCATAAGCAACCAGCTCAGTAACCGACATAAGTAAAATGGGATCATCGACCAGTCCGGATTGAAATCACAATGTGATATTATGTCAGCATAAAATCAATATCTATTTTCTTTCGGCCATGTTTGGGACTTGGGAGTCATACGGGATTACGAAAGGATTTTTTTCCCCGTTTGACTTGAGAAATCAACACAATAAGGGTGAATAAAACCCCAATTTTCGCCAGATTCCAGATCCAAAACCATACTGAACAACTGGAGGCGCAAGCTTTAGCATCATCGGAGCAAGAAAACACACCCGTGAGCACAACGGGCGGGTGGACTCGGAGGCTCCGTCGACGGGAAAACCCGTCGCACGAGCGCTGGCGGCCACCGGTGAGGCGGAGAAGAGGCCGTGGAGGGTAGGAGTGGCCGCGAGCGCGAGTAGAGGCGGTGCATTAGGGTAGAAGAGACGGTGGCAGCGTCAGGGCGCGCGGGAGACGAAGGATCGGCGATCAAGCGGAGGATTCCGGTATGCGTCTGAGCGGGCGGCTGCGCCGGGAAATAGCCAACCCAACTCTGCAGGCACGTAGCCTCGCCTGCAGGGGATCACGTATTGGGCCGGCCTGGTAACCACGGCCCGCCTGCTAACATCATGTTACATTTTGTTTTGTTTTTCCTTCCCTTCTTTATTCACATTTTTGTTTTTGTTTTCTGCTTTATTTTTTACTTTGTTTATATTTCGAAATATTGTAAATATATGTATTAAAAATTGCATAAAAGTTAGGAAAATGTAAATCTTACATTTGAAAAATGTTAAACATGGATAGAAAAATGCTTTCGATGTATAAGCAAAATGAACAATGTGGATAAAAAAGTAGAAATGTTAATTATGTGTACATAAAATGTTAATCATGTGTACATAAAATGTTTATACATTGTAAAAAAGTTCACACAATTCAAAACAACTGATTCTTCCATTAAGAAATTGTTAACAAGTATGAAATTTTTTGTTGTGGACATTTTCAAAAAGATGTTTGTACAATGTAAAAAAGTTTGCTTGATTCATAAAAAATGTTTTATCATTTAAAAAATGATATAACATATTTTTTTTAAATGAACATGTATTAAAAAATGTTCAAAGCATGTTTTTGTAAAAATATGTTAACAATGTGAAATAATTATAAACAAATGTTAATATGTGTACGAAAAATGTGCGACATGGATGAAAGAAATTAGACATCAAAACATATATTAGAAAAGTGTAAATCATGTATTTAAAAAAATGTAAACATACATAAAAAACTTCCTACCGTATACCAAAAAATGTATAATGTGTATGAAAATGTAGACATGCGTTAAAAAAGAAATAGGGAAATAAATTGAAGAAACCAAAGAAAATTGGAGAAACCCCATGAAAGAAACAAATAAAACCAAAGAACAAAAATAAAACGAAAATCCGAAGAAAACGAATAAAAAACACAAAAGAAACAGTAAATATGAAGAAAATAATTAAAAAAAGAAAGAAAAAAACGAAAAAGGAAACTAGCGACCGGGCAGAGCGGATATGCGAGCGGACAAAGGCGTGAAAATGGGCTGGTAACGTAGATAGGCGAGCCCTGTTATATATTAGTACAACCGACACATAGCAATTGCGGCGTAGCTGAGCTTTACATGGCCAGACAGATACCTCTCGCTGCTAAAAGTTTTCCGTCAAATAGATGAGCGCAGCCATGTGTCACCAGAGCTATATCTCGCTTCACGCGAGATGGAAGCTGCTCTCGCTTCAAGCATAGCGTGAACGGACTGACTCATTTAGCCTAGGACTCGCTCGCTATAGGTTTCATTGGTTTTTTTTCTTTCTTTTTGTCGTTATCTTTTTTTTTCTGTGGTTTTTACATTGTAAAACAATGTTCACACAATTGAAAAAAACTGATTCTTACATTAACAAATTGTTAACAAGTATGAAATTATTTCTTTGGCACATTTTGAAAAAGATGTTTGTACAATGTAAAAAAGTTTTCTAAGTTCAGAAAAAATGTCTTACCATTTAAAAAATGTTCTAACATACATTTAATTTTTTTGTACATGTATTAAAAAAATGTTCAAAGCATGTTTTTGTAAAAATATCTTAACAATGTGAAATAATTATAAACGAATGTTAATATGTGTAAAAAAATGTGCGACATGTATGAAAGAAATTAGACATCAAAACATATATTAGAAAAGTGTTAATCATATATTTAAGAAAATTAAACATACATAAAACAACTTCCTACCGTATACCAAAAAATGTACAATGTGTATGAAAAATGTAGACATGTGTTAAAAAAGAAAGAGAGAAACAAATCGAAGAAAACAAGGAAAATTGGAGAAATCCCATGAAAGAAACAAAGAAAACTGAAGAACAAAAATAAAACAAAAAACAGAAGAAAAGGAATAAAAACCTGGCAGAGCGGATATGCGAGCGAACAAAGGCATGAAAATGGACCGGTGACGTAGATAGGTGAGCCCTGTTATATATCAGTAGAACCGACACATAGCAATTGTGGTGTAGCTGAGCTTTACATGGTCAGACAGATACCTCGGGCTGCTAAAAGTTTTCTGTCAAATAGACGAGCGCAGCTATGTGTCACCAGAGCTATATCTCACTTCACACGAGATGGAAGCTGCTCTCTCTTCAGGCATAGCGTGAATGGACTGACTCATTTAGCGTAGGACTCGCTCGCTATAGGTTTTTTTTTTGTTTTTTTCTTTCTTTCTTTCGTTATCTTTTCTTTTTCTGTGGTTCTTTCTATTTTTCACTGGTTTTCTTTAGTTTTTTTTTCTTTTCACTTCGTTTCAACTTTAGTTTTCTTTAGTATTTCACCGGTTTTTTTGTTTATTTCTTGGTTTTTATTGATTTTTTCTTTTCTTCCTTTTTAAAATTTGTTTTCCTATGGCATTCTTTGTTTTTCCTTGGTTCTTGGTTTCTTTGTTTCATTTTTGCATTGTTTTTTCTCCGGTATTCTTGTTTCCTTTTCTTTTCTTTTCTTTCATTTCTTTATTTTGTTTACCTTTTCTTCTTGCTTTTTGAACACATGTCTATAGTTTTTTTTACACATTTTAAATTTTTTGTACATTTTAAGAACATTTTTAACTTCGTTTAACATTTTTCATTACATGATTGACATTCTTCCAAATAAATGTTTTGTTGTTTATTGTTCTCATATACACTGTATATTATATTGTATTTTGTTAGACTCGGTCATGGACAGACCGACCCAAAAGCCCGACATCCGGGCTGGACTCGGACTCAACTTTTCCGCCGAAAAGCCCGAAGATAGTCCTTACAGGGCACAAATCATCATTTTATTAAAAATATAGGTATAATATATTTTTTAAATATACCAATAATAATTATTTGAATTAAAAAAGGGCGTAGTTCATGTGATTCAGGCCGGGCTGGGCTTGGGCTTTGCAAAGCCCAGCATGAACGAAGCCTGGACCAGAGAATGCCCATGTTTATTTTTGGTGTAAATATAAAACATTTATTAATACAAGTTTAACATTTTTCATATGAAGTATAAGATTACACTTTTTTAATATATATTTTATGTCTAGTTTTTTCGTAGACATTGTACATTTTCCTTATGCATCTGAGGCATTTTTTAATACATGTTTAACATTTCATATACACACTTTACATTTTTTATATACAAGATTAACATTTTCTGAAACAAATATTTTTGGATGTCTACTTTTTTCATACACGTTATACATTATTTTTATACATCATGAACATTTCTATATACACGTTTAACATTTTCCTAATACATGATTAAGATTTTTAAAACCTATTTTTTTTATGTCTACTTTCTTCCATACACATTGTACATTTTTTGTATACATTTTTTTATAAATTTTTCGTAAACATTGGAAACAATTTTTCTAGACACATTTAAGGCATAGGCACGCCCGCTATGTCTCACTTATAGCGACACAAAACCAGCTTCCCCTGAAGGAAAGCCCAAGTGGGTTGGCCCTGTAACAGGTTTTTTCATTTCGCCACTCAGTTTCGTTTTTCTCTCTCATTTTTCCTTTTTCCCTTTTCCATTTTATTTTTGTTTATTATTTTAGAGCATGCTTGGTGCCCTCTTGGGATTGCTGTAGACAACCAGTCCACTGATTATTGCCCGATAATACCGCAAAGAAATCCGAGCACTCCCACATATCGGATGAACTGTATGAATACAGTGGGCGATCAACTCTTGTCCAACTCAGAAAGTTTTTATTCTTGTACAAAAGTGCAACAATGTAGCTCTTCAGCTGAGCACCAACAACTACTCTCCATAGTCCATCCGGTCCGATCCAATCAGTGGGTTGTTGCCTATTAGGTCCATTCTCTCAGGTACGGGTCATACGGGTTGTTGGGAGGCACAAGGTTTTGGAACTGACACTTGTCTCTGCTGTCACCGGTGTGTAGATGATCGGTTGACCATCACACAGAATTGTAGCTGAACCAGTCCAACAGCCATCTATGTCACTAGGGTTATCCAGTTCTATTACGGGTTCAAATTGGATCCAGTTGACGAGGTCTATCGAAACCGAATGGCCCCAAGCTATGTCAACCCAACACCAGAGGGCGCAGTGGGGGTTATACTGGTAGAAATTCTGGTAGATGTCTTTTGTAGTACATTAGTCCTGAAATATCCCAAAAAACATCAGTTCTATCGCGGGTTGTCCGTCTATGTCACTCGGATTATCCGTTTCTATCACGGGTTCAAGCCGGATCCAATTAACGAGAAACATAGATGGATGGAAGGGGGGCGACCCCCCCCCCCCCCCCCCCCCCCCAAAATCCCACAACGATCTTCGTACACAGCCTCCACCACGAATTTCCCCCATTGGAACTGTAGCCCATTAACTCAAAAAGAAAAAGCAAACCTTCGATTCATCAGCTTCGCTAAAAAATTGGCCTAAGTCAGACCAGCAGAATCAGATTAGCTAAGCCTCCACAGCAAATTTCAGCCCCATGGCACTCAGGCAGATCGATCGGTAAAAGAAAATCCAGATCGATTGCTTCATCTCTTGTCCCACGATCTTTGGCAGCTCTGCCTAAACTGCTCTTATTCGCAGCGGTGTAGGCCCTAGGGATGTAAATGGTAGGGATAATTTCCGTTCTGAATCCGCATCCGCATATGTTTCTAAGGCTATAGCATGCACTTGCACGAATCCGCCGGATATGGATGCGGATACGGATTTTGGTCAACCAGATATCCGGCGGGTATGGTATCGGTAATATCCGACGGCTGTGCATTATTTGTGGTATTTTTTATGGATTATCCGAGGTTATCAAATAGGATTGTCTCATAAATTAGCCTAACCAACAAGCCCAAATATCAAAGTAGCCCACTAATTAGAATCACCGCATATACCTTATTGTCATATTGGTGTGAGTTATGCTTTACATGCTTGGTCACTCTCTAGTGTTATGCCGTTGGATATAAATTTGTGTTTATATTGTTTTCATAGTAGAAATAAAATCATGTCTCATTGCACGTATGAACCAATATTTTTTATACATTTATGATCCGAGTCCCCCCGTTCTCGCAATCTGATAAAATCCGCATTCGGATCCGCATACCGTCATTATCTGCTCCGCTCCAAATCCAACAACAATATGGGAAAGGATATGAGGAAAGCATTATCCGATCCGATACGATCCGTTTACACTCTAGTAGGGACCCAGGGGCTGGCGACCGCCAACGCAGTACAAAGTCAATTTTCTTTGTCACTCAAGTGCTTTGTTTGGTTAGTCTTTGATTTGTTTGATTTTTCTTAGTACAAATTCATCTTTTTATCTATATAATCTGTTTTGCGCCCTAAAAGTACAAAAATACTACTACAGTCTAAAGTAAGAAATCAATTAGGACCTAGCCCCAAAGTTTAGTTATAAAGAAATTATCGAGACTTTAAATTATGGTGATGGTTAAAGTAAATATCTATGTATTTTGTGTATCGACATATGAGCACATAGAGATCTTACCCATGTATACATGGATTGTAGGATCAATTGGGTTGATGTAACACCCCCGGCGATTAGCAACAGTAATCACTTTTGATAATGACAAGTCAGTAAGGTTAACAGTGTCAAATCATCATTAACATCATATTGCATTTCAACTCCTAACTCAAATTCAAAATTTAAATGAAAGTGGAAAATAAAAGTTGTTCACCACAGAAACTAAAATGTTCAATAAATAGTAGATAAATCTGAGGCTATGTTAAAATTGTAAACAACATTGTTGGAATTTGATAAATGACTTGAACAACCTCAAACTGTGGCTGAGAGCATTAAATAACAACCTTTTTATTAATACAAAATAAATATGAAATGATATTTACCCCAAACTAGTTTTTGGTGCTAGGTTACAGTGCACTGTGATTTATGGACCAGGGCACATATTTTACAAAATTCATTTTGGGTGCCAAACTATTTACATAACAGGAAAATGTGAGAAAAAGAAATAAGAAAAAGAAAATAAAACAAAATGAAAAGAGATAGAGGAAAGACCCTCCCTGGCCATTCGGCCCAACTGGGCTACCAGGCCCACCTGGCCGGCCCACCCCGCCTCCCTTATCCCCACACACCCCGACCGAACCCTACGCCACCACCCCACTCACCCCCCCATGATCCCCTTCTCTTCCCCCGATCTGGATCGGGATCAGCCCCGATCCCGTCGCCCCATCGCTCGCCCTGAACCGCCGCCGTCGCCATGGATGCCTTGACCGCGAGCTCTCCGACCTCCTCGCGTCCTAGGATGGTGTCCGCCCGCACCGCCATCGTCTACTACCTCCTCTCTGACCACGAGCACGAGCTCGGTACCCCTACCTCACCGGATCGGCCTCATCCCCCTTCTCTGCCTCGCCAGTCATCACTGTCGATCTGCTGCTCCGGTGCTTCCCCGAGCCCGCTACGCACCCCTACCGGCTCACTGTGAGCCCTGCTCCCCTCTCCCCTGGCTCTTCCATGTGGATCCGCCGTCGTTGCACCGTCCCCGTATCCGGTCGCCGCGCCAGAGCTCTCCGCGAGCTCGCGCCCACCGCGCCCCGGACTTCCCTGTCTACGCCTGCTCCGGCTCCGGTTACTAGCGCCGCTGCGTCCCTGTGCGCGCCCGCCTGCAGCTGCTAACGCTCCTGCTCGCAGCGCCATCGCTATTCGCGGACCCCTGTAGCCGCCGCTCACTGCCGAGGCCGCCGCCACTGCCCGCTGCTCCACCTCGCCCGCTGGCCGCTTCCGCCCGCCTGTGCCGCGTCCCGCCGGCGCCCGCAGGCCGCGCCCGCACGTGCCGCGCGCTGCTCCTACTCCTGCCGCCCAAGCACCCGCGTCGTGGCCGGCCCCCTGTTGCTGGCTCTACACCACCAGCGCCACCCTCCACCGGCGCCGCTCGCCGTCGACCGCCTGCAGCGCCGCCCCCCCTCCCCCGCCCGCGGCCGCTCCCATCGCCGCCATCCGCTTCCTCCCGCCGGGCTGGCCCCCGCACGCCCCTGCACCCGATAGCCCAACGCCCGCTAGGCCTCTCATGGGCCTATGGCAAACGGGCCCCGCCCCAGAACATTTTAAAAAATAATAATAATAATAATAAATTATGAAAAAAATAATATTATTAATTAATTAAGTTAATTGTTTCAGTTAATTAATTCTGTTTAATTAGTCTAAGTTAATTGGTTAACCTAAATTAGTTAGTTAAACTATTGTTAGGGTAATTAGACAATGACATGTGGGTCCAAGTTTGACCCTGTTGACCAGTCAACATTGACTGGTCAACTGTTGACCGTTGACTGAATTATTACTAATTCATAAATTCATTTTAAACTTCAGAAATTAATAGAAATTAAACCGTAGCCCGGATCGAAAAACTTTGAACATGAAAGTTTCACAGAACAACGAGACGAACCCGGATCGCTACCCACATATCTGTGTGATGCTTCTAAATACCTGAACATGCAACCGTCCCCCCTCCGGTCCGTCTGTCCGAAAACGCGAAACACCGGGAATACTTTCCCGGATGATTCCCCCCTTCGCCGGTATCACCTATCACCGCGTTAGGGCACACCTAGCACCGTTATATGTCTTGTCATGCATCGTTATGCATCTGTTTGCATTATATTTATTGTTTCTTCCCCCTCTTTCTCTCTGGTAGACTCCGAGACTGCCGGCGACCCCCAGTACGACTACAGTGTTGACGACCCGTCCTTCTCTGCCGAGCTTCCAGGCAAGCCCCCCCCCCTTGATCATCAGATATCGCCTATTCTCCTCTATACTGCTTGCATTAGAGTAGTGTAGCATGTTACTGCTTTCCGTTAATCCTATTCTGATGCATAGCCTGACATTGTTGCTACATCTGTTGATACCTTACCTGCAATCCTAAATACTTAGTATAGGATGCTAGTTTATCATCATTGGCCCTACATTCTTGTCAGTCTGCCTTGCTATACTATCGGGCCATGATCACTCGGGAGGTGATCACGGGTATATACTATACATATATACATACTATACAGAAGGTGACTAAAGTCGGGTCGGCTCGAAGAGTACCCGCGAGTGATTCACGGATTGGGGGCTGAAAGGACCTTTGTCCTGACGGCCCTCTGTGTGGATCTTTGTGGCGGAGCGACAGGGCAGGTTGAGACCACCTAGGAGACAGGTGGGCCTGGCCCTGGTCGGCGTTTGCGTTTACTTCAAAACAACACGCTTAACGAGATCTTGGTATTTGATCTGAGTCTGGCCACTGGCCTATACGCACTAACCAACTACGCGGGAACAGATATGGGCACTCGACGTCGTGGTATCAGCCGAAGCCTCCTAGACGTCAGCAACTGAGCGGCGCGCGCCGGGTTGGACCGCGTAACACAACTTCCTTTGTAATGGAGGTTGCTAGGTCTGCTCTCCGGCCGCCCACGCAACGTGCAGGTGTGCAATGGGCGATGGGCCCAGACCCCTGCGCGCATTGGATTTAGACCGGCGTGCTGACCTCTCTGTTAGGCCTAGGTAGGGCTGCGACGTGTTGATCTTCCGAGGCCGGGTATGACCCAGGAAAGTGTGCCCGGCCAGAGGGATCGAGCGTGTTGGGTAATGTGGTGCACCCCTGCAGGGAAGTTTATCTATTCGAATAGCCGTGTCCCTTGGTAAAAGGACGACCCGGAGTTGTACCTCGACCTTATGACAACTAGAACCGGATACTTAATAAAACACACCCTTTCAAGTGCCAGATACAACCCGGTGATCGCTCTCTCACAGGGCGACGAGGAGAGGATCGTCGGGTAGGTTTATGCTATGCGATGCTACTTGGTGAACTTACCATCTACTCTCTTCTATATGCTGCAAGGTGGAGGCTGTCAGAAGCGTAGTCTTCGACAGGATTAGATATCCCCCTCTTATTCTGGCTTTCTGCAGTTCAGTCCACTGATATGGCCCTTTACACATATACCCATGCATATGTAGTGTAGCTCCTTGCTTGCGAGTACTTTGGATGAGTACTCACGGTTGCTTTGCTTCCCCCTTTTCCCCCCTTTCTTTTCTTTCTGGTTGTCACAACCAGATGCTGGAGTTCAGGACCCGGACGCCACCGTCGACGACGACCCCTACTACTCTGGAGGTGCCTACTACTACGTGCAGGCCGCCGACGACGACCAGGAGTAGTTTAGGAGGATCCCAGGCAGGAGGCCTGCGCCTCTTTCGATATGTATCCCAGTTTGTGTAGGGTAACGCAGCAGAAAACAAAAAATTTCTGACCTACGCACCAGCCCAGGACCACTATGGAGACTGCATACAAGGTTTGATCATTTTTGTTACCGACTCGTAGCGCAGCGGAAGTAGAGTCGATGACGATCGGCGGTGCAGATCCCCGCAGCTAGGATTTACAACCTCCCAACCGCGAGGATGTACTCCCTCATCTGCCCCTCGGACAGCCCTCCGGGAGGCGGTCGGACAGTCCCCCGGACGGTGTCGCAGACAGCCCTTCGGGAGGACCTTCGAAACTCGGACGGTCACTCGGACAGCCCTTCGGGGGACTCACAGAACTCGGACCGTCACTTGGACAGCCCTTCGGGAGGCACTCTCAAACAGCCCCTCGGGCACAAAGATCGAAACTACGACCTCTCTACAGAGTTGCACACATACGGTGTCACCTATCCGGCAGGGCTTCGCCGTCCAGAACTAGTTCCTGCCGGAACCCAGACAGCCTTTCGGCTCTACGAAACTCTTTTCGTGGGAGGGAGAGAGAAGCCAGATAACATCTTGGCATGTGTATGAGAGCAAGGGATGAGGTTTGTGGGCAGCCCACTCTCCTCTATTTATAGGAAAGCCAAGGGGTAAAGATGTCATACAAAAAACCCCAAAGTACCCCCACTTTATGCCTTTTCATAAAGGAATAAAGATAAAAGGGGTGCCATGTGGAGCTCCAAGGAGCTCCACCATGCTTGGCCGGCCACCCCTTGGGGGCCCCCCCCAAGGGGGCTTCCTTAGTGCCTAAGGCATTCTAGAAGCCTTTTGGGAAATTCCCAAAAGGTGCTTTCCATAAAATTCCCAAAAAGCACTTTCACTATTCACGACGACATTTTTCAGCGTCCGTTCGAACTGAAAATATTTATGTGGGCTTAGAACATTTCCAGTACCCACTAAAATAATTTTCAATGCGTTCTGGAACAATTCCAGTTTAGTGATTTCATCTGCGAAAAGCATCTGAAGCGGTTCCGGCAGCCCCGGAACATTTCCGGTTTTTCTTCCAGAAAATTCCCAGAAGTTTCCAGAATGATTCTGGTATCCTCCAAGAATTATCAGGCATGTGCCGAAACCATTTTGACTTAATGGTATCCCCTGAAACAACTTTTTAGTTTCACCGGAACTCATCCGGTGACCTCTCTCTACGGAACTTTTCCGCTGTCCGAAACTTTTCGGTGTCCGAAACTTTTTCGGTGATTTTCTCTCAGACTCCCTGTCTAGTATTCAGCAGATAGATGACCCTTAAGCGTGTGACCCTATAGGTTCGGTGAAGTATAGACATGACACGGAACCCCTTCCGATCAATGATCAACATCGGAGCCGTGGACACCCATATTGACCCCTATACCCACACGAATGAATATTCGAGTGAACCTCCAGTTGCCGTGTGCTATTCCTGTTGCTTCGTGATATGTTACAAATACCCGAGGTGAGACATGTTGGCATTCCCGTGGATCAACACTTGTCCACTATGCTAGTTACCTCGTTACCGGTATTGTTCTCTTTTCTCGTTACCATGTTCCGGCATCCCCGTGATCAAATCACAAAGTGTCTGGCCAGACGATGATGGATACCGTAACACCGAGAGGGCCCAGAGATATCTCTCCATCGCTGGAGGAGCAAATCCCAATCTTGAGCTATCAAGTTACTTGACACACTTTTCCATGAACCCGTAAGCCGCCGTAATAGCCACCCATTTACGGATGACGTTTAACAAACCCCAAAGTTCATGAAGCAAGCATGAAGAAACTCGATACTCTCATGGTCTAAGGAATCATGCAAACATTAACCATCTCTGTGTTATTAACCATTAACTTGTGACAAAAGAACCTCATAGCATAACATCAATCGGGTCGATTCAACACAAATGTTCTGCTAACATTGTGCCCTCAAAATTGCTGGCATAGTCATGCCCATGATCAGGAAAACAGGATCATCATGCAAAACTTGAGCCAGTCATAGAGGCTTGACTAGGAATACATTTTATCGTTTATTATTCCACACGTGCATATGAGTCTTCCTCCGAGCCTCGTTTTATTTGCAGACTCGAGAACCATAGCAGTTATAGCATGGAACATAAACCTAATTATGAACAGGGAGATAATCAATAACATTTATTATTGCCTCTAGGGCATATCTCCTACAGTTTGTGCTAGCCATCTTATGGCACCTTGTTTCACTTATGTCTGTACTCAGATATTGTTGCTTTCGCTGACTCGTCTATGATCGAGCACTTGTATTCGAGCCCTCGAGGCCCCTGGCTTGTATTTTGATGCTTGTATGACTTATTTTATTTTTAGAGTTGTGTTGTGATATCTTCCCGTGAGTCCCTGATCTTGATCGTACACGTTTGCGTGTATGATTAGTGTACGATTGAATCGGGGGCGTCACAAGTTGGTATCAGAGCCAACTGCCTGTAGGAACCCCCCCCCCCTTCCACACTCCTTGGTCGAAGTTGAGTCTAGAAACCGAAAACTATTTTACTAACTTGGCTGTGTGTCTTACGGGCCCACGTTGCCATTGGGTGGTATTAGGAGCTTTTATTCCTCGTCTATACTCTGGGATTCTGATCTCTCTTCTATTCGGGTTAAATGATTTTACTAATTATAACTCTAGGTTCTCGATACCACTTCTTGCCGGAGAGCCCCTTTATTCCAGATGATCGACTGCTTCACCAGTAGTTTCCGAAGATGCTATTCGATGATTTCCCGAGACACCTATGTCCATCGTCTTTGCAAATTCCTTACCGCCGTTATATCCTTATGGATAACTACATACCCTTGCCACTCTGACATTCAATCCCCTTTGGTCTTGTTATTACAAGATGCCCCGAACTGCTCTTCGTTGTTTCGACAATCCTTTGAGCTTGCTGCCTGGCAGTCTTGCCTCATAAATACCCCCTACGGATAATTCCTTACACTTACCGAGTATCCGTTCCTCCCCCTTTGTTCATATGATTCACAAGATGCATACAAATACTATTCGATCTTTCGAAAATCCTTAACAGCTTATTGCTCTGCAAATACTTGTCTGCTTGCATTATGGATGCTTTCCATACGACTGGCAATATTCATTAGTATCCTTTGACACCGTCATTTTCATCTTATTGATTCAACATGAGTGCGAATGCACGCATTCATCAGTTGATCCTTTCTAATTATCTTCCGGCTCAGACGTCCTTTGGAACATGAGCTGGTTCTCGACCAATCAAATTGTCATCGATTGTGCCCCTAAGCCTACTCGACTTACCCATCCTTAATCAGAGCCCTTGCTCCTGATCTCTTGATTTGGAAATCATAAATTCCCTTGCATTGAACTTTGAGTTAGTCAGTTGTTTCTATAATCTGATGCCTCTGCATACTTCTTCTTCCTCTGATTGAGTACCGTTACTCACATCAGCTCCGTTGTGGATCGCCCGATCCATTGTTGGATTGTTATCCGACAGTGTCTTTCATATTCAATCACCTTGTGAGTTCTTCCCCTGATACATGATGCATTTGGTAAATTGTATCCTCTGCGTTCCCAACCATACTCTGCTTTCGAGCTTGTATAATTTACTCCTGAAGCGTTATATGTTCCTAAGATGCCCTATGGGATGAACATATACCTTCCCTAAACCGTGTGAACCCGAAAGTTTACACAAGACATTCTCTTCTGGTGTTTTACCAGATACTTTTCAATTCTACAACCTCTTCGAAGACGAGAAGCGAATGAAATGTTATGCATTGAAGAAGTGGGAGTCGACCCCGAACCTTTGTGTTCTTGCCCATGGACTCGATGTGGAGCTTATCATGAAAGCTTCTTGCAAGAATATTTAATCATTTGAATAATTCTTTCGGTGTCATTGAATTGGATCCCTTGCAGCTATGGTTCCGACCATGCTAACTTTATTTAATATATTTCTGAAAGGAAACCATTCCAGTGCCTCGTCAAAATTTTGACAAGGTTAAAGTATCTACTGTCATAGGTCAATGACCTAGTTCAACTTCTATCATGTTCTACCTTCGAGTTTACCCCGTGGTATCTCGAGGATATCAGGCCTTTGCACGGCATCTTACTAACTTGTTGAAGTAATAACTTTCCTGGTCGTAATCACTCTACGGGTTCTAGGTTGCTGTCAACCGAGGACACCGTTTAGTAAATCAAATCTGTCCTAAAATTCAAATACCCCTAGTAATTGTTACTGGGAAATTTAAACTCAGTCATGTCGTCCTAGACCATCGGCTACACCCTTATCTTGCTATCTTTGATTGTGCTACCTCGACTGTAACACCCCCTTGTAATGGCCACAGTGATCAGCTGTTAATAATGCCATGTCATCATCATTTGCAGTGCCAAATCATTTGGGTTAATAATCCAATTCAAATTCAAAATCTGAAAATCAAATTAAATTCCAAAGTGCAAATTGAAGTTGATCAAACTCTGCTGGAGAAATGTTATTTAATTAGCAAATAATCCAGTGGTCATGGCAAAATCATAATCATTATTTTTGGAGTTAGCTAAGTGAGTGAAACAACCTGAAACAGCACTCAAAACAGACTATTTACATCTATTAAATTAATATCAAACTCACATGGAATCCAAATTTGTCCAAACCACTTTTTGGTGAGAGATAATATTGCATTGCAATATTTGGGCCAACTCCCACATTTTTCAAAAGTGCACAAGTGCCCTAAACATTTTGAAACAGAAAAGGAAATAAAAGAAAAGGAAAACAGAATCAGAGAAATAATTAAAAGGGACACTGTGCACTGGGCCTTAGTGCACAGTGCCCCGATTTGAGGTCGAACCGGCCCAGCCCATCTCCCCATCGTCCTCCTCGCCGCGCTGTCAAACGCGCGCGCCGACACGCCGACGAGCGCGGCGCGTGTCGACCATCCTCCGGCGCCGCTGCCGCCGCGTAGGGGAATAAGAGGCCCCGCGGCCTCACCCGAACCCTAGTCGTTCCCCATTCCTCTCCCTCGCCGCTCCGCGCCTCCACCCTTCCTCCAGATCCGCCACCGAACGCCGCCGTCGCCGCGTCTTAGCACCGCCGTGGCCACCGAGCTCCTCCGGCTCCATCCTCGTGACCACGAGCTCCGGGTTCGTCGACTCCTTCGACTGGAAGCCAGAGATCGAGCCGGGGAGCACCACAATGACTACTACGCGCCGCCCCCTTTCCTCTCGGCTGCCGGCGATCTTCTCCAAATCCGGCGACGGCTGCTGCTCCTAAACCGTCACCGGCTTTTCTTAGCCACCCGGTAAGCTCCCCCTCGTCTTTCCCCTCTTCGATCCGCACCTCTCTGTCGCCGTAGTGGCCGCACCCGAGGAGCCCGAACCCGCTGCCGCCGACGAGCTCGCTGCCGTGGCCAACGCCGCCGTCATGCGCAACTGAGCCCAGCTTCGAGCTCCTGGAGCTCGTGCGAGTCCAGCAAAGCCTCTAGCACCTCTTCCCGTGCCGCATAGCGTCGAACCCGACGAAGCCCGAACTCCGGCGTCCGCCGCGATGCTCGCCGCCGTCGCTACACGCCGTCTCCGGCGACGCCACCGCCACGGTTGGACGCGGCGTTGAACGCCCGTTCGAAAGAACCTACCCACGGCTCGAACCAAGCTCTGTAGCGCAAATCCGAGCGGCTCCGGCGACGCACCGCCGCGATTTTGGTCGCCGGCGCAACTCCGGTGCCGGCCGCCGACGTGGCTGCCACGTGGGACACCCCTGGGTCACTGCCAGTGGGTCCCACGGGCCCAGTTGACCGCGTTGACCCGAGTCAACGCGGGCACTGTTCACCCCTGTAGCTGACACGTGGGTCCCGATCGATAATTAGACTAATTAAAGATTTAATTAATTAGAAACTAATTAGATTAACCTAATGTCTCACTGACATGTGGGGTCCACCCCCTAATTAACCCTGGTAATTAAATTAATCCACTGATTAGCCTAAACAGAGGCTGACATGTGGGTCCCACTGGACCCACATGTCATATTTGACTGGTCAACCGTCCTGTTGACTTGCTGACGTCAGCAGCGCGTCATGCTGACGTCATAATTCATTTCTGTTAAATAAAATAATTCCAGAAATTCAAATAATCTTTAAAAATTAATAACTTTTAAACCGTAGCTCGGATCGAAAAAGTTAAAACATGAAAGTTGCTCAGAACGACGAGACGAGTCTGATCGTGCCGTCTGTTTCTCCATCGGAACCTCCTACGTAGAAGAACTCGAAACTCCGGACCCGAATCCGACAGATGAATAGTGCACACACGTCGGATATTAAATCCCAGAATAATTCTAAAAATAACTAAAATGACTTAGATGCATATTCAGGCAACCCTGCACTGCATCATAGCATAGCACGCACTGTGTGGCATATGATTGCATATTGTTTACCTGTTTCCTCCCCCTCTTCTCTCTCGATAGACCCCGACGCAGACGCAGCTCCGGAGTACGACTACGTTCCCGACGACACCCCTGAAGACCTTGCCCTTGCCCCAGAGCAAACAGGCAAGCACCCCCATTTTGAGCATGCCTATATCGCCTACTCTCTTCTCTCTTATGCTTGCATTAGAACTGCTACTGCTACTGTTTTCCTATATCTGCTGCATAGCCTGTTTATTGTAACCTGCCTTGCTACCTTACTGGTTATCCTAGACTGCTTAGTATAAGGTGGGTAGAGACACGACCGAGACCCCCACTTGATCCCGAATGCCCTGCTGGACATCAGAAGACCCGATCATCGGGATTGAAGACTAGACCATGGCACCGCACATCACTTCCCCTTAGTTGCCGACACTGCTGGGTTACCATCGAGTGCCGAGGGTGATACCTCGTCAGCACTTCTGATGTTAACCTTGTAGGTTAGTTACTCGGTCGTGGTAAGCGAGGGTGATTCCTTCTACACCACCCCCGATAACGACGTCGTCGCGCAACTCCTCAAGGTGGACCTCGAGGGTGATTCCTCCTTCGTTCACCTTGATGATAACATCGAGCGGGAATTCCATCGAGGGTGATTCCTCAGGGTTCCCTTCGGTGTCAGACACACAGTTACCTTGGATATTATGACTTGCACTAAACTATGATACTAAAGACGGGTCGGCCCTGAGGGGTACCCGCGCGAGCTTAACGCGAAGTGATGTGGAGTCGGGTTGACCTGGATGGTGCCCGCGAGATAACTACGAGGCGTGGCCGGGCATTCTTAGCCCTTGCCGCAAGTCCTCGAGACGGGGCGACGGGGTCACATCGATCGTGAGTCTCTGCTCGTTTCCGCGCGCTCCTAATCCACTACGGTTTGGATATTTGATCCGAGGGGCCTCGGGCCCGATAGCACTAACCATCACGTGGGCATAGTATGGGCGTTCTGCGTCGTACACATCAGCCGAAGCTTGTTTGACGTCAGTAAGGAGCGGCGCACGCCGAGTTGGACTGGTAACGCAACCGCGCTTGTATAAGGGGTTGCTAGGTCTGCTCTCGGTGGCCCCGTAACGTGCAGGAGTTCCCGGGGCGATGGCCCAAGACCCCTGGGGGCATAGGTTTAGTCCGGCGTGCTGACCTCTCTTATAAGCCTAGGTCGGGTTGCGGCGTGTTGCTTAGCCGAGGCCGGGCATGACCCAGAAAAGTGTGTCCGGCCAGAGTTAAGTGAGCGTGGTGGGTAAGTTGGTGCACCCCTGCAGGGAAGAAACTTCTATCGATAGCCTGTCCTACGGTAACGGACACTCGGAGTTGTATCCCGATCGGTACAACTAGAACTTGATATGAGAATTGGATAGTACGGCTCTGGGATTGCTTTCTCGCAGGGAGTCGAGAAAGGATCTCAGGTCGAGGTTGATGATATTACTACTACTACTTTACATTATGTTCTTCTGCTCTCTCCTGATGCTGCAAGACTGTCGAAGATTGTTGAAGATGCTAGTCTTCGATAGGACTAGGCTTTCCCCCTCTACTCTGGCATTTCTGCAGCCCAGTCCACATATACAGCCATTCCTTTGACAATGATGCATATGTAGTGTAGATCCTTGCTTGCTGAGTACTTCGGATGAGTACTCACGTTTGCTTTATTTTCTTTTTCCCCCATTTTCCATTTGATGCCACCAGACGACGGAGCCCCTAAGCCAGAAGCCCCAGCCGACGACCAGTACTACTATCCGCCTGGCGAGTACTACTACTACGAAGAGCCGTTCGACGACCAGGAGTAGGATCGGAGGGTCCAGGGCAGGAGGCCTACGCCTTTCGATCGTAGTTTTTTATTTAAACCCCGCCTCTGTGAAGGCCTATTTCTCTCTATGTAATATATCTGTACCCAGATATCTAATGCTTCCGCTGACGCTTGTATGCCATCGAGCTTGTATTCGAGCCCTCGAGGCCCTGGCTTGTAATATTAAGCTTGTATGACTTTATTTTTATGTTTTAGAGTTGTGTTGTGATATCTTCAAGTGAGTCCTTAGGCTTGATCGTGCGCATTTGCGTGTATGATTAGTGCACGATTAAGCCGGGGTCGTCACAGGTTGGTATCAGAGCCGACTGCCTCTAGGAGTCCCCCCTTTCCAACTCTTTGGCCGAAGTTGAGTCTAGTGGTCAAAAATTGTTTTACTAACTTGGCTGTGTGGCTTACGGGCCCACGTCGCCAACTGGGTGGTATTAGGATCTTTTATTCCTCGTCTTTACTCTGGGATTCTAATCTCTCATCTATTCGGGTTTACTAAAATTTACTAACACCGACATTTAGGATCTCGTTAATTCTATCCACCCGGAGAGCTGGATTCAGTGCGATTTCCCTGTCATTGATCTGATTAGTCTGATAATCATTTCCTTTCCATTGTTTTGTTTAACCTTTCCTTTTGAGATCGGTTATATTTCTCAATGTCTTACGACAATCCTGAACTTCTTATTTCAGATGGATCGACTGTTTCCCCCTCGTCCTACGACGCAGCTCGTGCTTCGCACCTGTGCTCGAGACGTCCCTGGGTTTCCAGCTGTTCTGATCGCCCTCTTGATCAGGCTGGGATACCGCTGGTGCCCCGAGTACATGGTCTATGAGGTTTATCGTGAGTTCAACCAGGAGCAGTACTATGCTGATGTTCGCATCTACGATCAGCAGGATAACTCTGACACTGAGCTTCACCGTTTTCACGGTATCGGCGTGACGATTGAGATGGCAGTCCATGATGCCGCCTACTCTGCTGTCGCACGTCTCCGAGGAGAGCACAGTGCTAACTTGGATGATACTGTGTTTCGGTACATTCCGTATGCACCTGTTGGAGATGCTACTGGATTTTACACAGCTATCTGTGCCCCGTACGAGCCTCGTCGCTATGATCAGCGAGTTCTGATCCACTATGCTCAGGCTCTGGATCGCACTGTTCGTGCACTTGCTGTTGAGTTGTTTGCCACTCGAGCACGCTACTACGAGGCTATGACACAGTTGCTACCAGCTGTTCGTGCAGGGATGCATCCGGAGTACATTCTTTACCCGAGCAGGACTGAGATGCCATCAGGGATCGTCTGGCCTGCTGTGGGAGGTCACACGCCTGCACGTGGACCTCTTCTTTCTTCTCGAGACCGGATTCTGCATCAGAGTGCCCATGGAGCACAGGATCCTTCTGCGACGAACGTCCATCGTCCGCACTTGCAGTTACCCCGTTTCAGTGGTTTTCTCCGACGCTGATGTAGCCTTTGCTATGTCCCGTTGTGTACTTTCTTACCGCGTGCCTGCGCGCCGCCTAGCATGTCTAGCTTTTCATTTGCGCCGTTATGCTGCCCGAATGTAACCGACTATGTATGGATCTGTATGTCTTAATGACTACTTTCAGCATCTGTGCACTACTTCAATAAATGTCGAGTTACATCATGTTTATTGCTAAACACTTGCATAAGCTATTGCTGAAATACCCCTGTTGAATTAGCAGGATGGCTGACAACAATCCGCCACCGCCGCCACCACCTGATTACATGGCAGCGATGATGCAACAGTTTGAACTCAACCGCCAGTTTATGACGGGAATTATGCAGCAGTTCCCTCGTCCTGATTCTAATCAGCAGCCTTTCTCCATCACTTTGCCAGAATTTTTGCGGCTCAGCCCATCCTTCTTCCGCAACACAGTCAACCCATTGGATGCCGATGACTGGCTGCGTGACATCTCCCATGAGATGGAGTCTGCTAGTGTCGCCGAAATTAACTATGTCACTTTTGCGACATATCTTCTTAAGGGTCCCGCAGCCCAATGGTGGGCCACTCACCGACAGACTCTACCACCTGGTACCGTCGTCACTTGGGCAGAATTCAAGATTGCATTCCGTGCCCGCTACATTCCTCAAGCTGTCATAGCTCGGAAGAAGGCCGAGTTCCGTAGCCTTGTTCAGGGCAACAAGACCGTGGAAGTATATCAGCGCGAGTTTCTTGACTTATCTCGCTATGCTGAAGAAGACATTCCTACTGATGAGCGAAGACAGGAGAAGTTCCGTGAAGGACTGCATCATGACATACAGTTGGCACTGCTTGTCCAGGATTATCCTGATTTCGCCACCTTGGTGAATAAGGCCATCATGGTTGAAACTGGACTTAAGAAGCACAAGGAAGCGTCCAGACGCACCCGTGAGTCGGGCTCCTCTTCGGGCTCGTCTTCCCAGAAGCGACGCATCTAGTTCCCCAAAGGCATGTTCCGTTCAGCAGCTCCTGCGAACAGACCTTCTTATGCTGCACCACGTCTGCCACCTCCACCACCGAGACAGCCCCTGCCAGCTCCAGCACCTCGAGCTCCAACACCTCGTCCTGACAGCGGGCTATGCTTCAAGTGTGGCAAGCCAGGTCACCGTGCTAGAGACTGTTCTCAAAATCAGAATCAACTAGATCTTCCTTCTGCTGGACGTGGAATTGGCCGTGGTATTCCTCAGCAGCGCAACAATAATGCCAGACCTTCTTACGGTCGTGGGCAGTACTACCACGTCAACATGTCTGAAGCTCCAGATCAACCAGATACTGTGATGGGTACACTTCTCGTTAATTCAGTACCAGCATCTGTTTTATTTGATTCAGGAGCATCGCATTCCTTCATGTCAGAACATTTTGCACGCATGCATGACATTAAATGCGAATACATGAACACACCTTTATTGGTACACACCCCCGCGGGTGGTTGCCGAACCTTTACAGTTAGCTATAATGTTCCCGTTGAAATCGAAGAGTTGGAGTTCAGTGCGTCTCCCATTATTCTGAAATCGTCCAAGATTGACCTTATTCTGGGAATGGATTGGTTGAAGGCCCACTATGCCTCAATCAATTGTGCCACCAAAGTTGTTCACCTCTTGCACCCCTCGAATGAGATGGTGAATTACCATGCTCATATCACTCAGAACGCTGAGGCTCAAATTTATGCCTTGAATGCGTTGAATGCTTCTCCGCTTGATGGGATTGAGATTATCCCAGTTGTCTGTGACTTCCCGGATGTTTTTCCAGAAGAACTTCCAGGAATACCCCCTGCTAGAGCTGTCGAGTTCGTCATCGACTTGAAGCCTGGCACCACTCCTATTGCGAAGCGTCCTTACAAGATGCCTCCGCACCACCTCATCGAGCTTAAGGAGGAAATTGATAAATCTTTAAGGAAGGGTTTCATCCGCCCTAGTTCCTCTGCTTGGGGAGCACCTTCTCTCTTTGTTAAGAAGAAGGATGGAACTAACCGTCTGGTTCAAGATTATCGTCCTATCAACCAGGCAACCATTCAGAATAAATATCCGCTTCCCCAGATCAATGACTTATATGATCAACTTGCTGGATCATCAGTGTTTTCTAAACTTGACTTGAGGTTGGGTTATCACCAGATCCGTGTCCGCGAAGAGGATATTCCGAAGACCGCCTTCGTTACTCGTTATGGATCCTACGAGTACACCGTCATGTCGTTTGGCTTAACGAATGCTCCCGCTGCGTTCTCCCACCTGATGAATTACATATTCATGGATTACCTCGACAAGTTCGTCGTGGTATATCTGGATGATATCCTAGTATATTCGAAGAATAAGGAAGAACATGCCGAACATCTTCGCCTTGTTCTGGAGAGGCTTCGAGAGCACAAGTTATATGCCAAGTACTCTAAATGTGAATTCTGGCTTTCTGAAGTGACCTACCTTGGACATGTGATTTCCATGGACGGTATCGCCGTTAACCCGGAGCGTGTTCAGGCAATCCTTGACTAGACCCCTCCGAAGAATGCCAAGCAAGTCCGAAGTTTTCTTGGTCTAGCCAGTTATTGCCGCCGGTTCGTCGAGAACTTCTCCAAGATTGCCAAGCCCCTGACTAATCTGCTCCACAAAGGCGTTAAGTTTGAGTGGACAGACAAGTGTCAGGAAAGTTTCCAAACCCTCAAGGACAAGCTCACTTCTGCTCCAGTGCTTGCTCCTCCTGATTCTCGCAAGGACTTTGTCATATATTGCGACGCCTCTCGTCAGGGATTAGGCTGCGTCCTAATGCAAGAGCGGAGAGTAATTGCATATGCTTCACGTCAATTGCGTCCACATGAAGAGAATTATCCAGTGCATGATCTTGAACTTGCAGCAGTGATGTATGCATTGAAGTTATGGCGACACTACCTTCTGGGTAATCGGTGTGAAATTTATACCGATCACCAAAGTCTGAAATACTTATTCACTAAACCGGATCTTAATCTCCGACAACAACGATGGTTAGAAGCTATTGCGGATTATGACTGCGGTATTTCTTATACCCCGGGCAAAGCTAATGTAATGGCCGATGCCCTGAGTCGCAAGTCATATTGCAACAACCTCATGGTTAGGCAAGCTCAACCTCGTCTTCACGCAGAACTGACTCAGCTGAATCTGCGAATTCTTCCCCAGGGTTCTCTTAATAACCTTGTGGTACAGCCAGACCTTCTGGAGGCTGTTAAAGAAGCGCAAGCCAAAGATGCTGAAATTGACTTGATGAAGAAGGAGCTTCACCTTGCTAAGTATCGGGATTTCTCAGTTGCTGAAGATGGTACATTATATTTCAGAGACCGCATCGTAGTACCTCGCTTCGAGCTGATGACTGACAAAGTCATGAAGGAGGCCCATGATACACCGCTGTCTATCCATCCGGGTAGTACCAAAATGTATCGAGATCTTCGTCAAAGGTACTGGTGGTCTAGGATGAAGCAGGATATTGCTCGTTATGTTGCCGAGTGTGACGTTTGTCGTCGCGTGAAGGCAGAACATCAGAAACCTGCTGGAATTCTGCAACCGCTCCCTATTCCTCTATGGAAGTGGGATAAAGTGCAAATGGACTTCATCACTGGTCTTCCCAAGTCTCAGAAGGGTCACGATGCCATTCTTGTCGTCATCAACCAACTCTCCAAGGTTGCTCATTTCCTACCTGTTAAGGAGACTATCACCGCTAGCCAGCTAGCAGAACTGTACATTGCCAGAATTGTTTCACTCCATGGTATTCCCAAGGAAATCAGTTCAGACCGTGGCAGTATTTTCACTGGCCATTTCTGGGAAAGTTTCCAGAAAGCAATGGGAACTCATATTACCTGGAGTTCAGCTTATCATCCCCAATCTCAAGGCCAAGTTGAGCGCGTTAATCAAGTGCTTGAAGACATGCTTCGAGCTTGTGTTATATCCTTCGGTAAGAAATGGGAGGAATCTCTCCCGTATGCCGAGTTCTCTTATAACAACAGCTATCAAGCCAGCTTAACAATGGCCCCATTTGAGGTTCTTTATGGTCGTAAATGTCGAACCCCTCTGAATTGGTCAGAAACTGGGGAACGACCTCTTGTTGGACCGGACATCATTCAGCATGCCGAAGAACAAGTCCGAATTGTCCGGGAAAATCTCAAGGCGGCTCAAGACCGCCAGAAGTGTAATTATGATCGCAAGCGATGGGGACTGACTTATCAACCAGGTGATCATGCTTATCTCCGAGTCACTCCTATGAAGGGCACCCGTCGTTTCGGAATCAAGGGCAAGCTAGCTCCTCGCTATATTGGTCCTTTCCGCATCGTGGCTAGACGGGGACAGGTGGCATATAAATTGGAGTTGCCACCGCAATTCTCCCATATTCATGATGTCTTCCACGTGTCGCAACTCCGTAAGTGCTTCAAGGAATCTCCGCATCGTGCAGTGGATCATGAGATGCTACAACTGCAAGATAATCTTTCATATAAGGAGCATCCGATCCGCATCCTCGACGAAGCTGAGCGTCGTACTCGTCAGAAGACGACCAAGTTCCTGAAAGTGCAATGGTCGAATCATACTGAAGATGAAGCCACTTGGGAACGCGAGGATCATCTTCGGGAAGAATATCCCGGACTCTTTCCTTCTACCTCCTAAATTCTCGGGACGAGAATTTCTTTTAGAGGAGGAGAATTTGTAACACCCCCTTTTAATGGCCACAGTGATCAGCTGTTAATAATGCCATGTCATCATCATTTGCAGTGCCAAATCATTTGGGTTAATAATCCAATTCAAATTCAAAATCTGAAAATTAAATTAAATTCCAAAGTGCAAATTGAAGTTGATCAAACTCTGCTGGAGAAATGTTATTTAATTAGCAAATAATCCAGTGGTCATGGCAAAATCATAATCATTATTTTTGGAGTTAGCTAAGTGAGTGAAACAACCTGAAACAGCACTCAAAACAGACTATTTACATCTATTAAATTAATATCAAACTCACATGGAATCCAAATTTGTCCAAACCACTTTTTGGTGAGAGATAATATTGCATTGCAATATTTGGGCCAACTCCCACATTTTTCAAAAGTGCACAAGTGCCCTAAACATTTTGAAACAGAAAAGGAAATAAAAGAAAAGGAAAACAGAATCAGAGAAATAATTAAAAGGGACACTGTGCACTGGGCCTTAGTGCACAGTGCCCCGATTTGAGGTCCAACCGGCCCAGCCCATCTCCCCATCGTCCTCCTCGCCGCGCTGTCAAACGCGCGCGCCGACACGCCGACGAGCGCGGCGCGTGTCGACCATCCTCCGGCGCCGCTGCCGCCGCGTAGGGGAATAAGAGCCCCGCGGCCTCACCCGAACCCTAGTCGTTCCCCATTCCTCTCCCTCGCCGCTCCGCGCCTCCACCCTTCCTCCAGATCCGCCACCGAACGCCGCCGTCGCCGCGTCTTAGCACCGCCGTGGCCACCGAGCTCCTCCGGCTCCATCCTCGTGACCACGAGCTCCGGGTTCGTCGACTCCTTCGACTGGAAGCCAGAGATCGAGCCGGGGAGCACCACAACGACTACTACGCGCCGCCCCCTTTCCTCTCGGCTGCCGGCGATCTTCTCCAAATCCGGCGACGGCTGCTGCTCCTAAACCGTCACCGGCTTTTCTTAGCCACCCGGTAAGCTCCCCCTCGTCTTTCCCCTCTTCGATCCGCACCTCTCTGTCGCCGTAGTGGCCGCACCCGAGGAGCCCGAACCCGCTGCCGCCGACGAGCTCGCTGCCGTGGCCAACGCCGCCGTCATGCGCAACTGAGCCCAGCTTCGAGCTCCTGGAGCTCGTGCGAGTCCAGCAAAGCCTCTAGCACCTCTCCTCGTGCCGCATAGCGTCGAACCCGACGAAGCCCGAGCTCCGGCGTCCGTTTCGCCGCTCGCCGCCGTCGAACTAACACACCTCCGGTCGGTCCAAGGCCACCAGTCGACGCGGCGCTTTTCTAGCTTTCGAATGCATCAGACCGCGCGCGAAACGGTGTCTCCTAGCGTGATTCCGGCGAGCTCCGGCGACGCGCCGCCGCTGCCTTGGTCGCCGGAGCAGTTCCGGCGCCGGCCGCCGACGTGGCCGCCACGTGGGTCGCCCTGGGTCACTGACCCGTGGGCCCCAGGGGCCCGACCGGCCAGCTGACCGGTCAGCCCTGCTGACTGGACCGGCCCAGTCGCTGACACGTGGGCCCCACCTCCCTGATTAATTAGTTAAAACAAATTAGAAATAAAAATAAACTAATTAACCTAATGTCTCACTGACATGTGGGGTCCACCCCCTAATTAATCCTGGTAATTAAACTGAATCACTGATTAAAGAAATAGAGGCTAACATGTGGGTCCCACTGGACCCACATGTCAGGTTTGACTGGTCAACCGTCCTGTTGACTTGCTGACGTCAGCAGCACGCCATGCTGACGTCATAATTCATTTTCTGTTAAATAAAATAATTCCAGAAATTCAAATAATCTTTAAAAATTAATAACTTTTAAACCGTAGCTCGGATCGAAAAAGTTAAAACATGAAAGTTGCTCAGAACGACGAGACGAGTCTGATCGTGCCGTCTGTTTCTCCATCGGAACCTCCTACGTAGAAGAACTCGAAACTCCGGACCCGAATCCGACAGATGAATAGTGCACACACGTCGGATATTAAATCCCAGAATAATTCTAAAAATAACTAAAATGACTTAGATGCATATTCAGGCAACCCTGCACTGCATCATAGCATAGCACGCACTGTGTGGCATATGATTGCATATTGTTTACCTATTTCCTCCCCCTCTTCTCTCTCGATAGACCCCGACGCAGACGTAGCTCCAGACGCAGACGCAGCTCCGGAGTACGACTACGTTCCCGGCGACACCCCTGAAGACCTTGCCCTTGCCCCAGAGCAAACAGGCAAGCACCCCCATTTTGAGCATTCCGATATCGCCTACTCTCTCCCCTCTTATGCTTGCACTAGATGTTACTGCTGCTATTACTATCCTACTCTGTTGCATAGCCTGTTTACTTGTAACCTACTTTTGATACATGATGGGTAGAGTCACGACAGAGACCCCCACTTGATCCCGACTGCCCTGCTGGACATCAGAAGACCCGATCATCGGGATTGAAGACTAGACCATGGCACCGCACATCACTTCCCCTTAGTTGCCGACACTGCTGGGTTATCATCGAGTGCCGAGGGTGATACCTCGTCAGCACTTCTGATGTTAACCTTGTAGGTTAGTTACTCGGTCGTGGTAAGCGAGGGTGATTCCTCCTACACCACCCCCGATAACGACATCGTCGCGCAACCTCTCAAGTGTGGACCTCGAGGGTGATTCCTCCTTCGTTCACCTTGATGATAACATCGAGCGGGAATTCCATCGAGGGTGATTCCTCAGGGTTCCCTTCGGTGTCAGACACACAGTTACCTTGGATATTATGACTTGCACTAAACTATGATACTAAAGACGGGTCGGCCCTGAGGGGTACCCGTGCGAGCTTATTGCGAAGTGATGTGGAGTCGGGTTGACCTGGATGGTGCCCGCGAGATAACTACGAGGCGTGGCCGGGCATTCTTAGCCCTTGCCACAAGTCCTCGAGACGGGGCGACGGGGTCACATCGATCATGAGTCTCTGCTCGTTTCCGCGCGCTCCTAATCCACTACGGTTTGGATATTTGATCCGAGGGGCCTCTGGCCCGATAGCACTAACCATCACGTGGGCATAGTATGGGCGTTCTGCGTCGTACACATCAGCCGAAGCTTGTTTGACGTCAGTAAGGAGCGGCGCACGCCGAGTTGGACTGGTAACGCAACCGCGCTTGTATAAGGGGTTGCTAGGTCTGCTCTCGGTGGCCCCGTAACGTGCAGGAGTTCCCGGGGCGATGGCCCAAGACCCCTGGGGGCATAGGTTTAGTCCGGCGTGCTGACCTCTCTTATAAGCCTAGGTCGGGTTGCGGCGTGTTGCTTAGCCGAGGCCGGGCATGACCCAGAAAAGTGTGTCCGGCCAGAGTTAAGTGAGCGTGGTGGGTAAGTTGGTGCACCCCTGCAGGGAAGAAACTTCTATCGATAGCCTGTCCTACGGTAACGGACACTCGGAGTTGTATCCCGATCGGTACAACTAGAACTTGATATGAGAATTGGATAGTACGGCTCTGGGATTGCTTTCTCGCAGGGAGTCGAGAAAGGATCTCAGGTCGAGGTTGATGATATTACTACTACTACTTTACATTATGTTCTTCTGCTCTCTCCTGATGCTGCAAGACTGTCGAAGATTGTTGAAGATGCTAGTCTTCGATAGGACTAGGCTTTCCCCCTCTACTCTGGCATTTCTGCAGCCCAGTCCACATATACAGCCATTCCTTTGACAATGATGCATATGTAGTGTAGATCCTTGCTTGCTGAGTACTTCGGATGAGTACTCACGTTTGCTTTATTTTCTTTTTCCCCCATTTTCCATTTGATGCCACCAGACGACGGAGCCCCTAAGCCAGAAGCCCCAGCCGACGACCAGTACTACTATCCGCCTGGCGAGTACTACTACTACGAAGAGCCGTTCGACGACCAGGAGTAGGATCGGAGGGTCCAGGGCAGGAGGCCTACGCCTTTCGATCGTAGTTTTTTATTTAAACCCCGCCTCTGTGAAGGCCTATTTCTCTCTATGTAATATATCTGTACCCAGATATCTAATGCTTCCGCTGACGCTTGTATGCCATCGAGCTTGTATTCGAGCCCTCGAGGCCCTGGCTTGTAATATTAAGCTTGTATGACTTTATTTTTATGTTTTAGAGTTGTGTTGTGATATCTTCAAGTGAGTCCTTAGGCTTGATCGTGCGCATTTGCGTGTATGATTAGTGCACGATTAAGCCGGGGTCGTCACATCGACCTTCTTCGGTGCACAAATTCTTCAGAGTGCGAGCACGACTTACGTCGAGCTTTCAACATCATGTTTCTTGTTCTGAAAGGCAACTTTGATTCTGAGTTTGCATCTTACTTGTTGTTCCTATGACTTTCACGTCGTCATTCCCTGCTTGACGCCGTCGCTGTTTGATTGCGTCCTCTTGAAACCTCCCGATAAATGTGTCAGATCACTTCAACACTTTGACTTCTTTCGAGATGTCAACTGTGTTCATGTTGAGAAATACCCTCCTTGCCCTCGATGCTTTTTGTTATCATCGACAAACACCCTGAACTTCTTTTCATCGCGAGCTTGTCCGTGTTATGGATGCAACTTGCTATCCTGTTTGCATTATATTCTACCTTGAAGTATTACTGTCCTTTATGCCGAGTATGTTGTGAGGATTGCTTCACCTCTTTGAAAAATCTTGGCATAGTGATACTTCTCACCATCACCATTCTTTCTTGGTCCCCGTGTTGTTTCTAACCGGAATATCGACAATTGAACTATGATGCGTGAATTCAAAACTTCTAGCAACCCTATTGTTTTGAAGTGAATGGCCGATAGTTTCATTCTAAGTCCTTTGGTTATCGAATCACCATTCTGACATTGATCGTGCTACTTGGTCCATATTTCCAGGTGCACTTTCGTTCAATGTTTAATTGAGGATGTTTTCCTCGAGCATATATCATTATATCATTTGGTCTAACAAATGTCATCTTCTTGTTCGCATAATTGTGGAGATCCATCTTGTGGAATTCTTGATGAATTGTCGCTGAGTCCATCAGCCACCTCCTCATCCTCTCCTTGGTTTAATGATGAACTATTGCTTCGGGAACCCGCTCCTATAGTTCATTTCCCGAGAATCTTACAGTGTCATCTCGACAATTTGTGTTGCACCTTTTCTTCCCGGGCATCCTGAGTCTGAGGTATCCTGACACCAATCAGATCTGAATCTCGGTCAGACATAATGTTTGGAACATAATTCCCGGAGTTATAATATTGGTCCTTTGATGACCCGGTTAGGTGATGTCATGCCTAGCACACCTGGCTGGAGGACTTATTAATATAGTTTCTTTCTTTTGCAAGAATAGCCATTCTTCCAGGAGGAAATTGTAAGACTTATTCTTGAGTTGTTCTTGATGGATCCCTTGTGTATCCAAAGCCTGACCTTTATCTGATAACCCTGTCGATGCTATCTCGAAGCATAACTATGGTACTCCGTACATCCTTAAGAACATTTGTGGCCCAATGCTAAATGTTTCTTGAACAGTTACCCAAACACCGTTGTATGGGTGCATATCATGATTCTTCTTACTCCTATTAACTAGATGGCCATGCCTTTGATCTCCGACACGTATATCATGCCCTGCTTAACCTTGGGAAGGATATACTCCTATTTACTTGTGTTTAAACACATTTTCCTTTCCATTGTTTTGTTTAATCTGATAAACATATTTTCCTTTCCATTGTTTTGTTTAACCTTCTTGTGATCTATATGATCTAAGCAGTAATATTTTCCTGCTTATGCAAACACCTCGGTGTACAACTCTGCCAGTAAGACCCTGTTCCTATTGTTGATGACATTTCGGTAGCCACCGATGGACGAGAACTTTGCCTATTGGTCCGCCTCGTTCAACGAGCAGGAAAATGGTTCTCTTCATCCCTCGCCCTTGGTACCAACATTGTTGTCGACATAACTGATAGGCTATCCTCTGACATGCCTTGCTTACCTGATCGTGTAAGATGTCATCGCCTTCCTACTTTTAACCCACATGGTGGGCCCATAACCCATAGTTCCACAGGATCGAAACCTGACTCTCCTGTACACCCCCTGTTCCCAAGGTTGTTCCTCGCGCGTGGCCTCGTATGTAATTCACGAGCCACCTTCCGTGAGATCACCAATTCTGGTATTAAACACAATACTTATTCCCGTTGCTCTAAACCCCAGACATCGAATGATTGTCTATCCGCTTGAAACTTCATATGGTACCTTCTTACTTGGCTCTCGATGTGTTTCGTTTGTTCAACTCGAGAGATACTCATGTGTTCAATCCTGGGTTAACCCCAGATGTTTTCCCTTATACCATTCTATCGTTG
Source organism: Thinopyrum elongatum (assembly GCA_011799875.1). Lineage (NCBI taxonomy): Eukaryota > Viridiplantae > Streptophyta > Magnoliopsida > Poales > Poaceae > Thinopyrum > Thinopyrum elongatum. The sequence continues at coordinate 76,164,094 of CM022302.1, read as the reverse complement.
TAGAGCAGCCCCTCACCTATTCGTAAGTACGACGGAATTCCGAAGAGAAGATGCCGACTTCCTCATGATGAGCTGAAGCAGGGAAATGAAGACATCAACGTAATGGGTCGACCTCTTCGAGAAGAGCACCCAGGACCGAGAAGATCCGTTAGAGTTTCGTAAGCATGACTTCCCCCCTACTCCCCCGCTTAAATTCTCGGGACGAGAATTCTTGATAGATGAGGAGAGTTGTAACACCCCCGGCGATTAGCAACAGTAATCACTTTTGATAATGACAAGTCAGCAAGGTTAACAGTGTCAAATCATCATTAGCATCATATTGCATTTCAACTCCTAACTCAAATTCAAAATTTAAATGAAAGTGGAAAATAAAAGTTGTTCAACACAGAAACTAAAATGTTCAATAAATAGTAGATAAATCTGAGGCTATGTTAAAATTGTAAACAACATTGTTGGAATTTGATAAATGACTTGAACAACCTCAAACTGTGGCTGAGAGCATTAAATAATAACCTTTTTATTAATACAAAATAAATATGAAACGATATTTACCCCAAACTAGTTTTTGGTGCTAGGTTACAGTGCACTGTGATTTATGGACCAGGTCACATATTTTACAAAATTCATTTTGGGTGCCAAACTATTTACATAACAGGAAAATGTGAGAAAAAGAAATAAGAAAAAGAAAATAAAACAAAATGAAAAGAGATAGAGGAAAGACCCTCCCTGGCCGTTCGGCCCAACTGGGCTACCAGGCCCACCTGGCCGGCCCACCCCGCCTCCCTTATCCCCACACACCCCGACCGAACCCTACGCCACCACCCCACTCACCCCCCATGATCCCCTTCTCTTCCCCCGATCTGGATCGGGATCAGCCCCGATCCCGTCGCCCCATCGCTCGCCCTGAACCGCCGCCGTCGCCATGGATGCCTTGACCGCGAGCTCTCCGACCTCCTCGCGTCCTAGGATGGTGTCCGCCCGCACCGCCATCGTCTACTACCTCCTCTCTGACCACGAGCACGAGCTCGGTACCCCTACCTCGCCGGATCGGCCTCATCCCCCTTCTCTGCCTCGCCAGTCATCACCGTCGATCTGCTGCTCCGGTGCTTCCCCGAGCCCGCTACGCACCCCTACCGGCTCACTGTGAGCCCTGCTCCCCTCTCCCCTGGCTCTTCCATGTGGATCCGCCGTCGTTGCACCGTCCCCGTATCCGGTCGCCGCGCCGGAGCTCTCCGCGAGCTCGCGCCCACTGCGCCCCGGACTTCCCTGTCTACGCCTGCTCCGGCTCCGGCTGCTAGCGCCGCTGTGTCCCTGTGTGCGCCCGCCTGCAGCTGCTAACGCTCCTGCTCGCAGCGCCATCGCTATTCGCGGACCCCTGTAGCCGCCGCTCACTGCCGAGGCCGCCGCCACTGCCCGCTGCTCCACCTCGCCCGCTGGCCGCTTCCGCCCGCCTGTGCCGCGTCCCGCCGGCGCCTGCAGGCCGCGCAGGCACGAGCCGCGCGCTGCTCCTACTACTGCCGCCCAAGCACCCGCGTCGTGGCCGGCCCCCTGTTGCTGGCTCTACACCACCGGCGCCACCCTCTACCGGCGCCGCTCGCCGTCGACCGCCTGCAGCGCCGCCCCCCCTCCCCCGCCCGCGGCCGCTCCCATCGCCGCCATCCGCTTCCTCCCGCCGGGCTGGCCCCCGCACACCCCTGCACCCGATAGCCCAACGCCCGCTAGGCCTCCCATGGGCCTATGGCAAACGGGCCCCTCCCCAGAACATTTTAAAAAAATAATAATAAATAAATAAATAAATAAATATTTATTAAAAAAATAATATTATTAATTAATTAAGTTAATTGTTTCAGTTAATTAATTCTGTTTAATTAGTCTAAGTTAATTGGTTAACCTAAATTAGTTAGTTAAACTATTGTTAGGGTAATTAGACAATGACATGTGGGTCCAAGTTTGACCCTGTTGACCAGTCAACATTGACTGGTCAACTGTTGACCGTTGACTGAATTATTACTAATTCATAAATTCATTTTAAACTTCAGAAATTAATAGAAATTAAACCGTAGCCCGGATCGAAAAACTTTGAACATGAAAGTTGCTAAGAACGACAAGACGAACACGGATACGCTACCCACATATCTGTGTGATGCTTCTAAATACCTGAACATGCAACCGTCCCCCCTCCGGTCCGTCTGTCCGAAAACGCGGAACACCGGGAATACTTTCCCGGATGATTCCCCCCTTCGCCGGTATCACCTATCACCGCGTTAGGGCACACCTAGCACCGTTATATGTCTTGTCATGCATCGTTATGCATCTGTTTGCATTATATTTATTGTTTCTTCCCCCTCTTCTCTCTGTAGACTCCGAGACTGCCGGCGACCCCCAGTACGACTACAGTGTGGACGACCCGTCCTTCTCTCGCCGAGCTTCCAGGCAAGCCCCCCCCCCCCCCCCCCTTGATCACCAGATATCGCCTTTTCTCCTCTATACTACTGCTTGCATTAGAGTAGTTAGCATGTTACTGCTTTCCGTTAATCCTATTCTGATGCATAGTCTGAAGTTATTGCTACATCTGTTGATACCTTACCTGCAATCCTAAATACTTAGTATAGGATGCTAGTTTATCATCATTGGCCCTACATTCTTGTCAGTCTGCCTTGCTATACTATCGGGCCGTGATCACTCGGGAGGTGATCACGGGTATATACTATACATACTATACAGAAGGTGACTAAAGTCGGGTCGGCTCAAAGAGTACCCGCGAGTGATTCACGGATTGGGGGCTGAAAGGACCTTTTCCCTGACGGCCCTCTGTGTGGATCTTTGTGGCGGAGCGACAGGGCAGGTTGAGACCACCTAGGAGACAGGTGGGCCTGGCCCTGGTCGGCGTTCGCGTTTACTTCATAACAACACGCTTAACGAGATCTTGGTATTTGATCTGAGTCTGGCCACTGGACTATACGCACTAATCAACTACGCGGGAACAGATATGGGCACTCGACGTCGTGGTATCAGCCGAAGCCTCCTAGACATCAGCGACTGAGCGGCGCGCGCCGGGTTGGACCGCGTAACGCAACTTCCTTTGTAATGGAGGTTGCTAGGTCTGCTCTCCGGCCGCCCACGCAACGTGCAGGTGTGCAATGGGCGATGGGCCCAGACCCCTGCGCGCATAGGATTTAGACCGGCGTGCTAACCTCTCTGTTAGGCCTAGGTAGGGCTGCGACGTGTTGATCTTCCGAGGCCGGGTATGACCTAGGAAAGTGTGCCCGGCCAGAGGGATCGAGCGTGTTGGGTAATGTGGTGCACCCCTGCAGGGAAGTTTATCTATTCGAATAGCCGTGTCCCTCGGTAAAAGGATGACCCGGAGTTGTACCTCGACCTTATGACAACTAGAACCGGATACTTAATAAAACACACCCTTTCAAGTGCCAGATACAACCCGGTGATCGCTCTCTCACAGGGCGACGAGGAGAGGATCGTCGGGTAGGTTTATGCTATGCGATGCTACTTGGTGAACTTACCATCTACTCTCTTCTATATGCTGCAAGATGGAGGCTGCCAGAAGCGTAGTCTTCGACAGGATTAGATATCCCCCCTCTTATTCTGGCTTTCTGCAGTTCAGTCCACTGATATGGCCCTTTACACATATACCCATGCATATGTAGTGTAGCTCCTTACTTGCGAGTACTTTGGATGAGTACTCACGGTTGCTTTGCTTCCCCCTTTTCCCCCCTTTCTTTTCTTTCTGGTTGTCACAACCAGATGCTGGAGTTCAGGACCCGGACGCCACCGTCGACGACGACCCCTACTACTCTGGAGGTGCCTACTACTACGTGCAGGCCGCCGCCGACGACCAGGAGTAGTTTAGGAGGATCCCAGGCAGGAGGCCTGCGCCTCTTTCGATATGTATCCCAGTTTGTGCTAGCCATCTTATGGCACCTTGTTTAACTTATGTCTGTACTCAGATATTGTTGCTTCCGCTGACTCGTCTATGATCGAGCACTTGTATTCGAGCCCTCGAGGCCCCTGGCTTGTATTATGATGCTTGTATGACTTATTTTATTTTTAGAGTTGTGTTGTGATATCTTCCCGTGAGTCCCTGATCTTGATCGTACACGTTTGCGTGTATGATTAGTGTACGATTGAATCGGGGGCGTCACAGTTGATTTGTTGTGACCATGAAATGACATGCAAGCTATAATATTGTACTCCCTCCGTTCTTTTATGTAAGGTGTATTATTTTCGGCATGGTGACCAAGGCACATAATTATAGACATGTTAGGATGAAATTATCCTTGGCTAATTTATTGGTTAGTGGCAAGTAAATCAGTAACTCCAGGAAAGTAAGAGATACATGCAATCGACAGAGAGATAGTTTTCTTCTTTTGCTACAAGAAGAGAGACATACAATCAGGAGAGAGATACTTTCCTTATTTCTGAAGGGCTAACAAGGGAATTATGAGAAATTAGAAGAAATGCATCTTACATTCTGGAATTTTATCAAAAAATAAATACACCTTATATAAAGGAACGGAGGGAGTATTGCTATAAATAGAAGGCAAAGCCGTAGGGACATCTCACGGCAACTGATTGTAGAACCAACTTTAGATTGATATGTATGTAATGTTTGTTCATACTCCACCCGTTCCTTACATTAAAAAAATGTCAACAAGTATCAATTTTTTTGTTTGTGACATTTTCAAACAGATGTTTGTACAATGTAAAAAAGTTTGTTTAGTTCAGCAAAAATGGTGTAGCCGATCATGATGTAGCCGTGGTCGAGGTAGTCATGGTCGATGATGTAGTCGTCGTGAATGATGAAGCCGCACAAAGCCGAAGGCGCAAAAAAAAGCACCATATTGTAGATGACGGAGCTGCCATCATGGACGATGCACCTTGCGAATGTCAGAGGGTGTCGTCGGCGATGAGACCACCGCTCTTGCTAGGACCAGAGAAAACCCATCGAGCACACATCGGTTCTGTCAGGACTGTGTGGCCGTGAATGGTCTGTCACTAAAGTGACGCCGTGTCGATGCAGTCGTGCCATCATTGATGACGCGGTCGATGCCGTCGTCGTGACGTGGTCATTGCCGTCGTCGAGATCACGTCTTGCAGTCATACTGTCAGAGGGTGTTGGAGATGTTTGTGTTGTGGACAGGGCATCGACGGTGTGTTGACGAAGATGTTGATGAAGACCACTTGACGAAGACCTTGGCGATGAAGTGTCGACGTTGGCATTGCAGCGTCGTGTCGATGATAATGTGTAGCTTGGAAGTGTCTGTCTAGACGGCGAAGTGTCGGTGCCATGTCGTGCCGAAGAAGTCGATGAAGAATTGCATCTCTTTCTACATCGGCCTGGCGCATGGATGAAGCATGTCGTGGTCGCTTCTCGTAGATGTGCTCGACAAAGATTTTTTTCCTTGGGCATGATGTAGTCATACATCTTGTGTGTAGGTCGGCTTGATGAATGTCCATCGCTCGGTGCAGGTGCAGGTCGGCGACTCGGTGTAGATGGCTCGTGGTTGATGTAGATGTTCGATACAGCTCGGCTCGCTGTCGTAGGTCGTCGTCGTACGAGCCGCTGGAGTCGGCGGAGTTCGGGAATCTGCCCTCCCAGGATTGAAGTCATGCACCTCGGAACACTCAGGAAGACGTGTCTCCGATCTCGTTGCATCCATCTCGTGCCTGCACGCATGCATGTGCTAGATGATGCTGTTAGAAGGGAATAGAGAGGAATTGGCGGAATATGATGATGTATTACTGAGTCTCGAGGGCGAGTATATATTGAGTACAAGATTTGAAGGGCAAGAAGCCTCTTCTGGAGATAAGACAGAAGACGGATTACAAATCCTAGACTACCAAATACATGTATGCCAAATATATCTCTAATATCCCTCCACAGTCGTAGCGGTAGCGTTGCGAATAACAGGAGCGTCGCAGATGGTCAGACTGGAGAGAATAGCAGCCGACGGGCTGACATCCCCCCGCAGTCGTAGCGAAAGCGTCGTGGACGGTGTCGCGTCGCGGACGTGTTGACTGTAGAGGAAGCCGACGAGTTGCTCAAGTGGATGATAGCCCTTTGTGCCGTTGTCGAGGTAGCCGAGAGCGTGGGTGGTGTAGCTGTGGTCGAGGTAGCCGTGCGAAGAACGCCATGGTCGATGTCGAGTCAGAGTAACCGGTGTCGAGGTAATCGCCATGGAGCCGCGGGCGCAAGGGGGCGCCGAGTTAGTCATGGGCGCAGTGGTGTCGAAGTAGTGTGCGCCGGATAGAGGACGATGTTGACAAGGCGTCGTGCCGGGTTTGCCAAACCCGGGGACATGTCGTAGACGAAGGCACGCATCGATGTTGCCAGCACCGGGCATGCGTAGACGGACGAAGACGAAGCTGACGAAGCGCCTCACCAGGCTTGCCAAGCCCGGGGACACGTCATGGACGAAGGCATGCATTGGTGTTGCCAGCATCGGACATGCGTAGATGAGGGACCTGCATGAGCTATACGCCATGTCGAGGAGTCGGAGGGGCTAGCAGAGAAGGAGACTCGACGACGGTTGTGGTGCCAATCGGCGTGGGGCCGATGTCACCAATGGTGGTCGGAGTAGACGAAGTGGCCAGGGAAGATGACGGCGACGCTGGCGACGGGCTGGTGCTGGGCAAAGACGAAGGAGGTGGACGGGCGGCGGTGGCTACGGGGGTAGCGGCGGCGGCGGCCAAGCAGCGGCTAGGTTAGGAGCGCGGCGGTGATGCTCGAAATAGGCGAGGAACCTGACAACGTGACGAAGACCGGCGCGGACGGTGGCGTTCCCGCGCCAAGGTAGGCGGCACGGTGCATGCCACGGGAGTCGACGCACGGGGACGACGAAGTGGAACGCGGCGCGCGGCGCTACAGCCCGAAGGGGCGACGCGGCGGCAGCAGGCGGGTCGGGGCGATGGCGGGAAGACCTCGGGCGGCGGCGGGGACCGCGGGTCATGGCGCTACGGCCCGAAGGGGCGACGCAGGAGCGACGCGCGAGTCGATGCAGCCGCGAGGAGAACCACGGGGCGGCGGCGCTGCGGCCCGACGGGGCGACGCAGCGGCAGCCCGTAGCTCAATCAGTGGAGGGGCGCGCTGAACTCGGGGATAATCTTCACGGGACCCGCGGAGGTGCGTGCAACCGACGGGCTAGGTCGGTCGTGCGGCGTAGATGAGGCGAATCGCGACGGCGAGCGGGTGATCGAGCCGATCGCGCGCGAGGTCGGGGACGCCGTTCGGTGGAGGCGGGGTGGCGGCGGAGTCCAAGATGAAGCTGGCGACGACGGACGGGGTTGGACGACGTGCAGACGAGCGCGTCAGCACGGGCACCCGAGCTGCCAAAGCAGCGTCGATGCCCTGGCAGCGAGGCACGAGCGACCAACGTTGCAGCGGCGCCCGAGCTCGAGGCAGCCGACGAGCCTGACACAACCGGGGACGAGGCCGACGAGGCAGACCGTAGGGCCGCCGTGCAGACGCGGCGGAGGCGGGTGGCAATGGAGAGGTCCTGGTCGAAGCAGGGCGGCGACGGTTGGCGCAGGACGACGGGCGGGCAGACGCACGGACGACGCCCGTGAGGGGCCGTCTGTCGTGCGAGGCCGCCAGGTCGTTGAAGGAGCCGGCCGATCACGCCGGTGTTGGAGTAGAGGCGCACGGGGATCGACGACGGTGGCGGGCGACGCAAACCGATCTTAGATCGGAAAACCAAAAAGTAAATGCCGATCAAAACGACCGGCGAGAAAGAGAAAAACCTGGAGCAAGGTCTTAGGAAAAAGACTCTCTAGGGCAGCCGGTCAACATGACCGGCAGACGAACCCTAGGTACGGGCGGCGCGGCCCCGGCGTGCAGCCGGTCAACATGACCGGCGGACGAACCCTAGGTACGGGCGGCGCGGCCCCCGGCGGGCAGCCGGTCAACATGATCGGCGGACGAACACTAGGTACGGGCGGCGCGGCCCCCGGCGGCGGTCATGGAGGCCGACCGTCCCGGGGCGGCGCGCGGGGCAGAAGCAGCGGGCGGTGACTAGGATTGGATCGGTTAGGCTGATATCATGTTAGAAGGGAATAGAGAGAAATTGGCGGAATATGTTGATCCTAAAGAGCGAGTATATATTGAGTACAAGACTTGGAGGGTAAGAAGCCTCTCCTGAAGATAAGGTAGAAGACGAATTACAAATCCTAAACTACCAAATACATGTATCCCAAATACTCCCTTCGTTCATAAATATTTGTCTTTTTAGAGATTTCAAATGAACTATCACATACGGATGTATATAGACATATTTAAGAGTGTAGATTCACTCATTTTGCTTCGTATGTAGTCATTTGTTGAAATCTTTAGAAAGACAAATATTTAGGAACGGAGGGAGTATATTTTAACAGATGCCATGCTGCTGGCCAGATCGGTCGGTGCAGGCGTGAACAGGACCGCGGCACTTGATGGCGTGCCGCACTAGAGCATCTCCACCCCCCCCCCCCCCCCCCCCCCCCCCCCCCCCCCCCCCCCCAAGACGCCTCCCAGGACATCTTTTTAGGCTCGGACGGTGCTTTTTGCCGAAAAACGGCTCAGCCACGCCCCCAGCGCCCCCAGGACGTCAAAATAGCGCCGGCAAACCCAGGCGAAACCCGGCGTGTTGGCGGGCTCTTGGGGACGCCGGCGGAAGTTTCGGCGAATCGTCTCACCACATGTCCTTTTTCTTAGCTCACTTAATCATTCTCCTCACAAACTTTTGCTTGGGGTAGGGTGTGACTATGAAGATGCTCTCCTCGTGCCCTCATATTTCGCCAGATGACCCCTAAGACACCAATTTCTTTGGTTCGATGGTGTTCTGGGGCTCCAACGGCTAGAGATGCTCTTAGTGCGTGCTCGTAGCCGTGTTTCTGTGCTCCTCTGCCATGGGGTCGCCGCCTCGCCGGCTGCGGCATGTGTGGCCGTGTAGGTGTCGATCTGTCTGGTGCAACCTGCTTGACGTGGGCATGGCGAGGAGGCCGAAACTGGTTCGTAGCCGACGCGCTCAAGTCGACGGAGGCGCATGGGTGCATGCACGGGCTTGAGGCGATCGAGCGTCTGGCGTGGACTACGACCCTGCGGCGCATGGCTGGGTGGATAGCCCGTGCGCACATGGCGCTGGTCGTCGTTCCGAGCCGAAACGCGTCATCGTCCCTTGTCGGTGCAGACGAACTGGCCTTAACGACGGCGACGTCCACCTTGTGCCCCGTGCGTTGCCGTAGTCACGCACCACTGTGTATGTTAACCTGATGCCGATTCTGCACTGCTTTTCACCGGAAATTTGATCTGATCCTGGGGTTTATTAATCTATGAAACTGGAAATTTCGAAATTGATCTAATCTAATTTGTAGAACCAATCTAATCTATGAAACCGACCTAATCTTTGATTATTAGGTGATGCGCCTCCATGGAGAGGAGATTAATCTCTCCGGGGACGGTATGTTGCGGAAGTAGTGGAGAAATCTAGGATCGATATTGTTGGACTAACCGTCCTAATACCATGTAGAAATTATTGATAGCTGAATATTTTTGTTGTGTTGATCTGATCCTTATAGGGTATATATATAGTACATCGTGGTGTGAGACTTGGAGTACAAGACAAGTCATAATATATTTAAGCCATTCTATATATCTGTCTCGTTATCTCTACACAATTATACTTCTAATAACACATCTTCCATCCACACATGCACCTTCCGCCATCCACCACAAGCTCGACCCTCACGTACTAGTCCCTCCCGTCCCGTCCCCCGCGTCCCTCTCCGAGGCGACACGGGGGAACCCTAGCCGCCCCCGCCGCCGGCCTTCCTCCACCCTCCCCTCCCCCTCGCCGCCGCCGAGAGCCACCGCTGGGCAAAGCCCAGGCAGTGCCGGCGGCGGCGGGGCTTCTCCCCTGGCGTGGCTTCCCTTCTTCCTCGCGGCGGCTTAGTCACTCCCGGTGGGCTTGGTGGCGCGACGCTTTGAAGCTCCGGCGGCGGCTCGCTTTGCGGCAGGGTGGAGGGCCTGTCCTCGTCTGGTGGTGCCGCCAAGACAGCGGCTGCGGTCCTAGGGCTCTTGACCCCAGATTGGATCTGGGTGGTGCTCGGGCCTGGCCGTGGCTGCCTGTCAGGCGGGGTGGCGGCGAGTCTCGCGGCCTCTGGGCATCGTGGAGGTGCCGGTGGCGGCGTGTGCTCAGCCTGGTGGTGGCGGCGGCCATGCACGGGAGTTGGATTCCTTCGAACAGATCTGGGTGAAAACTTGCTTTCGGCTACTGCCAAGGCCGGCGGTGGCGGCGCTATCTGCATCGTTCCCTTCTTGAAGGCATCGCCGTGGAGAAGTTCAAAGCCACTCTCTGCTACCTCCGGGGGAAACCCTAGATCGGATGATCGGATCGGATGACGGTGGCGCTCTCGTGTCGTTCCCCCCTGGGGGCGTCCTTCTTGGAGGTACACACGTGATCGAGGGACCAGAGGACGGATTCTTTGGTGGAGCGGTGCGTCATCTCACTCATTGATGGCGGCGGATCTCGGCGGCATGGCGCTGTGGTGACTCGGCGTCCGATGCGCGGAGATGGACTCGCGTAGGAGGGTGATGCGGTCTGGCGTCGTGGTGGCGTCGACGGCAGCTAGACCGGGCAAGGTAGATGCAGCAATACAACTCTGAAGATGGATTGGTGGCAGGTGGCTGCGGCGGCCTCATACCCGGCAGGCGTCCGGGTTGAGGAGTGCACCGGACCGGTGGGTGTCCCATACCCGGCAGGCGTCCTGGATGGGACCTCAGGTCTTAGATGTTAGGTTTGGCTGCGAGGTCTGTTTGGTATTAGGCCCAGACTATCAGCATCCCTTCATCAATTGGATAGGAGTAGCGACAGATGTTGTCTAGACGGTGGCTTTAATCTTACTGTTGTATTACTTTGTAAGGTCTTGTGTGAACAATTAATAAAGTGGCTACATGCATCGTTCAGATGCAGAGGCCGGGGGTCTACCTCCTTTTCAAAAAAAAAACCACAAGCATACACAACGGGTTTCCGACATCACATGCACACACGGTTTCCGCCATCACATGCACATAACAATACACCGCGGACCAATTCATGGTACATGGTGGCTTTTTGTTAGTTAGGCGGACGTCCGGACTCTCTCAACCTCGAGTTTGCGGTCAATTTACCAAAATTCAGACATGTGGACTTGGCCGCGGACATTTAGGGGGCCCTGTTGGATGGCAAAAGCAATCCGGACACCACGGCGAACATATGCAGACACTTCGAGGTCACCCTAGGAGTTCGGGTAATTCGGTTTTATCGGTTCGGTGAGTTCGGTTTACAGGTAATACGTTTAGTCCAAAATGGAAACCGAATTTTCGTTTGTCAAAAAATACCCGTACCCAAATTACCCAAAAAATTTGGTTCAGATAGTTCGGGTATCCAGAACCAGAAATATTCAGACCAATGTCCTGCAGCAAATTTAGATAATTTGGAAATTCAGAGTACAACACAACCAACATATATAGTGCATATATAGCCTGACAATCACAGCAGCAAAAATTCAGATAGTTGTGCACAAATTCAGCAACATGACATCAATTTGACAGTAATAGACTCATAGTCTGTTGTCTGCATACACATACTACATCAAGTCTGCAGTACAAGTATGAATTTTATCTGCAACTGATACACCAACAAGTCAGAGACTCGGCTCGAACACTGGAGCATAGAAGATACCCTGCACGTTGCGGCTGGAATCCTCGATAATATTTATAGATATTGTGAGTTGAGAAATACACGAGATTTTGCCGCTACAAAAAAATAAAGGAAAGCTTAGCATGCACAGCTTAATAGGGCCACTAATAAATCATCGAGAGATCAAAAAGGGGTACTAATCTGCATACATAACTTTTAATCATGAGAAAAGTCTGATTATATATGATGGTTAAATTGATCAAACAAATCTATACCTATACTAATCACAGACTCCCAAGAAATTACCACGTTAATCAGTAATTAGGAGCCGTTAATCTGGTGGGACCGAATTATAACGGTGTAGATTAACCAAGCCGTTTAGTAAAATACGCAATGTCCAATCCTGACTTTGAGTTATCCATGTACGTATGTTGATTTTGAGTGGCAAGCGTGTTTAGACAAAACTCTCAGCCTTGGGGACCCAACTTCTCTCGATCTTCCAACCCTAGAAAACACAAAACCTTCCCCCGAGCTTTCCATGTCAGCTCATGTAAAGAAAAAGAATCCATCTATGGCCGCCTCATACATGCATGTCTGCGACGTCTCCCTCCTGTGCTCCCCTCGCCCGCATGGATGTTTCCTGTAGCGTGGCTGCTGCGTATTTACGCGATCAAGACCACTCTGTATTGGTGTATTTTTTTTTTTTGAGGGCACTCTGTATTGGTGTAGATCAAGTTATAAAATCTTGGGCCAAAACACGCTCAAAAGGCCCAAACTTCTTTATCTGTAGTATAAAAATGAAGGTTAGGGTTTCTCGTCATATGGCGAGATTTGGTGTCAGGTGTTTCAGGTCTATTCAGGGGTTCAACGACGATGACTGCGGCTCCAGGGCGCTGGTCCTTAGGGACACGTGCACGAAGACTTCCCGGCTGTCATCGACAAGGTCAAGCCGGCTCCGGTATGGGAGCGGTGCAAGCGGCGCGTCAGCGGCTCGTTCTGGCAGCGGTAGTGGTCGTTCGGCGGTCTCAAAATCTCGATGTAATTTTTATTATGTTTGAGATACTTTGTACTTTCGATGAACTTTAATAATAGATCTGGATTATTTTCACAAAATAAATAAATAAAGACACACGTTATGAAGGGAAAATGAAGATAGTTGATCAACAGGTAAGAACAACCTCACATTGTCTCTCATTTATTTTCTAGCCCTTTCTACCCTGTTGTAAAACAAAAATGAACTACATTATATTATTCCAAATGAAAAGAGCACAAGCTAGGCACATAAGTAAAGAAATTAACACTGTACTGAAACCAAAATGAACTGATATCTGCACACATATGACATTAGACGTTAGATCTTATTAGAGATGGCGGGATGATCTATGAATTTGTTGGGATATCCTCCTCATGTGGGTTGAAAGGAGATGACCATTTCAAGCCTTTTAGGCAGCCCAAAGAGGTGCAGAAGCCCACTACCCGTTAGGGTTATGACCTAGGGTCATTTTGGACTTTGCATGTGAGTGGATGGGGATGCTTTACTCTCCATCCAGCAGCCACACCAAATGTGACGAAAATCAGTTCATCCTCCAAGGGAGAAGAAGAGAGAAAACCAAGAGAGAAAAGGAAGAAGAGGAAGATTGAAGGAAGAAGCAAAGGGAGCTCCTCCCCAAGGTTTTGATGGTCCAGATCCACTGCCTTGTCTCCTTCAAACTCCGGTTCCACCATCTTTGGTGAAATTGTTCCAATCCCTAGCTCTTGAGCCCCAACTCTTGTTGTGTTCATCCAAGATGCAGAAATCTTGATGTATGAGATCCTCTAGTGCTATCTAGAGAAGAACTTGTTGTATCCCACAGTTGATAATAGTGGAAGAGGATTTGGATGGTTTGGCCCATGGTTTTTCCCCTCAAGTTGGGGGGTTTTCCACGTAAAAATATGGTGTCTCTTTGTTGATGCTTGTTGCTGCCCAAAAAGTTACTCCTACCGCAAGACACTCGACTGGGGAGTGTCTTGTCTGCTGAGTAACATTTACCTCCATATATGATGCTGCATACGTTTCCTTCAGAACTAAGCAACGGTCCTTGAGTTAGTACATGATATGGTGATGAGATTAATTTGTTTCCGCTGTAGTTTTTAGTTAACCACAAGTGCATTTGTGTGCTAATTCCCAACAGAGTGGCATTAGAGCCTTGGTTGCTTAGAAGGTTACTAATCCCAGTTGCTTGATTGTTGCTGGAAGTGTTGCTCACAATGGCTTTGGAAGAAAGCGCTACTACAAGTGGCATGTGATCAAACTTGATTCTTCCAATTACTCATTATGGAAGCCCATGATGGAAGACATCCTTTATTGCAAGGATTTGTATGAGCCTATTGTGAAAGACAAGATACCCACCAGTGTCACAGAAGAAGAATGGAGAGTGTTGCATACAAAAGCAGTAGGTATGATTCGGTTGTACATCAACCATAATATATTCCACCATGTTGCAAATGACACAAATGTGTATGAGATGTGGCAGAAGTTGGAGTCTATGTATGAGAGGAAGACATCAATGATCAAGGCCTCGGTGATCAAAAGACTTGCAAAGCTTGAGTACCGAGATAGCACAAGTGTGATTGAGCACTTGAATGTCTTGCAATGCCATATAAATCAACTTTCGGCCATGAAGATCAACTTTGAGGATGAGGTGCAAGCATTGTTGCTGCTGAGTTCCATGCCTGATAGTTGGAACACGCTTGTTGTGTCACTCAGCAATTCAGCTCCGGATGGGAAGCTGACTTTGGAGATGGTGAAGAATAGCATGCTGAATTAAGAAGCCGAAAAGAAGGAAAAGGGTGATGCCTCTTCTTCTGATGCGTATGTGGCTGAAACTCACGGGAAGAATGAGAATAGTGGACGCAGTAATACAAGATTTCAGCAAGTAGAAGTAAATCCAGGGGGAGATCAAAGTCAAAACAGAGGAAAGATATTACTTGCTTTCATTGTGGAAATCTGGGATACATAAAGAGCGAGTGCAGGAAGTACAAAAGAGAGCTTGCAGAGGGGAAACTTGCAAAGAAAGCCAAGCAAAAAGCTAAGAGCAGCTCAACGATGACTGCAACAGATGAGGACTATCTAGTCACTGAAGATGAAGAATGCTATAGCGCTGCTCGTGATGATGCCATGAGTTGGTTGTGGATTCAGGTGTGTCCTTCCATATCACATCACACAAGGAGTATTTCACATCTTACACTAGTGGTGTTACTGGCCAAGTGAGGATGGGAAATAGTGGTTTGTCAACAATTGTTGGCAAGGGCTCTATATGCATTGAAACAAATACAGGTTGCAGATTGGTGCTCGATGATGTGAGGCATGTTTCCGACATAAAGTTGAATTTGTTGTCAGTGGGCAAGCTTGATGACATCAAACATTCTAGTTATTTTGGTGAAGGAAAGTGGAAGCTCACCAAAGGCTCCTTGATTGTATCTCGAGGAAGTAGGCAAGGAAATCTGTATATGACTAAAACCAAGTTGTGTAATGAGGTGTTGAACATTGCTGAAAAAGACACTTCAGTTGAATTGTGGCACAAGTGGCTTGGGCATATGAGTAAGAAGGGCATGCACGCTCTTGCTCACATGGAGTACCTCCCTGAGTTGAAAGTATATCCTTGAAACCCTGTGCACATTGTTTTGTTGGCAAACAACATAGGGTTGCATTTCGTACACTCCCTCCACATCGTGCATAAAATGTTCTTGATATTGTGCACACTGATGTTTGCTCCATGACTAAAAAGTCTCATGGTGGAGCATTATACTTTGTGATTTTTATTGATGACCATTCCAGAAAGGTTTTTGTGTATGTGCTAAAACACAAATACCAGACGCTTGAAACCTTCAATGAGTTCCATGACAAAATTGAGAGAGAACTGGTAGGAAATTGAAGTGCGTGAGATCAGACAATGGTGGTGAATACCGAGGTCCTTTTGAAAGGTATTGCAGAAAGTTTGGCATCAGGCATGAGAATAGTCCACCAAAGACAACTCAGCTTGATGGTCTTGTAGAGAGAATGAACAGGATACTCACAGAGAGGGTCACAGCTATGCCCTCTCATGCTCATTTGCCTAATGCTTTTTGGGTTGAAGCATTGATGAATGCTATATATGTGGTTAACCTATCTCCCTCAGCTCCTCCTGCAGGTAATATTCCTTAGAGAGTTTGGTCAAGGAAGGAGGTATCTTACAAGCACTTGAAGGTCTTTGGTTGCAGGGCATTTGTACATGTTCCATGGGACAAGAGATCCAAGCTTGATAGCAAGACAAAGTCGTGCATCTACCTGTGCCAACCAAGTGAATAGTTCGACTACAGGTTGTGGGATCCAGCCAAAAGAAAGATTGAGAAGCCAATGAACAACACATCTCCGGTTAACTTGGACCAATCTGTCATCCTCTTGTGCATGACAATCATGGGGGAGATGATGACACTGGAGACGGTGGAGATGCAACTAACCAAAGCAGTACAAGTCAAAGTGACAAGCAGCCATCAAGTGATGATGATGTTGAAGTTGGTAATGCTGATGCCAACGGAAATCCACCTAATTCACCACCAGTGCGGCAGCAAAGAAGAAGTGAAAGAGGTCATGTTCCTTCTTCTAAGTATCCACCACATCAATATGTGTTGATGACAGATGCAGGTGAGCCCTCATGCTATGAAGAGGCAATGTCTGATGAGAACAAGGAAGAGTGGTCAGAAGCCATGCAGGATGAGATGAATTCCCTGTATGAGAATGATACTTTTGAGTTGGTGAATCTTCCAAAGGTCAAGAAAACACTCAAGAATAAGTGGGTGTACAGAGTGAAGACTGAAGAAAACACCTCACATTCAAGGTACACGGCCAGATTGGTTATGAAGGGTTTCAGTCAGACAAAGGGCATCGATTATGATGAGATATTCTCTCTGGTAGTCAAGATGTCTTCAATCCGAGTTGTTCTTAGCATGGCTGCCACCATGGACTTGGAAATTGAACAACTTGATGTGAAGACAGCATTCTTGCATGGTGACCTAGAGGAGGAGATATACATGTAGCAGCCAGAGGGTTTCGTGGTTGCAGGCAAGGAGCACTTAGTTTGCAAATTGAAGAAGAGCTTCTATGGCTTGAAGCAAGCTCCTCGGTAGTGGTACAAAAAGTTTGAGTCTTTTATGACTGGGCTTGGTTACCATAAAGCACAACCTGATCATTGTGTCCTTATGAAGAGGTACGCCGAGGGTGAATTCATTATTCTCTTGCTGTATGTTGATGATATGTTGATTGTTGGAAATGGCACAAAGAGGATTACTCTCCTCAAGAATGCATTGAGTAAATCATTTGCCATGAAGGATTTATGACCAGCTAAGCAAATACTTGGCATGAAGATCTCCCGTGATAGATCAAAGAAATTGCTTTGGCTCTCACAGGAAAGATTCATTGAGAAGGTACTTGAAAGATTCAATATGAAAGATGCAAAATCTGTAATCCCTCCACTTGCAGGCCATCAAAAATTGAATTCAAAACACTGTCCTACAAGCAAGAAGGAGAAAGAAGAAATGAGGAAAGTACCTTACCAATCTGCTGTGGGCAGTTTGATGTATGTCATGGTATGCACTAGTCTTGACATTGCCTATGCAGTTGGAGTTGTTAGCCCGTTCATGACAAATCCAAATAAAGCTCATTGAGAAGCAGTGAAGTGGATTCTCAGGTATCTCAAGGGTACTTCTACGTCTTGTTTATGCTTTGGAAGCGGTGATCCTGTATTGCAGGGCTATACAGATGCAGATTATGCAGGTGACAAGGATCGTAGGAAGTCCACATCTGGATACCTGATGACTTATGCAGGGGGACCAGTGTCATGGCAATCAAGATTGCAGAAATGTGTTTCTACATCAACTACAAAAGCTGAGTACGTAGCAGCAATTGATGCTGGCAAAGAAGTTTTGTGGATGAAGAACATCTTGCAAGAGCTCGGCATGAAGTAAGAGAAGTATGTTCTGTTTTGTGACAGTCAAAGTGCTATTCATCTTGCCAAAAATTCAAGCTACCACTCTCGAAGCAAGATCATTGATGTGAGGTATCATTGGATTCGAGAAGTTGTGAGTTCTAAGTTGCTGAAACTTGAGAAGATCCATACCGACAATAATTGTTCGGATATGATGACCAAGATATTTCCAAATGAGAAGCTGCAAGCATGTTGCAAGGTAGCGGGCATGGCGGTGCACCCCTCATGAGTCGGAGGGGGAGATTTGTTGGGATATCCTCCTCATGTGGGCTGTGAGGAGATGACCATTTCAAGCCTTTTAGGCAACCCAAAGAGGTCAAGAAGCCCACTACCCATTAGGGTTATGACATTTTGGACTTTGCACGTGAGTGGATGGGGATGCTTTACCCTCCATCCAGCAGCCACCACCAAGTGTGACTAAAATTAGTTCATCCTCCAAGGGAGAAGAAGAGAGAAAATCAAGAGAGAAAGGGAAGAAGAGGAAGATTGAAGGAAGAATCAAAAGGAGCTCCTCCCCAAGGTTGTGATGGTCCAGATCCACTGTCTTGTCTCCTTCAAGCTCCGGTTCCACCATATTTGGTGATATTGTTCCAATCCCTAGCTCTTGAGCCCCAACTCTTGTTGTGTTCATCCAAGATTCAGAAATCTTGATGTATGAGATCCTCTAGTGCTATCTAGAGAAGAACTTGTTGTATCCCACATTTGATAATAGTGGAAGAGGATTTGGGTGTCTTCGGCCCGTGGTTTTTTCCCTCAAGTTGGGGGAGTTTTTCACGTAAAAATCTGATGTCTCTTTGTTGATGCTTGCTGCTGCCCAGAAAGTTACTCCTACTGCAAGGCAATCGGCTGAGGGGTGTCTTGTCTGTTGAGTAATATTTTACCTCCATATATGTTGTTGCATATGTTTCCTTCCGAACTAAGCAACGATCCTTGAGTGAGTACATGATGTGGTGCTGAGATTAATTTGTTTCCGCTATAGTTTTCAGTTAACCACAATTGCATTCGTGTGCTAATTCCCAACAAAATTTTAGCAGTCAATATCCCTGCAGTAAGGTAGCAGACATGACCGGATCCGTGGGATCATATAAAAGGTTGTTGGAAATTGTAGAATATCATGGTTTGCCAAGAAAATGGTCTATACCATCAGACCAAATATATGTGTGCTAATAATAGTGCAGATTTATTCTTTCAGGTGAAACCGTGGAAGACTAAAGTAGCAACAGATAAGGTGCATTAGTAATTGAACAACATTCTTTTGTTGCTAACTTTTGCTGTGAGAAGCAAAAGACATTGCTTTGGATTACTGAATAATACATGTAATATCTGATAGAACATAGAAACACCTTCTACCTGGTAGTTGTTGTCTGCCTTGTGGAGGCACCTGCAAACATATGGGACAACGAAAACAAACTATAAGAAGGGATTGGATGTACAATAACTGGATGTACAACTCAAGACGTCTGAAGAGAGGTTTCACGATACAGGTCCAAACGGGGCAAATTAGTCTCATCCTACCAAAAAGATGAAAAACATGAAGGCAAACCAACAAAATATTCACAAAATTGGTGGAAGAGAGACGCATGGGCTGGAAGAGTTTACTGCTCCTCCCATGATTGACAAGTAGGGCAGTACGACAATACTCCAACAAAGATGTTAGGACCAAACAAATAGAGGCCTAATCAGCGGCACACTGTAGACACAAACCTAATATGCGAGATTTTTAAGAGTGAGAGGGGAGAAAGTAATGTTACCTGAGGGGATTAAGGTGGGGAAGATGGAGAGGTTGACAGGAAGCCGGTATTGCATTGGCGATGTTCTTGGGAGTTAGGGCATATGTCTGGCGGCAGTGCCTTACATGGAAAATCCGTTTGTGGTCTCTGTCAGTGTAATAAGAGGCAGCCATTATCGGCGTAGCTCCTCTTATGGCCGTCGCTGTGGCCACTGTTCGTAGAATTGGCAACCTGTAGATCAGCTACCAACATAAATCTACGCAGGATGCTGTGGTTGTGGCTGGCCATCTACGTTGTGGAGATGGAAGGGAAGCAGAAAAATTAATGACAGAGGGGACAGGAGAGAAGGGGTCGTGAATCATGAGTGTGTGTCAAATTGAAGTTGGTGGATGGAGAGTTGAGGCGAGGAGAAGAAGGGGGAGATACTTGGAAGGGGAAGAGTGTCGGTGTCGGTTGGAAGAAAAATAAGTTTAACTAAAAAATCTGCCAGATTATTCTGGCTGCTCTGTTGAAAAAAAAGCTATAGTTATAACTGAGCTGCTGAGGTGGCACGTATGATGATGTGGATAGCTTGCATGTGAAGATAAATAAGGGAGTGAGATTAGAGCGTAACCCAGTTTGGTCAACAACGTGGACCAGTGCACTTAATTCATGGTGTTATACGGGTCCTAATCCTATATACCTAAGAGATTCATCCCCCATTATCTTATTTATCTTGACATACAACCTATCCATATCATCAAGTAGGCCCACCATGTAAAAACACCTTCCCACTAAATTTTCATGTGCATGCTCCCGCTAACATTTTCATGCACATGGTCCCACTAACTCTTCATGTGCATGTAGCCTACACAAATAACCATCAACTATTTTTTTTGTGCACTCTCAAGTAGCCACGTCATCCTAACTAGATTTCATTTGTTAGGTGTATATGTCTTGACGTCATCCAATCCACTCCAGACGTCTATCACGAGTCACCGTCCAACCAATTGGTTAGAGATCACGTGTTGTTAATGTGATCGTCTGATTCTGAAAGCCCAAACGACCATCTTTTCTCATTCTCTTGTAGTTCATGTCCATGTCTCTTTTGCTCCACATGTAACAAAATTGCGCTAGATGCCTTCGTCCTCTCGAACCTCCAGTATTCCAATTTGATTCCATTGGTATAGAGAGGTATCTCACCAAGTTTTTTTCTATTTTAAGAATCCACTGTTCTCATGCAACATTTTAATCCCAATTTGATTCCATTGCATACACCCAGATATCTAATCAGGCTTTTTTATGACAGAACTAAGCTTCGCTTAATGGGGAAGCATGCATGGTTGCGCACTAGGCAAGAAAAAAAATTAGAGCTACCTGAGTATAGTGCGGTGAATGGTTGCAGTACACTGCAGATGATTGATCCTCTAAGAGGCATGATTTACTCAACTTGGGCCTGATGATTTCTAAGCGACCTTCTTTTCTTATATGGAAATCAAATTATGAGTGAACTCGCTTTTATTTTTCTATGTGAGCTATCTTTTCTTATGAATGCACATTTGTAGTTGCTATCATTGTTTTAGATTTAGCCAAGGGTTGAGATGTCTCTATTGTCTCTACTCAACATTGTATTCATCTCATATTGCCTAACCGATATATTGTGAAGGTAATGAATTAACAAAACAAAAATCACAATCATTGTTGGCTTTTTCATCAAATTTTCTTTAGATACTTACTCTAAACAATATTTCTTTCATATAATTCTTTATCATCAACTTATACTATGTTTCATCAACTTTCTCATGTTTCTAAACATCAAATTATTTGTTAACAGTTCCTGCAGCAACGCACGGGATATTATCTAGTACTTAGTGTTTTTCATGGACGTGCCATCCTCACCCTCAAGCACACCCCTTCCTCCCCCCTCCCTCCCTCCCTCCCTCACATCTATACCTGGGCATATGTCGGGCCGGATCAGGCCTAAAAAAGCCCGGTGCTAAAAACCATGGCCCGAGCCCAGCTCGACCGTCGGGCCTACTAAATCCGGCCCGAGCCTGACCCATGCGTGAAAAAGCCCGACAAGGCCCGGTCGGCCAGGCCTGACTATGGCTGAAATCTTGTTTTTCACAAGCCCAAGCGCGTCCGATCTACCCATCGAGCTCAATTTCCAGGCCCGAGCCCGACCCGATGACACCTCAGGCTCGGCTCGGCCCAAGATTTTTGGGCCGTCCGGGCCAGGCTGCCCATGGCCAGGCATACTCACATCTCAAACTCTCAGATCCCACATCCCTAGCAGGTAATGGAGCTTATAAAGAGCCAAAATAGATTAGTGTTGACGCCAGGTGGGTGTGGAAGAGAAGAATTTGAAGATGATACTTTTTGGATCATGAATTTTCGGGAGAGGTGGAAAGTGAAAGGTCCACTCATGGCGGCAACAACCTGATTTTTTTTATGTTGCACGTGTTCAACAACGGACTTGGGTTATGAGTTGACCTGCCCTGGCGTGGCAACGAAGCATGTTCATCAACGCCAACTTGGAAGCCCGAGGATTGAGTGAGAGAGAAATAGAATGGAAGAGAGAACTACGATAACTAGGCTACAAGAACAAGAGAAGGAGGTTTAGTATGGGAAGCTACCAAATGAAGAGGGATCGGGGAGAAAATGCACACTGGTGGTGCAGGCTGCCGTTAGCCACCTGCTACTAATGCTGTAGGGAAACATAGCATGCAATTTCAAAAAAATTCTACGCACACGCACTGATCTATCCATGGAGATGCATAGCAACAAGGGGGAGAGTGTGTCTACGTACCCTCGTAGACTGTAAGCGGAAGCGTTTCACATCGCGGTTGATGTAGTCTAACTTTCTTCGCGCTCCAACCGATCTATTACCGAACGTACGACACCTCCGCGTTCTGCACACGTTCAGCTCGGTGACGTCCTCGCCTTCTTGATCCAGCAAGACAGGCGAAGTAGTAGATGAGTTCCGTCAGCACGACGGCGTGGTGACGGTGATGGTGAAGTGATCTCCGCAGGGCTTCGCCCAAGCACCACGAAAATATGACCGAGGGAGTAAACGGTGGACGGGGGCGCCGCACACGGCTAAGACAATGTTCTGGTCATTGTGTGGCGCCCCCTCCCCACATATATATATATATGTGGGAGGGGAGGAGGCAGCCGCTAGGGCGCCCCAAGAGACCTGGCGGCAGCCCTAGGGCTGCTGCCTTGCCCTGCGCCCCCCCTTTCCTTATATGTCGAAGGGGGAAGGAAAGAGAGGAGGTGAGGGAAGGAAGGGGGAATCCTATTCCCCTCTTTCCTTTCCCTTCCCCTCTTTCCTTCTCCTCCTAGGCCGGCCCATATGGGGGGCGCACCAGCCCCTTGTGGCTGGTGTGTTTCCCCTCTTGGCCCATAAGGCCCCTATCTTTTGCCGGGGGTGCCCGGAACCCCTTCCGGTGACCCGATAAGTACCCGGTGACCTCCGAAACACTTCCGGTGTTCGAATACCATCGTCCTATATACCAATCTTTACCTCTCGATCATTTTGAGACTCCTTGTCATGTCTGTGATCTCATCCGGTACTCCGAACAACATTCGGTCACCAAATCACATAACTCATATAATACTATATCATCATCGAACGTTAAGCGTGCGGACCCTACGGGTTCGAGAACTATGTAGACATGACCGAGACACCTCTCAGGTCAATAACCAATAGCGGAACCTGGATGCTCATATTGGCTCCTACATATTCTACAAAGATCTTTATCGGTCGAACCGTTACGACAACATACGTAATTCCCTTTGTCAATCGGTATGTTACTTGCCCGAGATTCGATGGTTGGTATCTTCATACCTAGTTCAATCTCTTTACCGGCAAGTCTCTTTACTCGTTCCGTAATACATCACCTCGTGACTAACTCCTTAGTCATTTGCTTGCAAGCTTATGATGTGTATTACCGAGAGGGCCCAGAGATACCTCTCCGATACTCGGAGTGACAAATCCTAATCTCGATCTATGCCAACTCAACAAACACCTTCGGAGATACCTGTAGAGCATCTTTATAATCACCCAGTTACGTTGTGACATTTGATAGCACACAAGGCATTCCTTCGGTATCCGGGAGTTGCATAATCTCATAGTCGAAGGAATATGTACTTGACATGAAGAAAGCAATAGCCATAAAACTGAACGATCATTATGCTAAGCTAATGGATGGGTCTTGTCCATCACATCATTCTCCTAATGATGTGATCCCGTTATCAAATGACAACTCATGTCCATGGTCAGGAAACCTTAACCATCTTTGATCAACGAGCTAGTCAAGTAGAGGCTCACTAGGGACACGATGTTTGTCTATGTATTCACACATGTATTTAGGTTTCTGATCAATACAATTTTAGCATGAATAATAAACATTTATCATGAATAAGGAAATATAAAATAAGGTTTCTGATCAATACAATTCTTGTTACGATGATTCTACACTTCACTCTGAAATTCTTTGAACTTCCATACCTACTTAAATCATCTGTGAAGGTTAGAAAATAATGATACCCACCGCGTGCTTCAACACTCATCGGACCGCATACATCGGTATGTATTATTTCCAATAAGTCATTAGCTCGCTCCATTGTTCCGGAGAACAGAGTTTTAGTCATCTTGCCCATGAGGCATGGTTCGCAAGTATCAAATAATTCATAATCAAGTGATTCCAAAAGCCCATCTGCATGGAGTTTCTTCATGCCCTTTACACCAATATGACCTAAACGGCAGTGCCACAAATATGTTGCACTATCATTATCAACTTCGCATCTTTTGGCATCAGTATTATGAATATGTGTATCACTATGATCGAGATTCAATAAACCATTTACATTGAGTGTATGACCATAGAAGGTTTTATTCATGTAAACAGAACAACAATAATTCTCTGACTTAAATCAATAACCGTATCGCAATAAACATGATCCAATCATATTCATGCTCAACGCAAACACCAAATATTTATTTATTTAGGTCCAACACTAATCCCGAAGGTAGAGGGAGTATGCGATGGTGATCTTATCAACCTTGGAATCACTTCCAACACACATCGTCACCTCGTCATTAACTAGTCTCTGTTCAAATTGCACCGGTATCAAATACCCAGGGGCTACTATGAACACTAGTAAAATACAATCAATAACATGTATATCAAATATACCTTTGTTCACTTTGCCATCCTTCTTATCCGCCCAGTATTTGGGGCAGTTTTGCTTCCAGTAACCAATTCCTTTGCAGTAGAAGCACTCAGTTTCAGGCTTGGGTCCAACTTTGCGCTTCTTCATGGGAGAGACAACTTGCTTGCCATTCTTCTTGAAGTTCCCTTTCTTTCCCTCGCCCTTTTTCTTGAAACTAGTGGTCTTGTTAACCATCAACACTTGATGCCCTTTCTTGATTTCTACCTTCGCCGATTTCAGTATCGCGAAGAGCTCGAGAATCGTTTTCATCATCCCTTGCATATTATAGTTCATCACGAAGTTCTAGTAGCTTGGTGATAGTGACTAGAGAACTTTGTCAATCACTATCTTATCTGAAAGATTAACTCCCACTTGATTCAAGCGATTGTAGTACCCAGACATTTTGAGCACATGCTCACTGGCTGAGCTATTCTCCTCCATCTTGTAGGCAAAGTACTTGTCAGAGGTCTCGTACCTCTCGACACGGGTATGAGTCTGAAATACCAATTTCAGCTCTTTGGAACATCTCATATGCTCTGTGGCGTTCAAAACATTTTTGAAGTCCCGGTTCTAAGTCGTAAAGCATGGCGCACTAAACTATCAAGTAGTCATCATATCGAGCTTGCCAAACGTTCATAACGTCTGCATCTGCTTCTGCAATAGGTCTGTCACCTAGCGGTGCATTAAGGACATAATTCTTCTGAGCAGCAATGAGGATAATCCTCAGATCACGGACCCAGTCTGCATCATTGCTACTATCATCTTTCAACTTAGTTTTCTCTAGGAACATCTCAAAATAAAATAGGGGAGCTATACACGAGCTATTGATCTACAACATAGATATGCAAAAACTATCAAGACTAAGTTCATGATAAATTAAGTTCAATTAATCAAATTACTAATGAACCCCCACTTAAATAGACATCCCTTAAGTCATCTAAGTGATACGTGATCCAAATCAACTAACCCATATCCGATCATCACGTGAGATGGGGTAGTCATCAATGGTGAACATCTCCATGTTGATCATATCTACTATATGATTCACGTTCGATCTTTCGATCTCCAGTGTTCCGAGGCCATGTCTGTACATGCTAGGCTCGTCAAGTTTAACCCAAGTATTCCGCATGTGCAAAACTGTCTTGCACCCGTTGTATGTGAACGTAGAGTCTATCACACCCGATCATCACGTGGTGTCTCAACACGATGAACTGTAGCAACGGTGCATATTCAGGGAGAACACTATTATCTTGAAATTAAGTGAAGGGATCATCTTATAATGCTACCGTCATTCTAAGCAAAATAAGATGCATAAAGGATAAACATCACATGCAACCAAAATATGTGACATGATATGGCCATCATCTTGTGCACTTGATCTCCATCTCCAAAGCATCGTCATGATCCCCATTGTCACTGGCTCGACACCTTGATCTCCATCTTTGCGTCGTGGTCGTCTCGCCAACTATTGCTTCTACAACTATCGCTAACACATAGTGATAAAGTAAAGCAATTACATGGCGTTTGCATTTCATACAATAAAGCGACAACCATAAGGCTCCTGCCAGTTGCCGATAACTTACAAAACATGATCATCTCATACAACAACGTATATCACATCATGTCTTGACCATATCACATCACAACATGCCCTGCAAAAACAAGTTAGACGTCATCTACTTTGTTGTTGCAAGTTTTACGTGGCTGCTACCGGCTTCTAGCAAGAACCGTTCTTACCTACGGCAAAAACCACAACGGTGATTCGTCGAGTTTGCTGTTTTAACCTTCTTCAAGGACCGGTCGCAGTCAAATTCGATTCAACTAAAGTAGGAGAAACAGACACCCGCCAGCCACCTTTATGCAAAACTAGTTGCATGTCAGTCGGTGGAACCGGTCTCATGTGCGTGGACATGTAAGGTTGGTCCGGGCCGCTTCATCCCACAATACCGCTGAATCAAAATAAGACGTTGGTGGTAAGCAGTATGACTATCACTGCCCACAACTCTTTGTGTTCTACTCGTGCATATCATCTACGCATAGACCTGGCTCATGATGCCACTGTTTGGAAACGTTGCATGGAAAACAAAAAAATTCTACGCACACGCAATGATCTATCCATGGAGATGTATAGCAACGAGGGGGAGAGTGTGTCTACGTACCCTCGTAGACCGTAAGCGGAAGCGTTTCACAACGCGGTTGATGTAGTCGAACTTTCTTCGCGCTCCATCGATCGAGTACCGAACGTACGGCACCTCCGAGTTCTGCACACGTTCAGCTCGGTGACGTCCCTCCCCACATGGTGACAGTGATGGTGAAGTGATCTCCGCAGGGCTTCGCCTAAGCACCACAAAAATATGACCGAGGGAGTAAACGGTGGACGGGGGCGCCGCACACGGCTAAGACAATGTTCTGGTCATTGTGTGGCGCCCCCTCCCCACATATATATAGGTGGGAGGGGAGGAGGCAGCCCCTAGGGCACCCCAAGAGACCTGGCGGCAGCCCTAGGGCTGCTGCCTTGCCCTGCGCCCCCCCCCCTTTCCTTATATGTCGGAGGGGGAAGGAAAGAGAGGAGGTGAGGGAAGGAAGGGGGAATCCTATTCCCCTCTTTCCTTCTCCTCCTAGGCCGGACCATATGCGGGCGCACCAGCCCCTTGTGGCTGGTGTGTTTCCCCTCTTGGCCCATAAGGCCCATATCTTTTGCCGGGGGTGCCCGGAACCCCTTCCGGTGACCCGATATGTACCCGGTGACCTCCGAAACACTTCCGGTGTTCGAATACCATCGTCCTATATATCAATCTTTACCTCTCAATCATTTAGAGACTCCTCGTCATGTCCGTGATCTCATCCGGTACTCCGAACAACATTCGGTCACCAAATCACATAACTCATATAATACTATATCGTCATCGAACGTTAAGCGTGCGGACCCTACGGGTTCGAGAACTATGTAGACATGACCGAGACACCTCTCCGGTCAATAAACAATAGCGGAACCTGGATGCTCATATTGGCTCCTACATATTCTACGAAGATCTTTATCGGTCAAACCGTTATGACAACATACGTAATTCCCTTTGTCAATCGGTATGTTACTTGCCCGAGATTCGATCGTTTGTATCTTCATACCTAGTTCAATCTCATTACCGGCAAGTCTCTTTACTCGTTCCGTAATACATCACCTCGTGACTAACTCCTTAGTCATTTGCTTGCAAGCTTATGATGTGTATTACCGAGAGGGCCCAGAGATACCTCTCTGATACTCGGAGTGACAAATCCTAATCTCGATCTATGCCAACCCAACAAACACCTTCGGAGATACCTGTAGAGCATCTTTATAATCACCCAGTTACGTTGTGACGTTTGATAGCACACAAGGCATTCCTCCGGTATCTGGGAGTTGCATAATCTCATAGTCGAAGGAATATGTATTTGACATGAAGAAAGCAATAGCAATAAAACTGAACGATCATTATGCTAAGCTAACGGATGGGTCTTGTCCATCACATCATTCTCCTAATGATGTGATCCCGTTATCAAATGACAACTCATGTCCATGGTCAGGAAACCTTAACCATCTTTGATCAACGAGCTAGTCAAGTAGAGGCTCACTAGGGACACGATGTTTGTCTATGTATTCACACATGTATTTAGGTTTCCGATCAATACAATTCTAGCATGAATAATAAACATTTATCATGAATAAGGAAATATAAAATAACAACTTTATTATTGCCTCTAGGGCATATTTCCTTCTGTTGGGAAAACTTGCATGGAAAACGAAAATATTTCTACGCACACGCAATGATCTATCCATGGAGATGTATAGCAACGAGGGGGAGAGTGTGTCTATGTACCCTCGTAGACCGTAAGCGGAAGCGTTTCACAACGCAGTTGATGTAGTCAAACTTTCTTCGCGCTACACCGATCGAGATACCGAACGTATGGCACATCCAAGTTCTGCACACGTTCAACTCGGTGACGTCAAGGTGTCGAGGTAGTAGATGAGTTCCGTCAACACGACGGCATGGTGACGGTGATGGTGAAGTGATTCTCGTAGGGCTTCGCCCAAGCACCGCGAAACTATGACCGAGGGTGTAAACTGTGGAGGGGGGCGCCGCACACGGCTAACAGTTGATCTTGTGTGTTCTAGGCGCCCCCCTCCCCACATATATATAGGTGGGAGGGGAGGAGAGGCAGCCAGAGGGTGCCCCAAGTAGGATCTGAATCCTACTTGGGGTTTCCCAAGTGGTGCGCCCCTCCCTTCCTTATTTGCCGGAGGGGGAAGGAAAGAGAGAGGGGGAGAGGGAAGGAAGGGGGAATCCTATTCCCTCTCTTTCCTTTCCCTTCCCCTCTTTCCTTCTCCTTCTTGGCCGGCCCATATGGGGGGCGCACCAGCCCCTTGTGGCTGGTCCGTTTCCCCTCTTGGCCCATAAGGCCCATATCTTTTGCCAGGGGTGTCCGGAACCCCTTCCGGTGACCCGATATGTACCCGGTACCCTCCGGAACACTTCCGGTGTCCGAATAGCATCGTCATATATATCAATCTTTACATATTGACCATTTCGAGACTCCTCGTCATATCCGTGATCTCATCCGGGACTCCGAACAACATTCGGTCACCAAATCACATAACTCATATAATACTATATCGTCATCGAACGTTAAGCGTTCGGACCCTACGGGTTCGAGAACTATGTAGACATGACCGAGACACCTCTCCGGTCAATAACCAATAGCGGAACCTGGATGCTCGTATTGGCTCATACATATTCTACGAAGATCTTTATCGGTCGAACCGTTATGACAACATACGTTATTCCCTTTGTCCATCGGTATGTTACTTGCCCGAGATTCGATCGTCGGTATCTTCATACCTAGTTCAATCTCGTTACCGGCAAGTCTCTTTACTCGTTCCATAATACATCATCCTGCAACTAACTCATCAGTCACTTTGCTTGCAAGGCTTCTTATGATGTGTATTACCGAGAGGTCCCAGAGATACCTCTCCGATACTCGGAGTGACAAATCCTAATCTCGATCTATGCCAACCCAACAAACACCTTCAGAGATACCTGTAGAGCATCTTTATAATCACCCAGTTATGT
Organism: Thinopyrum elongatum; assembly: GCA_011799875.1. Lineage (NCBI taxonomy): Eukaryota > Viridiplantae > Streptophyta > Magnoliopsida > Poales > Poaceae > Thinopyrum > Thinopyrum elongatum. Next base: position 76,134,389 of record CM022302.1, on the reverse strand, counting down.
TGTGACGTTTGATAGCACACAAGGCATTCCTCCGGTATCCGGGAGTTGCTTAATCTCATAGTCGAAGGAATATGTATTTGACATAAAAAAAGCAGTAGCAATAAAACTGAACGATCATTATGCTAAGCTAACGGATGGGTCTTGTCCATCACATCATTCTCCTAATTATGTGATCCCGTTATCAAATGACAACTCATGTCCATGGTCAGGAAACCATAACCATCTTTGATCAACGAGCTAGTCTAGTAGAGGCTCACTAGGGACACGTTGTTTGCTTATGTATTCACACATGTATTAAGGTTTCCAATCAATACAATTCTAGCATGAATAATAAACCTTTATCATGATTTAGGAAATATAATAATAACCATTTTATTATTTCCTCTAGGGCATATTTCCATCAGTCTCCCACTTGCACTAGAGTCAATAATCTAGTTCACATCACCATGTGATCAACACCCAAAGGGTTTACTAGAGTCAATAATCTAGTTCACATCGCCATGTGATTAACACCAATAGTTCACATCGCCATGTGACCAACACCCAAAGGGTTTACTAGAGTCAATAATCTAGTTCACATCGCCATGTGATTAACACCCAAAGAGTACTAAGGTGTGATCATGTTTTGCTTGTGAGAGAAGTTTAGTCAACGGGTCTGCCACATTCAGATCCGTATGTATTTTGCAAATTTCTATGTCTACAATGCTCTGCATGGAGTTACTCTAGCTAATTGCTCCCACTTTCAATATATATCCAGATTGAGACTCAGAGTCATCCGGATCAGTGTAAAAGCTTGCATCGACGTAACCCTTTACGACGAACTCTTTATCACTTCCATAACCGAGAAACATTTCTTTATTTCTCTTAACTAAGGATAATTTTGATCGCTGTCCAATGATCTACTCCTAGATCACTATTGTACCCCCTTGCCAAACTCATGGCAAGGTACACAACAGGTTTGGTACATAGCATGGCGTACTTTATAGAACATATGTTTGAGTCATAGGGAATGACTTTCATTCTCTCTCCATCTCCTGCCATGGTCGGGTTTTGAGTCTTACTCAACTTCATACCTTGCAACACAGGCAAGAACCCTTTCTTTGACTTATCCATTTTGAACTTCTTCAAAATCTTGTCAAGGTATGTGCTTTGCGAAAGTCCTATTAAGCGTCTCGATCTATCCCTATAGATCTTGATGCTCAATATATAAGCAACTTCACCGAGGTCTTTCATTGAAAAACACTTATTCAAGTATCCTTTTATGCTATCCAGAAATTCTATATCATTTCCAATCAACAATATGTCATCCACATATAATATCAGAAATGCTACAGAGCTCCTACTCACTTTCTTGTAAATACAGGCTTCACCGTAAGTCTGTATAAAACCATATGCTTTGATCACCTCATCAAAGCGTATATTCCAACTCCGAGATGCTTGCACCAGTCCATAGATGGATCGCTGGAGCTTGCACACTTTGTCAGCACCTTTAGGATCGACAAAACCTTCTTGTTGCATCATATACAACTCTTCTTTAAGAAATCAATTAAGGAATGCAGTTTTGACATCCATTTGCCAGATTTCATAAAATGCGGCAATTGCTAACATGATTCAGACGGACTTAAGCATCGCTACGGGTGAGAAAGTCTCATCGTAGTCAACCCCTTGAACTTGTCGAAAACCTTTTGCAACAAGTCGAGCTTTGTAGACAGTAACATTACCATCAGCGTCAGTCTTCTTCTCGAAGATCCATTTATTCTCTATGGCTTGCCGATCATCGGGCGAATCCACCAAAGTCCACACTTTGTTCTCATATATGGATCCTATCTCAGATTTCATGGCCTCAAGCCATCTGTCGGAATCTGGGCTCATCATAGCTTCTTCATAATTCGTAGGTTCGTCATGGTCTAGTAACATGACTTCCAGGACAGGATTATCGTACCACTCTGGTGAGGATCGTGCTCTGGTCGACCTACAAGGTTCAGTAGTAACTTGATCTGAAGTTTCATGATCATTATCATTAGCTTCCTCTCTAGTTGGTGTAGGCATCACGGGAACGGATTTCTCTTATGTCCTACTTTCCAAATTGAGAGAAGGTACAATTACCTCATCAAGTTCTACTTTCCTCCCACTCACTTCTTTCGAGAGAAACTCCTTCTCTAGAAATGTTCCATTCTTGGCAACAAAGATCTGTCCTTCGGATCTGTGGTAGAAGGTGTACCCAATTGTTTCCTTAGGGTATCCTATGAAGATGCACTTCTCCGATTTGGGTTCGAGCTTATCAGGCTGAAGCCTTTTGACATAAGTGTCGCAACCCCAAACTTTAAGAAACGACAGGTTAGGTTTCTTGCCAAACCACATTTCATACGCTGTCGTCTCAACGGATTTAGACGGTGCCCTTTTTAACATAAATGCAGCTGTCTCTAATGCATAACCCCAAAACAATAGTGGTAAATCGGTAAGAGACATCATAGATCGCACCATATCTAATAAAGTACGGTTACAACGTTCGAACACACCATTACGCTGTGGTGTTCCAGGTGGCGTGAGTTGTGAAACTATTCCACATTGTTTTAAATGAAGGCCAAACTCGTAACTCAAATATTCACCTCCGCGATCAGATCGTAGAAACTTTATTTTCTTGTTACGATGATTCTCCACTTCACTCTGAAATTCCTTGAACTTTTCAAATATTTCATACTTGTGTTTCATTAAGTAGATATACCCATATCTGCTTAAATCATCTGTGAAGGTTAGAAAATAATGATACCTGCCGCGTGCCTCAACACTCATCGGATCGCATACATCGATATGTATTATTTCCAATAAGTCATTGGCTCGCTCCATTGTTCCGGAGAACGGAGTTTTAGTCATTTTGCCCATGAGGCATGGTTCGCAAGTATCAAATGATTCATAATCAAGTGATTCCAAAAGTCCATCTGCATGGAGTTTCTTCATGCTCTTTACACCAATATGACCTAAACAGCAGTGCCACAAGTATGTTGCACTATCATTATTAACTTTGCATCTTTTGGCATCAATATTATGAATATGTGTATCACTACGATCGAGATTCAATAAACCATTCACATTGGGTGTATGACCATAGAAGGTTTTATTCATGTAAACAGAACAACAATTATTCTCTGACTTAAATGAATAACCGTATCGCAATAAACATGATCCAATCATATTCATGCTCAACGCAAACACCAAATAACATTTATTTAGGTCCAAAACTAATCCCAAAGGTAGAGGGAGTGTGCGATGGTGATCTTATCAATCTTGGAATCATTTCCAACACACATCGTCACCTCGCCCTTAACTAGTCTCTGTTCTTTTTGCAACTCCTATTTCAAGTTACTAATCTTAGCAACTGAACCGATATCAAATACCCAGGGGCCACTATGAACACTAGTAAAGTACACATCAATAACATGTATATCAAATATACCTTAGTTCACTTTGCCATCCTTCTTATCCGCCAAGTATTTGGGGCAGTTCCGCTTCCAGTGACCATTCCCTTTGCAGTAGAAGCACTCAGTTTCAGAATTGGGTCTAGCTTTGGGCTTCTTCACGGGAGTGGCAACTTGCTTGCCATTCTTCTTGAAGTTCCCTTTTTTCCCTTGCCCTTTTTCTTGAAACTAGTGGTCTTGTTAACCATCAACACTTGATGCTATTTCTTGATTTCTACCTTCGCCGATTTCAGCATCGCGAAGAGCTTGGGAATCGTTTTCGTCATCCCTTGCATATTATAGTTCATCACGAAGTTCTAGTAACTTGGTGATAGTGACTAGAGAACTCTGTCAATCACTATCTTATCTGGAAGATTAACTCCCACTTGATTCAAGTGATTGTAGTACCCAGACATTCTGAGTACATGCTCACTAGCTGAGCTATTCTCCTCCATCTTGTAGGCAAAGTACTTGTCAGAGGTCTCATACCTCTTAACACGGGCATGAGTCTGAAATATCATTTTCAGCTCTTGGAACATCTTATATGCTCCATGGCATTCAAAACATTTTTGAAGTCCCGGTTCTAAGCCGTAAAGCATGGCGCACTAAACTATCAAGTAGTCATCATACCGAGCTTGTCAAACATTCATAACGTCTGCATCTGCTCCTGCAATAGGTCTGCCACCTAGCGGTGCATCAAGGACATAATTCTTCTGTGTAGCAATGAGGATAATCCTCAGATCACGGACCCAGTCCGCATCATTGCTACTATCATCTTTCAACTTATTTTTCTCTAGGAACATATCAAAAAATAGGGGAACTACATCACGAGCTATTGATCTACAACATAGATATGCAAATACTATCAGGACTAAGTTCATGATAAATTAAGTTCAATTAATCAAATTACTTGAGAACTCCCACTTAAATAGACATCCCTCAAGTCATCTAAGTGATACGTGATGCAAATCAACTAACCCATGTCCGATCATCACGTGAGATGGGGTAGTCATCAATGTTGAACATCTCTATGTTGATCATATCTACTATATGATTCACGTTCGACCTTTTGGTTTCCAGTGTTCTGAGGCCATGTATGTACATGCTAGGCTCGTCAAGTTTAACCCGAGTATTTCGCATGTGCAAAACTGTCTTGCACCCGTTGTATGTGAACATAGAGTCTATCACACCCGATCATCACGTGGTATCTCAACACGACGAACTGTAGCAACGGTGCATACTCAGGGAGAACACTTATACCTTGAAATTTTGTAAAGGGATCATCTTATAATGCTACCGCCGTACTAAGCAAAATAAGATGTATAAAGATAAACATCACATGCAATCAAAATATGTGACATGATATATGGCCATCATCATCTTGTGCTTTTGATCTCCATCTCCAAAGCATCGTCATGATCTCCATCGTCACCGGCTTGACACCTTAATCTCCATCGTTGCGTCATGGTCATCTCGCCACCTATTGCTTCTACAATTATCGCTAACGCATAGTGATAAAGTAAAGCAATTACATGGCGTTTGCATTTCATACAATAAAGCGACAACCATAAGGCTCCTGCCAGTTGCCGATAACTTACAAAACATGATCATCTCAAACAACAACGTATATCACATTATGTCTTGACCATATCACATCACAACATGCCCTGCAAAAACAAGTTAAACGTCATCTACTTTGTTGTTGCAAGTTTTACGTGGCTGCTACGGGTTTCTAGCAAGAACCGTTCTTACCTACGCACAAAACCACAACGGTGTTTCGTCCAGTTTGTTGTTTTAACCTTCTTCAAGGACCGGCCGTAGTCAAATTCGATTCAACTAAAGTAGGAGAAACAGACACCCGCCAGCCATCTTTATGCAAAACTAGTTGCATGTATGTCGGTGGAACCGGTCTCATGTACGTGGACATGTAAGGTTGGTCCGAGCCGCTTCATCCCACAATACCGCCGAATCAAAATAAGACGTTGGTGGTAAGCAGTATGACTATCACTGCCCACAACTCTTTGTGTTCTACTCGTGCATATCATCTACGCATAGACCTGGCTCATGATGCCACTGTTGGGAAACGTTGCATGAAAAACAAAAAAATTCTACGCACACGCAATGATCTATCCATGGAGATGTATAGCAACGAGGGGGAGAGTGTGTCTACGTACTCTCGTAGACCGTAAGCGGAAGCGTTTCACAACGCGGTTGATGTAGTCGAACTTTCTTCGCGCTCCATCAATTGAGTACAGAACGTACGGCACCTCCGAGTTCTGCACACGTTCAGCTCGGTGACGTCCCTCGCCTTCTTGATCCAGCAAGGTGTCGAGGTAGTAGATGAGTGTAACACCCCTGTGTATTAGTCACTGTGATCTACTGCTAATAATGCCAAGTCATATCATTTGCAGTGCCTAAACATAGTGGTTAACCAAAATAATTCAAACTCTATTCTGGAAAATCACCTCAAATTCAAAAGTGCAAAATAAAATTGCTCAAACACTGTTGCAAAAATGTTCACTAAGTAGCAAATATTCCAGGAGCACTCTTAAAATTATAGCTATGCTACTTGAACTAGTTAAATGACTCCAACAATATGAAACAGCACCAAAACAGCAATATTTAATATATTTAAAATCATTCCAACTTCAAACAAACTCCAAATCTGCCCAAACCAATTTTTGGTGGAAGATAATATTGCATTGCAATATATGGGCCAAGTCTCATATTTTACAAAAGTGCACAAGTGTCCTAACTATTGCAAAACAGAAAATAAATAAAGAAAAATCAAAACAGAAAAACAGAAAAATAAAACGAGGCACTGTGCACCGGGCCTTAGTGCACAGTGCCTCGACCACGGCCCACTTGGACCATTACCTTCTCTCCCTCCTGCGTGTCGCCACGCCCCTGGCCGAGCGCCCGCGCGCCGGCGAGGCGTCGACACGCCGCCGCCCCACCGACGCTACAGGGCAGCGGAGGGGATAAGCCCGAGCTCATCCATCCCCTCTGGCCGGCCTCCCTCGCCGCTCTCCCCTCGTCTCTCTCGTCTCTCCCTCAAGCTCTCTCCCAACCCACTCAACGAGACCGACGCGGTCGCCGCCGTGCCTCGTCCGTTCTCGTGGCCACCGGCGCCGCGTCGACCTCTCTTGCCGTCCAGGAGGGCCGCCGTCGTTCTCCCGTTCGGCTGGGACCTTCAGGTGGAGCCGGGAGGCACCGCTGGAGCTGAATCGACGCCGCCTCCTCCGTTCGGTCGCCGTCGTCTCCCTCGTCTCCGGCAACACCACGGCAGCTCCTAAGCCTCCGAAGAGCCTTCTTGAGCTCCCTCGGTGAGTGACCGTTCTTCCCACTTTTCTTTCCCTGTCGTACACGAGCTCCGGGACGACGAGCCGCAGTGCCCGTACCCGCCGCCGTGCGAGCTCAACGCCGGCGTGGTTCCGGTGACCCATAGGTCACGCACGCGGGACCATTCGCTTCATTGGGACGCGTAGACGCCGTAGAGATCTTACGTCGCTTGATTTGCCCGCTGTAGACTAGCTTCCGACGACGGCCGAACTCCGGCGCCCGCTGCGGTGCTCGCCGCTGTCGCCTCCGGCCGTGTCCCCTATGCCTTTCGACGCGGCTCCGTCTCCTCTATCGAACACACCTAGCCGCGTCGAGTTTGGGCCCGTGTACGCAAAACCCGCGCGTCTCCGGCGGACTTCCGCCGCGAAAACGATCGCCGGCGCGTCTCCGGCGCCGCCCGCCGACATGGCGAAGTGGGCCCCGCCCCTGGGTCACTGACCAGTGGGTCCGGAGGGCCCAGTTGACTGGGTTGACCCAGTCAACTGCTGACTGGGCAACCCAGTGTCACTGACACATGGGCCCCACCGCCCTGTTAATTAACTAAAATGTTTATTTAAATAAAAACTAATTAGTTAGACTAATCTCTCACTGACATGTGGGGTCCACCCCCTAATTAACCCCGTTAGTTTAATTAATTCATTGTTAGTCTAACAGAGGCTGACATGTGGGTCCCACTGGACCCACATGTCAGGTTTGACTCTGGTCAGCCACTGTTGACTGCTGACGTCACAGTGACGTCATCATGATGTCATATATCATTTTTTGATTAATTAAAATAATTCTAGAAAATCATTTAAACTTTAAAAATTAATAACTTTTAAACCGTAGCTCAGATCAAAAAAGTTAAAACATGAAAGTTGCTCAGAACAACGAGACGAATCTTATCGTATCATCTGTTTCTTTGCTGGAACCTCCTACGTAGTTGAAACCGCAACTTCGAGGCCGTATCCGGTAGATGAACAGTGCATAATCACCGGTAAATGAATTCCACCTTAATCTTATGATAACTAAAATGACTTAGGCATACTTCAGGCAACCCTGCACTGCATCATAGTCGTAGAATTCCCTGTGTTGCATCATTGCTATGTATTTACTTGTTTCCTCCCCCTCTCTTCTCTCTCGGTAGACCCCGACGTCGACGTAGCTCCTGAGGCAAACGCCGCTCCGGAGTACGACTACGTCCCCGACGACCCTGCCCTTGCCGTCGAGCAGACAGGCAAGCACCCCCATTTTGAGCATTCCGATATCGCCCACTCTCTTCTCTCTTATGCTTGCATTAGAAGTTACTGCTGCTACTGTTGTCCTACATTTGCTGCATAGCCTGTTTACTTGTAACCTGCTGTTGATACTTTCCTGCTATCCTAAACTGTTTAGTATAGGACGGGTAGAGCCTTATCAGAGACCCACTTGTCCCGACTGCCCCGCTGGACTCTCAGAAGACCCGAGCAACGGGATCGAAGATCAGACCATGGCACCGCACGTCACTTCCCCCTTAAATTGCTCGACACTACTGGGTTACTATCGAGTGCCGAGGGTGATACTTCGTCAGCACTTCTGATGATAACCTTGTAGGTTAGTTAATCGGTCGTGGTAAGCGAGGGTGATTCCTCCTACACCACCCCCGATAACGACATCATCGTGCAACTGTTCAAGTATGGACCTCGAGGGTGATACCTCCTTCGTTCACCTTGACGAGAACATCAGGTGGGACTCCATCGAGGGTGATTCCTCAGGGTTCCATTGGTGTTAGACACACGGTTATTGTTGTTACTGTGACTTACACTGAAACATGATACTAAAGACGGGTCGGCCCTGAGGGGTACCCGCGCGAGCATGAATGCGAAGTGATGTGGAGTCGGGTTGACCTGAGAGGTGCCCGCGAGATAACTACGAGGCGTGGCCGGGCATTCTTAGCCCTTGCCGCAAGTCCTCGAGACGGGGCAACGGGGTCACATCGATCGTGAGTCTCTGCTCGTTTCCGCGCGCTCCTAAACCACTAAACGGTTTGGATATTTGATCCGAGGGGCCTCTGGCCTGATAGCACTAACCATCACGTGGGCATAGTATGGGCGTTCTGTGTCGTATACTTCAGCCGAAGCTTAATGGCGTCAGCGATTGAGCGGCGCGCGCCGAGTTGGACTGGTTACGCAACTGCGCTTGTATTAAGGGGTTGCTAGGTCTGCTCTCGGCCGTGAACGTAACGTGCAGGAGTTCCCGGGGCGAAGGCCCAAGACCCCTGGGGGCATAGGTTTAGTCCGGCGTGCTGACCTCTGTGTTAAGTATTTGGTCGGGTTGCGGCGTGTTGCTTAGCCGAGGCCGGGCATGACCCAGAAAAGTGTGTCCGGCCGGAGTTAAGCGAGCGTGGTGGGTAACTTGGTGCACTCCTGCAGGGAAGAACTAATCTATCGATAGCCTGTCCTACGGTAACGGACACTCGGAGTTGTATCCCGATCGATACAACTAGAACTGAGATGAGAACTGGATAGTACGGCTCTGGGATTGCTTTCTCGCAGGGAGTCGAGGAAGAATCTCTGGCCGAGGTTGATGACACTGTTATACTTTACATTATGTTATTCCGCTCTCTTCTAATGCTGCAAGACTGTTGAAGAAGCTGAAGATGCTAGTCTTCGATAGGACTAGGCCTTCCCCTCTATTCTGACATTTCTGCAGCCCAGTCCACATATACAGCCCCCTTTGAAAATGTTGCATATGTAGTGTAGATCCTTGCTTGCTGAGTACTTCGGATGAGTACTCACGTTTGCTTTACTTTCTTTTTCCCCCATATCCAATTGATGCCACCAGACGACGGAGCCCCTGAGTCAGATGCCCCAGTCGACGGCCACTTCTACTACCCGCCCGGTGAGTACTACTACTACAAGGAGCCGACTGACGACCAGGAGTAGGATCGGAGGGTCCAGGGCAGGAGGCCTACGCCTTTCGATCGTAGCTTTTATTTTGCCCCGCCTCTGTGAAGGCCTATCTCTCTCTCTGTAATATATCTATACCCATATATCTGATGCTTCCGCTGACACTTGTATGCCATCGAGCTATGTATTCGAGCCCTCGAGGCCCTGGCTTGTAATATAAAGCTTGTATGAATTTATTTATGTTTTAGAGTTGTGCTGTGATATCTTCAAGTGAGTCCTTAGGCTTGATCGTGTGCATTTGCGTGTATGATTAGTGCACGATTAAGCTGGGGTCGTCACAGGTTGGTATCAGAGCCGACTACCTCTAGGAATCCCCCTATCCAATTCCTTGGCCGAAGTTGAGTCTAGTGGTCGAAAACTGTTTTACTAACTTGGCTGTGTGGCTTACGGGCCCACGTCGCCAACTGGGTGGTATTAGGATCTTTTATTCCTCGGCCTTTACTCCGGGACTCTAATCTCTCTTATATTTGGGTTTAATAAATTTACTAACACCGACACTTAGGATCTCGTAAATCCTGTCCACCCGGAGAGCTGGATATCTGTGCGATTTCCCTGTCATTGATCTGATTAGTCTGATAATCATTTCCTTTCCTTTGATTTGTTTAATCTTTCCATTCGAGATCTGTTATATTTCTCGTCGTCGAATGACAATCCTGAATCTTCTCTGTTTCAGATGGACCGTCTATTTCCCCCGCGCCCTACGACGCAGCTTGTGCTTCGCACCTGGGCTCGAGACGTCCCTGGGTTTCCAGCTGTTCTGATCGCCCTCTTGATCAGGCTGGGATACCGCTGGTGCCCCGAGTACATGGTCTACGAGGTTTATCGTGAGTTCAACCAGGAGCAGTACTATGCTGATGTTCGCATCTACGATCAGTAGGATAACTCTGACACAGAGCTGCATCGTTTTCACGGTATCGGCATGACGATCGAGATGGCAGTCCATGTGTGACGACCCCGGCTTAACCGTGCACTAATCATACACGCAAATGCGCACGATCAAGCCTTAGGACTCACTTGAAGATATCACAACACAACTCTAAAACATAAAATAAAGTCATACAAGCTTAATATTACAAGCCAGGGCCTCGAGGGCTCGAATACATAGCTCGATGGCATACTAGCGTCAGCGGAAGCATTAGATATCTGGGTACAGATATATTACATAGAGAGAATTAGGCCTTCACAGAGGCGGGGTAAAATAAAATACTACGATCGAAAGGCGTAGGCCTCCTGCCCTGGACCCTCCGATCCTACTCCTGGACGTCGAACGGCTCCTCGTAGTAGTAGTACTCGCCAGGCGGGTAGTAGTACTGGTCATCGGCTGGGGCTTCTGGCTCAGGGGCTCCGTCGTCTGGTGGCATCAAATGGTAAATGGGGAAAAAGAAAATAAAGCAAACGTGAGTACTCATCCGAAGTACTCAGCAAGCAAGGATCTACACTACATATGCATCATTTTCAAAGGGGGCTGTATATGTGGACTGGGCTGCAGAAATGCCAGAATAGAGGGGGAAAGCCTAGTCCTATCGAAGACTAGCATCTTCAACATTCTTCGACAGTCTTGCAGCATCAGGGAAGAGCCGATGAACATAATGTAAAGTAGTAGTAGTGGTAACATCAACCTCGACCTGAGATCCTTTCTCGACTCCCTGCGAGAAAGCAATCCCAGAGCCGTACTATCCAGTTCTCACCACATGTTCTAGTTGTACCGATCGGGATACAACTCCGAGTGTCCGTTACCGTAGGACAGGCTATCGATAGAAGTTTCTTCCCTGCAGGGGTGCACCAACTTACCCACCACGCTCACTTAACTCTGGCCGGACACACTTTTCTGGGTCATGCCCGGCCTCGGCTAAGCAACACGCCGCAACCCGACCTAGACTTATAAGAGAGGTCAGCACGCCGGACTAAACCTATGCCCCCAGGGGTCTTGGGCCATCGCCCCGGGAACTCCTGCACGTTACGGGGCCACCGAGAGCAGACCTAGCAACCCCTTATACAAGCGCGGTTGCGTTACCAGTCCAACTCGGCATGCGCCGCTCCTTACTGACGTCAAACAAGCTTCGGCTGATGTGTACGACGCAGAACGCCCATACTATGCCCACGTGATGGTTAGTGCTATCGGGCCAGAGGCCCCTCGGATCAAATATCCAAACCGTAGTGGATTAGGAGCGCGCGGAAACGAGCAGAGACTCACGATCGATGTGACCCCGTCGCCCCGTCTCGAGGACTTGCGGCAAGGGCTAAGAATGCCCGGCCACGCCTCGTAGTTATCTCGCGGGCACCATCCAGGTCAACCCGACTCCACATCACTTCGCGTTAAGCTCGCGCGGGTACCCCTTAGGGCCGACCTGTCTTTAGTATCATAGTTTAGTGCAAGTCATAATATCCAAGGTAACTGTGTGTCTGACACCGAAGGGAACCCTGAGGAATCACCCTCGATGGAATTCCCGCTCGATGTTATCATCAAGGTGAACGAAGGAGGAATCACCCTCGAGGTCCACCTTGAGGAGTTGCGCGACGACGTCGTTATCGGGGGTGGTGTAGAAGGAATCACCCTCGCTTACCACGACCGAGTAACTAACCTACAAGGTTAACATCAGAAGTGCTGACGAGGTATCACCCTCGGCACTCGATGGTAACCCAGCAGTGTCGGCAACTAAGGGGAAGTGATGTGCGGTGCCATGGTCTAGTCTTCAATCCCGATGATCGGGTCTTCTGATGTCCAGCAGGGCAGTCGGGATCAAGTGGGGGTCTCGGTCGTGTCTCTACCCACCTTATACTAAGCAGTCTAGGATAACCGGTAAGGTAACAAAGTAGGGTACAATAATCAGGCTATGCAGCAGATTTAGGAAAACAGTAGCAGTAGCAGTTCTAATGCAAGCATAAGAGAGAAGAGAATAGGCGATATAGGCATGCTCAAAATGGGGGTGCTTGCCTGTTTGCTCGGGGGCAAGGGCAAGGTCTTCAGTAGTATCATCGGGGACATAGTCGTACTCCTGTGCGGCGTCTGCCTCGGGAGCTACGTCAACGTCGGGGGCTACCGAGAGAGAAGAGGGGGAAGAAACAGGTAAACATAATGCAAACAAATGCAACACGGTGCGTGTGATGCTATGATGCAGTGCAGGGTTGCCTAAATATGCATCTAAGTCATTTTAGTTATTTTTAGAATTAATCTGGGATTTATTTACCGAAGTGTGTGCACTATTCATCTGCCGGATATGGGTCCGGAGTTACGAGTTCTTCTACGTAGGGGGTTCCGACAAAGAAACGGACGGCACGATCAGACTCAGCTCGTCGTTCTGAGCAACTTTCATGTTTTAACTTTTCCGATCCGAGCTACGGTTTAAAAGTTATTAATTTTTAAAGATTATTTGAATTTCTGGAATTAATTTTTTATTTACAGAAAATGAATTATGACGTCAGCATGGCGTGCTGCTGACGTCAGCAAGTCAACAGTCGGCTGACTAAGTCAAATATGACATGTGGGTCCAGTGGGACCCACATGTCAGCCTCTGTTTAGGCTAATCAGTGGATTAATTTAATTACCAGGGTTAATTAGGGGGTGGACCCCACATGTCAGTGAGACATTAGGTTAATCTAATTAGTTTCTAATTAATTAAATCTTTAATTAGTCTAATTATCGAACGGGACCCACGTGTCAGCTACAGGGGTGAACAGTGCCCGCGTTGACTCGGGTCAACGCGGTCAACTGGGCCCGTGGGACCCACTGGCAGTGACCCAGGGGTGTCCCACGTGGCAGCCACGTCGGCGGCCAGCGCCGGAGTTGCGCCGGCGACCGATTCCGCGGCGGAAGATCGCCGGAGTGCTCGGAAATCGCCCACAGGGCTCGGTTCGAGCTGCGGTTGGGTGCGTTCGAAAGCCAGTGAACTCGCGCGTCGAGTGGTGGCACTTGCCGGACCAGGGGATGGCCGGAATCACGCCGGCGTTGAGGTTTGGCGGAAGCCGAAACCCGGCGGACTCGCGCGTGGTGATGCAGAGGTCAAAACGGGCTGCGCTCTACTCCTTCGGCATCTACTTGACGCCACGAACGCGACGGCGAGCCCGGTGGGTCGTGACGGCCACTGCTGCAACGGCCTCGAGCTCAACGGCGGAGCTCGGTTCGGGCGGCCATGGCGCGGCGGCTACGGAGGCGCAGAAGGCTAGGGGAGCGCGGGGGAAGGATGAGGGGCTGCTCACCGAGATGCTACGTAAAGCCGTTGGAAGCTTAGGAGTGCAGAACGTCGGCGAATCGTCGGGGCTCGCCGGCGTCAGAGAAGAAAGGGGGCGGAGTACTCCGGCTTCATCAGGGCCTCCCCGCCTCCACTCGCGGTCGGAGTCGAAGGAGTCGAGGACGGCGGAGCTCGCAGGCGTGTTGGCTGAGCTCGGGGACGACGGTGGCCGCGTCTACGGCAAGGCCACGGCGACGGAGGCGCTCGGTTTCGGTGGATCTGGAGGAGGAGGAAGGAGGGAGAGGGCAAGCGAGCGAGGGGGAAGTGGATAGGGACGGAGAGGAGGCAGAGGGAGCTCCTCCTTATCCTCTCGCCTGGCCTGCGGCGTCGGGGTGTCGGCGCCGGAGCGGCGAGCGCGCGCTCGGCCAGGGAGAAGGCGACAGCGCGAAGGAGAGAGAGAGACTGGGCCAGATGGGCCGGCTGTCGGGGCACTGTGCACTTAGGCCCAGTGCACAGTGCCTCGTTGTATTTTTTTTGTTTTTGTTTTACCTTTTTCTTTATTCTTTTCTGTTCCAAAATAGCTAGCACACTTTAGCACTTTTGTAAAATGTGAGAGTTGACCCAAATATTGCATTGCATTATTATCTTTCACCAAAATTTGGTTTGGGGCAGATTTGGAGTTCATTTGTATTTTGAAATGATTTAAAATGGATTTAAATATCCTGTTTTGGTGCTGTTTCATCTTGGTTGAGTCATGCAGCTAACTCAAGTGGCATTGGATATAATTTTGTGAGTGCTTCTGGATTATTTGCAAATTAATGAACATTTTTCCAACAGGGTTTGATCAACTTCATAATTCACTTTTGAATTTGAGTTGATTTTCAGATGTGGATTTGAATTGGATCATTAACCCTTATGACTTGGCACTGCAAATGATCATGACTTGGCAGTTTTAACAGAGTGTCATAGAGCTTATTACTAGGGGGTGTTACAAGTTCTCCTCCTCTAAAAGAAATTCTCGTCCCGAGAATTTTAGGAGGTAGAAGGGAAAAGTCCGGGATATTCTTCCCGAAGATGATCCTCGCGTTCCCAAGTGGCTTCGTCTTCAGTGTGATTCGACCATTGCACTTTTAGGAACTTGGTCGTCTTCTGACGAGTACGACGCTCAGCTTCGTCGAGGATGCGGATCGGATGCTCCTTATAGGAAAGATCATCTTGTAGCTCGAGCATCTCATGATCCACTGCATGGTGCGGGGATTCCTTGAAGCACTTACGGAGTTGCGACACGTGGAAGACATCATGAATATGGGAGAATTGCGGTGGCAACTCCAATTTATATGCCACCTGTCCCCGTCTAGCCACGATGCGGAAAGGACCAATATAGCGAGGAGCTAGCTTGCCCTTGATTCCGAAACGACGGGTGCCCTTCATTGGAGTGACACGAAGGTAAGCTTGATCACCAGGTTGATAGATCACACCCCATCGCTTGCGATCATAATTACTCTTCTGACGGTCTTGAGCTGCTTTGAGATTCTCCCGGACAATTCAGACTTGTTCTTCGGCATGCTGAATAATGTCCGGTCCAACAAGAGGTCGTTCCCCAGTTTCTGACCAATTCAGAGGGGTTCGACATTTACGTCCATAAAGAACCTCAAATGGGGCCATTTTTAAGCTGGCTTGATAACTGTTGTTATAAGAGAACTCGGCATACGGGAGAGATTCCTCCCATTTCTTACCGAAGGATATAACACAGGCTCGTAGCATGTCTTCAAGCACTTGATTAACGCGCTCAACTTGGCCTTGAGATTGGGGATGATAAGCTGAACTCCAGGTAATATGAGTTCCCATTGCTTTCTGGAAACTTTCCCAGAAATGGCCAGTGAAAATGCTGCCACGGTCTGAACTGATTTCCTTGGGGATACCATGGAGTGAAACAATTCTGGAGATATATAGCTCTGCTAACTGACTAGCGGTAATAGTCTCCTTAACTGGCAGAAAGTGTGCAACCTTGGAAAGTTGGTCAACGACGACAAGAATAGCATCGTGACCCTTCTGAGACTTGGGAAGACCAGTAATGAAGTCCATTTGCACTTTATCCCACTTCCATAGAGGAATAGGGAGCGGTTGCAGAATTCCAGCAGGTTTCTGATGTTCTGCCTTCACGCGACGACAAACGTCACACTCGGCAACATAACGAGCAATATCCTGCTTCATTCTAGACCACCAGTACCTTTGACGAAGATCTCGATACATTTTGGTACTACCCGGATGGATAGACAGCGGTGTATCATGGGCCTCCTTCATGACTTTGTCAGTCATCAGTTCGAAGCGAGGTACTACGATGCGGTCTCTGAAATATAATGTACCATCTTCAGCAACTGAGAAATCCCGATACTTAGCAAGGTGAAGCTCCTTCTTCATCAAGTCAATTTCAGCATCTTTGGCTTGCGCTTCTTTACAGCCTTCAGAAGGTCTGGCTGTACCACAAGGTTATTAAGAGAACCCTGGGGAACAATTCGCAGATTCAGCTGAGTCAGTTCTGCGTGAAGACGAGGTTGAGCTTGCCTAACCATGAGGTTGTTGCAATATGACTTGCGACTCAGGGCATCGGCCATTACATTAGCTTTGCCCGGGGTATAAGAAATACCGCAGTCATAATCCGCAATAGCTTCTAACCATCGTTGTTGTCGGAGATTAAGATCCGGTTGAGTGAATAAGTATTTCAGACTTTGGTGATCGGTATAAATTTCACACCGATTACCCAGAAGGTAGTGTCGCCATAACTTCAATGCATACATCACTGATGCAAGTTCAAGATCATGCACTGGATAATTCTCTTCATGTGGACGCAATTGACGTGAAGCATATGCAATTACTCTCCGCTCTTGCATTAGGACGCAGCCTAATCCCTGACGAGAGGCGTCGCAATATATGACAAAGTCCTTGCGAGAATCAGGAGGAGCAAGCACTGGAGCAGAAGTGAGCTTGTCCTTGAGGGTTTGGAAACTTTCCTGACACTTGTCTGTCCACTCAAACTTAACGCCTTTGTGGAGCAGATTAGTCAGGGGCTTGGCGATCTTGGAGAAGTTCTCGACGAATCGGCGACAATAGCTGGCTAGACCGAGAAAGCTTCGGACCTGCTTGGCATTCTTTGGAGGAGTCCAGTCAAGGATAGCCTGAACACGCTCCGGGTTAACGGCAATACCGTCCTTGGAAATCACATGTCCAAGGTAGGTCACTTCAGGAAGCCAGAATTCGCATTTAGAGAACTTGGCATATAATTGGTGCTCTCGAAGTCTCTCCAGAACTAGTCGAAGGTGCTCAGCATGTTCTTCTTTGTTCTTCGAATAAACCAGAATATCATCCAGATATACCACGACGAATTTGTCGAGGTAGTCCATGAATATATAATTCATTAAGCGGGAGAAGGTAGCTGGAGCATTCGTCAGACCAAATGACATGACTGTGTACTCGTAAGAGCCATAACGAGTAACGAATGCAGTCTTTGGAATATCCTCTTCGCGGACACGGATCTGGTAATAACCCAACCTCAAGTCGAGTTTAGAAAACACCGAAGATCGATCAACTTGCAGGATCCTACTCTCCATGTGCACTCTGATGCAGAATACGGTCTTATCGAATGACAACTCGGAGTATAATACAACTCGGAGAGAAAGGTTAAACAAAACAATGGAAAGAAAAATGATTATCAGACTAATCAGATCAACGACAGGGAAATCGCACTGAATCCAGCTCTCTGGGTGGATAGAATTAACGAGATCCTAAATGTCGGTGTTAGTAAATTTTATTAAACCCGAATAGATGAGAGATTAGAATCCCAGAGTAAAGACGAGGAATAAAAGATCCTAATACCACCCAGTTGGCGACGTGGGCCCGTAAGCCACACAGCCAAGTTAGTAAAACAATTTTTGACCACTAGACTCAACTTCGGCCAAGGAATTGGGAAGGGGGGACTCCTAGAGGCAGTCGGCTCTGATACCAACCTGTGACGACCCCGGCTTAATCGTGCACTAATCATACACGCAAATGCGCACGATCAAGCCTTAGGACTCACTTGAAGATATCACAACACAACTCTAAAACATAAAATAAAGTCATACAAGCTTAATATTACAAGCCAGGGCTTCGAGGGCTCGAATACATAGCTCGATGGCATACTAGCGTCAGCGGAAGCATTAGATATCTGGGTACAGATATATTACATAGAGAGAATTAGGCCTTCACAGAGGCGGGGTAAAATAAAATACTACGATCGAAAGGCGTAGGCCTCCTGCCCTGGACCCTCCGATCCTACTCCTGGTCGTCGAACGGCTCCTCGTAGTAGTAGTACTCGCCAGGCGGGTAGTAGTACTGGTCGTCGGCTGGGGCTTCTGGCTCAGGGGCTCCGTCGTCTAGTGGCATCAAATGGTAAATGTGGAAAAAGAAAATAAAGCAAACGTGAGTACTCATCCGAAGTACTCAGCAAGCAAGGATCTACACTACATATGCATCATTTTCAAAGGGGGCTGTATATGTGGACTGGGCTGCAGAAATGCCAGAATAGAGGGGGAAAGCCTAGTCCTATCGAAGACTAGCATCTTCAACATTCTTCGACAGTCTTGCAGCATCAGGGAAGAGCCGATGAACATAATGTAAAGTAGTAGTAGTAGTAACATCAACCTCGACCTGAGATCCTTTCTCGACTCCCTGCGAGAAAGCAATCCCAGAGCCGTACTATCCAGTTCTCACCACATGTTCTAGTTGTACCGATCGGGATACAACTCCGAGTGTCCGTTACCGTAGGACAGGCTATCGATAGAAGTTTCTTCCCTGCAGGGGTGCACCAACTTACCCACCACGCTCACTTAACTCTGGCCGGACACACTTTTCTGGGTCATGCCCGGCCTCGGCTAAGCAACACGCCGCAACCCGACCTAGACTTATAAGAGAGGTCAGCACGCCGGACTAAACCTATGCCCCCAGGAGTCTTGGGCCATCGCCCCGGGAACTCCTGCACGTTACGGGGCCACCGAGAGCAGACCTAGCAACCCCTTATACAAGCGCGGTTGCGTTACCAGTCCAACTCGGCGTGCGCCGCTCCTTACTGACGTCAAACAAGCTTCGGCTGATGTGTACGACGCAGAACGCCCATACTATGCCCACGTGATGGTTAGTGCTATCGGGCCAGAGGCCCCTCGGATCAAATATCCAAACCGTAGTGGATTAGGAGCGCGCGGAAACGAGCAGAGACTCACGATCGATGTGACCCCGTCGCCCCGTCTCGAGGACTTGCGGCAAGGGCTAAGAATGCCCGGCCACGCCTCGTAGTTATCTCGCGGGCACCATCCAGGTCAACCCGACTCCACATCACTTCGCGTTAAGCTCGCGCGGGTACCCCTTAGGGCCGACCCGTCTTTAGTATCATAGTTTAGTGCAAGTCATAATATCCAAGGTAACTGTGTGTCTGACACCGAAGGGAACCCTGAGGAATCACCCTCGATGGAATTCCCGCTCGATGTTATTATCAAGGTGAACGAAGGAGGAATCACCCTCGAGGTCCACCTTGAGGAGTTGCGCGACGACGTCGTTATCGGGGGTGGTGTAGAAGGAATCACCCTCGCTTAACATGACCGAGTAACTAACCTACAAGGTTAACATCAGAAGTGCTGACGAGGTATCACCCTCGGCACTCGATGGTAACCCAGCAGTGTCGGCAACTAAGGGGAAGTGATGTGCGGTGCCATGGTCTAGTCTTCAATCCCGATGATCGGGTCTTCTGATGTCCAGCAGGGCAGTCGGGATCAAGTGGGGGTCTCGGTCGTGTCTCTACCCACCTTATACTAAGCAGTCTAGGATAACCGGTAAGGTAACAAAGTAGGGTACAATAATCAGGCTATGCAGCAGATTTAGGAAAACAGTAGCAGTAGCAGTTCTAATGCAAGCATAAGAGAGAAGAGAATAGGCGATATAGGCATGCTCAAAATGGGGGTGCTCGCCTGTTTGCTCGGGGGCAAGGGCAAGGTCTTCAGTAGTATCGTCGGGGACGTAGTCGTACTCCTGTGCGGCGTCTACCTCGGGAGCTACGTCAACGTCGGGGGCTACCGAGAGAGAAGAGGGGGAAGAAACAGGTAAACATAATGCAAACAAATGCAACACGGTGCGTGTGATGCTATGATGCAGTGCAGGGTTGCCTAAATATGCATCTAAGTCATTTTAGTTATTTTTAGAATTAATCTGGGATTTATTTACCGAAGTGTGTGCACTATTCATCTGCCGGATATGGGTCCGGAGTTACGAGTTCTTCTACGTAGGGGGTTCCGATAAAGAAACGGACGGCACGATCAGACTCGGCTCGTCGTTCTGAGCAACTTTCATGTTTTAACTTTTCCGATCCGAGCTACGGTTTAAAAGTTATTAATTTTTAAAGATTATTTGAATTTCTGGAATTAATTTTTTATTTACAGAAAATCAATTATGACGTCAGCATGGCGTGCTGCTGACGTCAGTAAGTCAACAGTCGGCTGACTAAGTCAAATATGACATGTGGGTCCAGTGGGACCCACATGTCAGCCTCTGTTTAGGCTAATCAGTGGATTAATTTAATTACCAGGGTTAATTAGGGGGTGGACCCCACATGTCAGTGAGACATTAGGTTAATCTAATTAGTTTCTAATTAATTAAATCTTTAATTAGTCTAATTATCGAACGGGACCCACGTGTCAGCTACAGGGGTGAACAGTGCCCGCGTTGACTCGGGTCAACGCGGTCAACTGGGCCCGTGGGACCCACTGGCAGTGACCCAGGGGTGTCCCACGTGGCAGCCACGTCGGCGGCCGGCGCCGGAGTTGCGCCGGCGACCGATTCCGCGGCAGAAGATCGCCGGAGTGCTCGGAAATCGCCCACAGGGCTCGGTTCGAGCTGCGGTTGGGTGCGTTCGAAAGCCAGTGAACTCGCGCGTCGAGTGGTGGCACTTGCCGGACCAGGGGATGGCCGGAATCACGCCGGCGTTGAGGTTTGGCGGAAGCCGAAACCCGGCGGACTCGCGCGTGGTGATGCAGAGGTCAAAACGGGCTGCGCTCTACTCCTTCGGCATCTACTTGACGCCACGAACGCGACGGCGAGCCCGGTGGGTCGTGACGGCCACTGCTGCAACGGCCTCGAGCTCAACGGCGGAGCTCGGTTCGGGCGGCCATGGCGCGGCGGCTACGGAGGCGCAGAAGGCTAGGGGAGCGCGGGGGAAGGATGAGGGGCTGCTCACCGAGAGGCTACGTAAAGCCGTTGGAAGCTTAGGAGTGCAGAACGTCGGCGAATCGTCGGGGCTCGCCAGCGTCAGAGAAGAAAGGGGGCGGAGTACTCCGGCTTCATCAGGGCCTCCCCGCCTCCACTCGCGGTCGGAGTCGAAGGAGTCGAGGACGGCGGAGCTCGCAGGCGTGTTGGCTGAGCTCGGGGACGACGGTGGCCGCGTCTACGGCAAGGCCACGGCGACGGAGGCGCTCGGTTTCGGTGGATCTGGAGGAGGAGGAAGGAGGGAGAGGGCAAGCGAGCGAGGGGGAAGTGGATAGGGACGGAGAGGAGGCAGAGGGAGCTCCTCCTTATCCTCTCGCCTGGCCTGCGGCGTCGGGGTGTCGGCGCCGGAGCGGCGAGCGCGCGCTCGGCCAGGGAGAAGGCGACAGCGCGAAGGAGAGAGAGAGACTGGGCCAGATGGGCCGGCTGTCGGGGCACTGTGCACTTAGGCCCAGTGCACAGTGCCTCGTTGTATTTTTTTTGTTTTTGTTTTACCTTTTTCTTTATTCTTTTCTGTTCCAAAATAGCTAGCACACTTTAGCACTTTTGTAAAATGTGAGAGTTGACCCAAATATTGCATTGCATTATTATCTTTCACCAAAATTTGGTTTGGGGCAAATTTGGAGTTCATTTGTATTTTGAAATGATTTAAAATGGATTTAAATATCCTGTTTTGGTGCTGTTTCATCTTGGTTGAGTCATGCAGCTAACTCAAGTGGCATTGGATATAATTTTGTGAGTGCTTCTGGATTATTTGCCAATTAATGAACATTTTTCCAACAGGGTTTGATCAACTTCATAATTCACTTTTGAATTTGAGTTGATTTTCAGATGTGGATTTGAATTGGATCATTAACCCTTATGACTTGGCACTGCAAATGATCATGACTTGGCAGTTTTAACAGAGTGTCATAGAGCTTATTACTAGGGGGTGTTACACCATGATGCCGCATACTCTGCTGTCGCACGTCTCCGAGGAGAGCACACTGCCAGCTTGGATGCCTCTGAGTATCGATACATTCCGTATGCCCCTGCTGGAGATGCTACTGGATACTACACAGCTGTCTGTGCCCCGTACGAGCCTCGTCGCTACGATCAGCGAGTTCTGATTCATTGTACTCAGGCTCTGGATCGCACTGTTCGAGCTCTTGCCGTCGAGTTGTTTGCCACTCGAGCACGACTCTATGAGGCTATGACGTAGTTGCTACCAGATGTTCGTGCAGGGATACATCCGGAGCACATTCTTTACCCGAGCAGGACCGAGATGCCATCAGGGATCAATTGGCCTGCTGTGGGAGGTCACACACCTGCACGTGGACCTCTTCTTTCAGCTCGAGACCGGGTTCTACATCAGAGTGCACATGGAGCGCAGGATCCTTCTGCGACGAACGTCCATCGTCCGCACTTGCAGCTACCCCGTTTTAGTGGTTTTCTCCGACGTTGATGTAGCCTTTGCTATGTCTTGTTGTGTACTTCCTTACCGCGTGCCTGCGCGCCGTCTAGCATGTCTAGCTTTTAAATTTGCGCCGTTATGCTGCCCAAATGTAATCGACTCTGTATGGATCTGTATGACTTGATGATTACTATTAAGCATATGTTGTACTACTTAAATTCCATCGTGTTACATCATGCATGTTGCTAAACACTCGCATTGCCTTCTGCTAAACTACCCCTGTTGACTTAGCAGGATGGGTGATAACAATCCACCTCCGCCGCCACCGCCTGACTATATGGTTGCGATGATGCAACAGTTTAAACTTAATCGGCAGTTTATGACTGGGATTATGGAACAATTTCCCTGTCCCAATGCCAACTATCAGCCAGCTTCAATCACGCTGCCAGAGTTTGTCCGACTCAACCCATTGATATTCCGCAACACTATTAATCCGCTGGATGCCGATGACTGGCTGCGTGACATCTTTTATGAGATGGAGTCAGCTGATGTTCCCCCTGTCAGCTATGTCACTTTCGCGACATACTTTCTGAAGGGACCCGCAGCACAATGGTGGGCCACTCACAGACAGACTCTACCTCCGGGAACTGTTGTCACTTGGGTGGAGTTCAAGACTGCTTTTCGCGCCCGCTATATTCCTCAAGCAGTCATAGCCCGGAAGAAAGCCGAGTTCCGTAGTCTCGTTCAAGGTAACAAGACTGTGGAAGTTTATCAGCGCGAGTTCCTTGATTTGTCTTGCTATGCTGAGGAAGACATTCCTACTGATGATCGAAGGCAGGAGAAGTTTCGTGAAGGGATGCACCATGACATTCAGTTAGCCCTGCTTGTTCAAGACTACCCTGATTTCGCCACCTTGGTGAATAAGGCTATCATGGTCGAGACTGGATTGAAGAAGCACAAGGAAGCTACTAGACGCACTCGTGAGACGGGCTCATCTTCGGGCTCGTCTTCCCAGAAGCGCCTCATACGGATTCCACAGAGCATGTATCGTCCATCAGCTCCAGTATATAGACCTGCATATGCTGCACCTCGTCTGCCTCCTCCACCACCGAGGCAGCCTCTTCGAGCGCCACCACCTCGAGTTCCTGCACCACGTCCTGACAGTGGACTATGCTTCAAGTGTGGCCAACCAGGACACCGTGCCAGAGACTGCTCACAGAGTTAGAATCAGCTAGCTCTTCCTTCTGCTGGCCGTGGTAATGGCCGTGGGAATTCACAGCCTCGCTACAGCAATGTCAGGCCTTCTTATGGTCGTGGACAGAACTATCATGTCAATATGGCTGAAGCCCAGGATCAACCTGAAACTGTGATGGGTACACTTCTTGTTAATTCAGTACCTGCATCTGTTTTGTTTGATTCAGGAGCATCGCATTCATTCATGTCAGAACATTTTGCACTCTTGCATGACGTTAAATGCGAAACACTACACCAATCCTTAATGGTAAACACTCCCGCGGGTCAGTGTCAAACCTCCCTGTTCAGCCCCGAAGTCACTGTTGAAATTGAGGGGTTGAAGTTCCAGGCACTCCCCATTATCCTGAGTTCTTCCAAGATTGATCTTATCTTGGGAATGGATTGGTTGAAGGCTCACTATGCCTCAATCAATTGTGCCACTAAAGTTGTTCACCTCTTACACCCATCGAATGAGATAGTGAATTATCAAGCTCACCTCACCCAGAATGTTGAGGCTCAGATTTATGCCTTGAACGCGTTGAACGCTTCTCCGCTTGAGGGGATCGAGAACATCCCAGTTGTCTGTGACTTCCCGGATGTTTTTCCAGAAGAACTTCCAGGAATACCCCTGCTAGAGCTGTCGAGTTCATCATCGACTTGAAGCCTGGCACCACTCCTATTGCAAAGCGACCTTACAAGATGCCACCGCACCACCTTATTGAGCTTAAGGAAGAAATCGATAAATCTCTTAGGAAGGGCTTCATCCGTCCCAGTTCCTCTGCCTGGGGAGCGCCGTCTCTTTTTGTCAAGAAGAAAGATGGTACGAATAGGTTGGTCCAAGATTACCGTCCTATCAACCAGGCAACCATTCAGAATAAATATCCGCTTCCCCAGATCAATGACTTATATGATCAACTTGCTGGATCATCAGTGTTTTCTAAACTTGACTTGAGGTTGGGTTATCACCAGATCCGTGTCCGCGAAGAGGATATTCCGAAGACCGCCTTCGTTACTCGTTATGGATCCTACGAGTACACCGTCATGTCGTTTGGCTTAACGAATGCTCCCGCTGCGTTCTCCCACCTGATGAATTACATATTCATGGATTACCTCGACAAGTTCGTCGTGGTATATCTGGATGATATCCTAGTATATTCGAAGAATAAGGAAGAACATGCCGAACATCTTCGCCTTGTTCTGGAGAGGCTTCGAGAGCACAAGTTATATGCCAAGTACTCTAAATGTGAATTCTGGCTTTCTGAAGTGACCTACCTTGGACATGTGATTTCCATGGACGGTATCGCCGTTAACCCGGAGCGTGTTCAGGCAATCCTTGACTAGACCCCTCCGAAGAATGCCAAGCAAGTCCGAAGTTTTCTTGGTCTAGCCAGTTATTGCCGCCGGTTCGTCGAGAACTTCTCCAAGATTGCCAAGCCCCTGACTAATCTGCTCCACAAAGGCGTTAAGTTTGAGTGGATAGACAAGTGTCAGGAAAGTTTCCAGACCCTCAAGGACAAGCTTACTTCTGCTCCAGTGCTTGCTCCTCCTGATTCTCGCAACGACTTTGTCATATACTGCGACGCCTCTCGTCAGGGATTAGGCTATGTCCTAATGCAAGAACGAAGAGTAATTGCGTATGCTTCACGTCAATTGCGTCCACATGAAGAAAATTATCCAGTGCATGATCTTGAACTTGCTGTAGTGATCTATGCATTAAAGTTATGGCGACATTACCTTCTTGGTAACCGGTGTGAGATTTATACCAATCATCAGAGTCTGAAATACTTGTTCACTCAACCGGATCTTAACCTCCGTCAGCAACGATGGTTGGAAACAATTACGGACTATGACTGTGGTATTTCATATACCCCGGGCAAAGCTAATGTGATGGTCAATGCCCTGAGCCACAAGTCATATTGCAACAACCTCATGGTTAGGCGAGCTCAACCTCGTCTTTATGCAGAACTGACTCAGCTGAATCTGCGAATTGTTCCCCAGGGTTCTCTTAATAACCTTGTGGTACAGCCAGACCTTCAAAAGGCTGTTAAAGAAGCACAAGCCAAAGATGCCGAAATTGACTTGATGAAGAAAGAGCTTCACCTTGATAAGTACCGGGATTTCTCGATTGTTGAAGATGGAACATTATATTTCCGAGACCGCATCGTAATACCTCGCTTCGAGCTTATGACTGACAAGGTCATGAAGGAGGCTCATGATACACCGCTGTCTATCCATCCGGGTAGCACCAAGATGTATCGCGATCTTCGACAGAGGTACTGGTGGTCTAGAATGAAGCAGGACATTGCTCGATACGTTGCTGAATGTGACGTATGGCGTCGCGTGAAGGCAGAACATCAGAAGCCTGCTGGAATTCTTCAATCACTCCCTATTCCTCTATGGAAATGGGATAAAGTGCAGATGGATTTCATTACTGGTCTTCCCAAGTCTCAGAAAGGTCACGATGCTATTCTTGTCGTCGTCGACCAACTTTCCAAGGTTGCTCATTTTCTACCTGTCAAGGAGACTATCACTGCTAGTCAGCTAGCAGAGCTGTATATCTCCAGAATCGTTTCACTCCACGGTATTCCGAAGGAGATCAGTTCGGACTGTGGCAGTCTTTTCACGTCCAAGTTCTGGGAAAGTTTCCAAGAAGCTATGGGGACTCACATTACATGGAGTTCAGCTTATCATCCCTAATCCCAAGGCCAGGTTGAGCGAGTTAACCAAGTACTTGAAGATATGCTTCGCGCTTGTGTTATATCATTCGGTAAGAAGTGGGAAGAATCTCTCCCATTTGCCGAATTCTCATATAATAACAGTTATCAAGCCAGCTTGAAGATGGCTCCATTCGAAGTGTTATACGGACGTAAGTGTCGAACCCCTCTGAATTGGTCAGAAACTGGGGAACGACCTCTCGTTGGACCGGACATTATTCAACACGCTGAAGAACAAGTCAGAATTGTCCGGGAAAATCTCAAAGCAGCTCAGGACCGTCAGAAGAGCAACTATGATCGCAAATGATGGGGTGTGATCTATCAACCTGGTGATCAAGTTTATCTCCGTGTCACTCCTATGAAGGGCACCCGTCGTTTCGGAATTAAGGGCAAGCTAGCTCCTCGCTATATTGGTCCCTTTCGCATTGTGGCCAGACGTGGACAGGTGGTTTATAAATTGGAGTTGCCACCGCAATTCTCTCATATTCATGATGTTTTCCACGTATCGCAACTTCGTAAATGCTTCAAGGAATCTCCGCACCGCGCAGTGGATCACGAGATGCTTGAATTGCACGATGACTTATCTTATAAGGAGCATCCGATCCGCATCCTTGATGAAGCCGAACGTCGAACTCGTCAGAAGACGACCAAGTTCCTGAAAGTGCAGTAGTCGAATCACACTGAAGATGAAGCCACTTGGGAACGCGAGGATCATCTCCGGGAAGAATATCCCGACCTCTTTCCTTCTACCTCCTAAATTCTCGGGACGAGAATTTCTTTTAGAGGAGGAGAACTTGTAACACCCCTGTGTATTAGTCACTGTGATCTACTGCTAATAATGCCAAGTCATATCATTTGCAGTGCCTAAACATAGTGGTTAACCAATATAATTCAAACTCTATTCTGGAAAATCACCTCAAATTCAAAAGTGCAAAATAAAATTGCTCAAACACTGTTGCAAAAATGTTCACTAAGTAGCAAATATTCTAGGAGCACTCTTAAAATTATAGCTAATGCTACTTGAACTAGTTAAATGACTCCAACAATATGAAACAGCACAAAAACAGTAATATTTAATACATTTAAAATCATTCCAAATTCAAACAAACTCCAAATCTGCCCAAACCAATTTTTGGTGGAAGATAATATTGCATTGCAATATATGGGCCAAGTCTCATATTTTATAAAAGTGCACAAGTGTCCTAACTATTGCAAAACAGAAAATAAATAAAGAAAAATCAAAACAGAAAAATAAAATGAGGCACTATGCACCGGGCCTTAGTGCACAGTGCCCCGACCACGGCCCACTTGGCCCATTACCTTCTCTCCCTCCCTCCTGCGTGTCGCCACGCCCCTGGCCGAGCGCCCGCGCGCCGACGAGGCGTCGACACGCCGCCGCCCCACCGACGCTACAGGGCAGCGGAGGGGATAAGCCCGAGCTCATCCATCCCCTCTGGCCTCCCTCGCCACTCTCCCCTCGTCTCTCTCGTCTCTCCCTCAAGCTCTCTCCCTCCCCACTCAACGAGACCGACGCGGTCGCCGCCGTGCCTCGTCCGTTCTCGTGGCCACCGGCGCCGCGTCGACCTCTCTTGCCGTCCAGGAGGGCCGCCGTCGTTCTCCCGTTCGGCTGGGACCTTCAGGTGGAGCCGGGAGGCACCGCTGGAGCTGAATCGACGCCGCCTCCTCCGTTCGGTCGCCGTCGTCTCCCTCGTCTCCGGCAACACCATGGCAGCTCCTAAGCCTCCGAAGAGCCTTCTTGAGCTCCCTCGGTGAGCGACCGTTCTTCCCCCTTTTCTTTCCCCGTCGTACACGAGCTCCGGGACGACGAGCCGCAGTGCCCGTACCCGCCGCCGTGCGAGCTCAACGCCGGCGTGGTTCCGGTGACCCATAGGTCACGCACGCGTGACCATTCGCTTCATTGGGACGCGTAGACGCCGTAGAGATCTTACGTCGCTCGATTTGCCCGCTGTAGACTAGTTTCCGATGACGGCCGAACTCCGGCACCCGCTGCGGTGCTCGCCGCTGTCGCCTTCGGCCGACTCCGGCCGTGTCCCTACGCCTTTCGACGCGGCTCCGTCTCCTCTATCGAACGCACCTAGCCGCGTCGAGTTTGGGCCCGTGTACGCAAAACCCGCGCGTCTCCGGCGAACTTCCGCCGTGAAAACGGTCGCCGGCGCGTCTCCGGCGCCGCCCGCCGACGTGGCGAAGTGGGCCCCGCCCCTGGGTCACTGACCAGTGGGTCCGGAGGGCCCAGTTGATTGGGTTGACCCAGTCAACTGCTGACTGGGCAACCCAGTGTCACTGACACGCGGGTCCCACCGCCCTGTTAATTAACTAAAACGTTTAATTAAATAAAAACTAATTAGTTAGACTAATCTCTCACTGACATGTGGGGTCCACTCTCGTCAGCCGCTGTTGACTGCTGACGTCACAGTGACATCATATATCATTTTCTGATTAATTAAAATAATTCCAGAAAATCATTTAAACTTTAAAAATTAATAACTTTTAAACCGTAGCTCAGATCAAAAAAGTTAAAACATGAAAGTTGCTCAGAACGACGAGACGAATTTGATCGTGTCATATTTTCTTTGCCGGAACCCCCTACGTAGGTGAAACCGCAACTTCGAGGCCGTATCCGGTAGATGAATAGTGCATAATCACCGGTAAATGAATTCCACCTTAATCTTATGATAACTAAAATGACTTAGGCATACTTCAGGCAACCCTGCACTGCATCATAGTCGTAGCATGCCCTGTGTTGCATCATTGCTGTGTATTTACTTGTTTCCTCCCCCTCTCTTCTCTCTCGGTAGACCCCGACGTCGACGTAGCTCCTGAGGCAGACGCCGCTCTGGAGTACGACTACGTCCCCGACGACCCTGCCCTTGCCGTCGAGCAGACAGGCAAGCACCCCCATTTTGAGCATTCCGATATCGCCCACTCTCTTCTCTCTTATGCTTGCATTAGAAGTTACTGCTGCTACTGTTGTCCTATATCTGCTGCATAGCATGTTTACTTGTAACCTGCTGTTGATACTTTCCTGCTATCCTAAACTGTTTAGTATAGGACGGGTAGAGCCTTATCAGAGACCCACTTGTCCCGACTGCCCCACTGGACTCTCAGAAGACCCGAGCAACGGGATCGAAGATCAGACCCTGGCACCGCACGTCACTTCCCCCTTAAATTGCTCGACACTACTGGGTTACTATCGAGTGCCGAGGGTGATACCTCGTCAGCACTTCTGATGCTAACCTTGTAGGTTAGTTAATCGGTCGTGGTAAGCGAGGGTGATTCCTCCTACACCACCCCCGATAACGACATCGTCGTGCAACTGTTCAGGTGTGGACCTCGAGGGTGATACCTCCTTTGTTCACCTTGACGAGAACATCAGGTGGGACTCCATCGAGGGTGATTCCTCAGGGTTCCCTTGGTGTTAGACACACGGTTACTGTTGTTACTGTGACTTACACTAAAACATGATACTAAAGACGGGTCGGCCCTGAGGGGTACCAGCGCGAGCATGAATGCGAAGTGATGTGGAGTCGGGTTGACCTAAGAGGTGCCCGCGAGATAACTACGAGGCGTGGCCGGGCATTCTTAGCCCTTGCCGCAAGTCCTCGAGACGGGGTGACGGGGTCACATCGATCGTGAGTCTCTGCTCGTTTCCGCGCGCTCCTAAACCACTAAACGGTTTGGATATTTGATCCGAGGGGCCTCTGGCCTGATAGCACTAACCATCACGTGGGCATAGTATGGGCGTTCTGCGTCGTATACTTCAGCTGAAGCTTAATGGACGTCAGCGATTGAGCGGCGCGCCGAGTTGGACTGGTTACGCAACTGCGCTTGTATTAAGGGGTTGCTAGGTCTGCTCTCGGCCGTGAACGTAACGTGCAGGAGTTCCCGAGGCGAAGGCCCAAGACCCCTGGGGGCATAGGTTTAGTCCGGCGTGCTGACCTCTCTATTAAGTATTTGGTCGGGTTGCGGCGTGTTGCTTAGCCGAGGCCGGGCATGACCCAGAAAAGTGTGTCCGGCCGGAGTTAAGCGAGCGTGGTGGGTAACTTGGTGCACCCCTGCAGGGAAGAACTAATCTATCGATAGCCTGTCCTACGGTAACGGACACTCGGAGTTGTATCCCGATCGATACAACTAGAACTGAGATGAGAACTGGATAGTACGGCTCTGGGATTACTTTCTCGCAGTGAGTCGAGGAAGAATCTCTGGCCGAGGTTGATGACACTGTTATACTTTACATTATGTTATTCCGCTCTCTTCTAATGCTGCAAGACTGTTGAAGAAGCTGAAGATGCTAGTCTTCGATAGGACTAGGCCTTCCCCTCTATTCTGGCATTTCTGCAGCCCAGTCCACATATACAGCCCCCTTTGAAAATGTTGCATATGTAGTGTAGATCCTTGCTTGATGAGTACTTCGGATGAGTACTCACGTTTGCTTTACTTTCTTTTTCCCCCATATCCAATTGATGCCACCAGACGACGGAGCCCCTGAGTCAGATGCCCCAGTCGACGACCACTTCTACTACCCGCCCAGCAAGTACTACTACTACGAGGAGCCGACTGACGACCAGGAGTAGGATCGGAGGGTCCAGGGCAGGAGGCCTACGCCTTTCGATCGTAGCTTTTATTTTGCCCCGCCTCTGTGAAGGCCTATCTCTCTCTCTGTAATATATCTGTACCCAGATATCTGATGCTTCTGCTGACACTTGTATGCCATCGAGCTATGTATTCGAGCCCTCGAGGCCCTGGCTTGTAATATAAAGCTTGTATGAATTTATTTATGTTTTAGAGTTGTGTTGTGATATCTTCAAGTGAGTCCTTAGGCTTGATCGTGTGCATTTGCGTGTATGGTTAGTGCACGATTAAGCCGGGGTCGTCACAATGAGTTCCGTCAGCACGACGGCGTGGTGACGGTGATGGTGAAGTGATTCTCGCAGGGCTTCGCCCAAGCACCGCGAAACTATGACCGAGGGTGTAAACTGTGGAGGGGGGCGCCGCACACGGCTAACAGTTGATCTTGTGTGTTCTAGGCGCCTCCCCTCCCCACATATATATAGGTGGGAGGGGAGGAGAGGCAGCCAGAGGGCGCCCCAAGTAGGATCCGAATCCTACTTGGGTTTCCCAAGTGGTGCGCCCCTCCCTTCCTTATTTGCCGGAGGGGAAGGAAAGAGAGAGGGGGAGAGGGAAGGAAGGGGGAATCCTATTCCCTCTCTTTCCTTTCCCTTCCCCTCTTTCCTTCTCCTTCTTGGCCGGCCCATATGGGGGGCGCACCAGCCCCTTGTGGCTGGTCCGTTTCCCCTCTTGGCCCATAAGGCCCATATCTTTTGCCAGGGGTGTCCGGAACCCCTTCCGGTGACCCGATATGTACCCGGTACCCTCCGGAACACTTCTGGTGTCCGAATAGCATCGTCATATATATCAATCTTTACATATTGACCATTTCGAGACTCCTCGTCATATCCGTGATCTCATCCGGGACTCCAAACAACATTCGGTCGCCAAATCACATAACTCATATAATACTATATCATCATCGAACGTTAAGCGTTCGGACCCTACGGGTTCGAGAACTATGTAGACATGACCGAGACACCTCTCCAGTCAATAACCAACAGCGGAACCTGGATGATCATATTGGCTCGTACATATTCTACGAAGATCTTTATTGGTCGAACCGTTATGACAACATACGTTATTCCCTTTGTCCATCGGTATGTTACTTGCCCGAGATTCGATCGTCGGTATCTTCATACCTAGTTCAATCTCGTTACCGGCAAGTCTCTTTACTCGTTCCATAATACATCATCCTGCAACTAACTCATTAGCCACTTTGCTTGCAAGGCTTCTTATGATGTGTATTACCGAGAGGGCCCAGAGATACCTCTCCGATACTCGGAGTAACAAATCCTAATCTCGATCTATGCCAACCCAACAAACACCTTCGGAGATACCTGTCGAGCATCTTTATAATCACCCAGTTACGTTGTGACGTTTGATAGCACACAAGGCATTCCTCCAGTATCCGGGAGTTGCATAATCTCATAGTCGAAGGAATATGTATTTGACATGAAAAAAAAGCAGTAGCAATAAAACTAAACGATCATTATGCTAAGCTAACGGATGGGTCTTGTCCATCACATCATTCTCCTAATGATGTGATCCCGTTATCAAATGACAACTCATGTCCATGGTCAGGAAACCTTAACCATCTTTGATCAACGAGCTAGTCTAGTAGAGGCTCACTAGGGACACGTTGTTTGTTTATGTATTCACACATGTATTAAGGTTTCCGATCAATAGAATTCTAGCATGAATAATAAACCTTTATCATGATTTAGGAAATATAATAATAACCATTTTATTATTGCCTCTAGGTCATATTTCCATCAATGAGTTGTTCTCGTCAGCGCCTGGTGGGCCATGGTCACTAATTGATGTTAGGAATACATCATTTATATATGAATACCTCATCCTGAAAAATGTGTATACCCGACAAGTGATATGAGTACGACATGCATCACGATGCAGGGTGTGATACGAGCCTTGTGTTGCACCATGTCCACACATGCATTTTTGTGTTCATCTTCTCGTTTCTTCAAAACAATGCCCCCCTCCCCCCCCCCCCCCCCCCCCAATTGCATAATGTAGTGCATATAGATTTTCTTTTGAAAGTTAAACTTTGCAAACTATGACCTAGCTTATACAGAAAATATTGACATCTAGAATATCAAATACATATCATTAGATACACCATGAGACTTCACTATGTATATGTGTGGTATTGTAGATATAGATAATTTTCTCTCTAAACTTGGTCAAGTTTATAAAGTTTGACTTCTGAGGAAAATAATCTGTATGCACTACATTATAAAGCGGGGGCAATACTAATGAGTAGTACTATGATGTATCAGTAATGGGTGTGTCTAGGTCTCAGTCAACTGAGACTTAACCAAGTCTCAATCAAGTGGCATAGCATATAAAGAAGAAAAAAGAAAAAAATTGAAAAGAAAATTTGCACGAATCTCCATGTAAGATCTTATGAATATAGCATCGATTGAGACTTGGTTAAGTCTTGGTCGACTGAGATTTACCAATCCCGATCAATAATAGATATCAAGGAACTGATCAGCAACCTTTTCTTGTTCAATTTCCTTATTTCTGCCCAGGAGTGCTCATGAATCAGGGTTAAAAAAAATCAAGAAATGAAATTGCTCTTATGTGTTAATAATCACTTCAACCTTTCTCCACAATCACTTATGCTTTCCTCATGCTCCATGCCCTGAGCTGCGGCACCCTGGCCATGGTACTTCCATTGTTGAAGACATGCATATGGGCCCCGCCGTCATCGACAAGCGCCACCGGATAAACTCTGGCCGTGATGCAGACACTGCCACCGCCGCCAAAGCTCTCCACTGCAGATCGATCAATCTGCACGGCAACATCCAGCCATAAATTCTCAATTCTGGCATCAAGTGGAAGAAATGAATGACAAGAGAAATGGCACAACCTCCCAGCTTACCAGAGTTCTCAAAGATATCTTCCTTTCCTTTTCAAGATCAAATTCAAAGAAGCCTCCATAGGATGGTGTGCAGAGTCCTGGTCTCATGGAAGACCTGTGTAAAGAAAAGAAAATATTCAATTTGCATCAGACGTTTATGGAGAGAGACTAACCAAAATAAAGGCAAAAACGATAAGCACAACTGGCCTTCTTAGATCAGAGCACATGAGTATCATGTATTTTTGTTGTGACTTGTAGACTCTGAGTGCACGGTAGTGTGCTCCTCCATGTTGTTGGAGGCCAGAATAACAAGTCCAAATGGCCCTATACCGCCATGAACCGATGCACCTGCTTCACAGAAATGCTTCTCGGGGTCCAAAAGTCAGGAAGAATCAAAAGGATCGGCGCCATCGGTGGACGTCAGCTCAAAATCTATCTCCACATCCGCCTATTTCAAGAAAACTTGTGTCTGATTAGTTAGAGTTGCTCTGGAAATACGCAAAAATATGTACCTATCCTTTTGCTGCAAAAATGCACTATGATATAATTAGTAATTATCAGAAGACTTTATAGTTCTTTTTTTTGTGGGTGAGAAGGCCCTACAGTTCTTAAAGGCATGCCACTTTTTGAAATAAAATAAATTCTCACGAAGACCAAGTAAAAGGAAACTAAGTGTCAACTCCATTGATCTCAAATAGATCTCCCTTGTTGAGCTCTAGTCCTTGATGGTTGATTTCATTTGTTCGAAGGGATTCAATCTCATCAACTGGCCATTGTAGCAACTTCTTGTCATCACTGTCTAACCAAATCGTCCTGGGGATTGTCTAAACATAATAAAAATTGAACTTAAAGATGTTATACTGATTTACTAAATAAGCTAAATCGTTATTTCAGATGATATGAAGCACAACCAATTAGGGGCGGATTAGCTTACATGGATTCCTGCCCAACCTTTTGCAACATCAACTGAACGACAATCTGCTTCCTTAGACCAACCCCATACGATCCTCCTGCCCCTTTTCGAGTCGAAGAATGACTTTGAAGCATAGAAATTGCCGTAATGGATCTTTAGCCACAGCCGACAGTCATCTACAATAGTATCTGGCACGAAGGCATCACATTTGAGATCATACACCCCAATCAAGTAGTACTTGTCAAAGTAACCCACGCTCATTTTGAGGGCATGCTTGGTGCCTCTTGGGATTGCTGCGGACATGTCCAGTCCACTGTTGTTGGAATAAACCACGGCAGGGCGTCGTGTGTGCGGCCTGGGCGAGCGAGTGGTGAGGCGTGCGTGTGTGCGCATGGGTAGGCTAGTTAGTTGGCTAGTGGGCTGTTAGTGCGTGCATGCATCAGCTGGATATGGACGTGCATGTAGGGGTTAGTTAGTGGGTGCTACGTGCGTGCGTGGCCAGAGTGTGGTGGCCGGTCCCGTGTGTGCTGGGCTATATAAGCCGATGTATTGCATCTCGTTCATCGAACCAAGTGAATACAGAGGAAGAAAAATGCCCCGGCGTTCGTCGCCGGGGCGGGCGTTCGTCGTCGCGGGTGTTCGTCGCCCGGCAAAATTCTTCTCCTCGTGTTCTTGTGATTGTTTGTCTATCCTTGGTTTTAACAATTGGTATCATGAGCCAATTCGTCATGGGGTTCGTTACCATCGCCGGAGACGCGCTGGTCGTAGCCGGCGGCGTGATGGCGTTGAGTGCCGGCGGTGCGGCGAGGTCGTCGGGCTGTGTGTCGGCCCGTGCGTTGTCTCAATGGAGGTGCTCGGCAGCGGATCGTTTGTCGGTCCTGCCGGGCGTGTTGCGCTCAGCGGCATGTGTCGCCGGAGAAGTGACGTATGTCGCCCGGAGAGGAAGAAGCAGCCACGGTGATGACCGGCGTCAGTGCGCCAGGTCGAGTCCATGGCGGTGGCGACCGGCGTCAGCGCGCCAGGTCGAGTCCGCGATCGTGGCGACGACCACCATGGGAGCAGCAGTGTCAACTCCGGCGACAGCGAGTGTGCGGCGGCCCAGGAGACGAAGAAGGGAAGTCCTCGCGACGGTCGACGAGGAGCCGGCATCCTGTACGTCAGGATGGGCGGGCGATGTCGTGGTTTAGGAGGAGTATGTTGGAATAAACCACGGCAGGGCGTCGTGTGCGCGGCCTGGGCGAGCGAGTGGCGAGGCGTGCGCGTGTGCGCATGGGTAGGCTAGTTAGTTGGCTAGTGGGCTGTTAGTGCGTACATGCATCAGCTGGATATGGACGTGCATGTAGGGGTTGGTTAGTGGGTGCTACGTGCGTGCGTGGCCGAGTGTGGCGGCCGGTTCTGTGTGTGTTGGGCTATATAAACCGATGTATTGTGAAAATGCTCTTTGGGGCTCGGGCTCAATGGAGTCCGGGTTTGACTTGATCAAAATTCAAATTTTCACGTCTCAAAATTTTTTGAAAAAAAATACACACATATTTAGAGACATAAATCATATGTGTGTAAATTTTCAGGACGAAACATCTTAAAATGAGTGCTACACAAAAAGAACAAATCTGAGGCTTTTTAGTAGATGCATTATTCATCCTCAAAGTCCATGAATTTGTCTTTTTTGCACAGATCGCATTTTAGGGTATTTCATCCTGAAATTTTACACACATACACATAACATCCTTGTTTACTTGTATGATTTTTTTTAGATTTTTTTTAAACTGAAAAGTGTGAATTTTGAATTTTTCAAAAAATCCGGGCTCCATGGAGCCCGAGCTCCAAAACGCCCTAATCCGGGCTCCATGGAGTGTAAAATTTCAGGATGAAATGCCCTAAAATGCGATCTGTGCAAAAAAGACAAATCCATGGACTTTGAGGATGAATAGTGCATCTACTAAAAAGCCTCAGATTTGTTCTTTTTGTGTAGCACTCATTTTAAGGTGTTTCGTCCTGATAATTTACACACATATGCTTTATGTCTCTAAGTATGTGTGTATTTTTTTCAAAAAAAATTGGAACGTGAAAATTTGAATTTTGATCCTCTTTGGAACTCGGGCTCCATGGAGCCCGGGTTTGACTTGAATTGCATCTTGTTCATCGAGCCAAGTGAATACATAGGAAGAAAAAGGCCCCGGCGTTCGTCGCCGGGGCGGGCGTCCGTCGCCACGGGTGTTCGTCGCCCGGCAAAATTCTTCTCCTCGTGTTCTTGTGATTGTTTGTCTATCCTTGGTTCCAACAACTGTTATTGCCTAGCAATACCGCAAAGAAATCGAGGCACTCCCACATATTGGATGAGTTATGTGAATACAGTGGGTGATCAATTCTTGTCCAACTCAGAAAGTCTTCACTCTTGTACAAAAGTGCAGCAGTGTAGCTTTTCAACTCTGCACCAACTGCTATGCTCCAAAGTCCATCTGGTCCGATCCAACCAGTCGTCGGATCCCTAAATTGGCTTCTGTTCAAATCCGGTACTATCGGTTGGATCACTGGGTCATTGCCTGTTTTGGTCCATTCTCTCAGGTACGGGTCAGACGAGTTCTTGGGAACCATAAGGTTTTGGACCTGACACTTGACTCTGCTACCACCGGTGTATAAGATGACCGGTTGACCAACAGACAGAATTGTGGCTGAACCGGTCCAGCAGCCGTCTATGTCACTAGGGTTATCCGGTTCTATCACGGGTTCAAGCTGGATCCAATTGACAAGAACCAAATGGCCCCAAGTTATGTCACCCCAACACCAGAGGGCGCAGTGGAGGTTATACTGGTAGAAATTATGGTAGATGCCTTTGTAGTACATTAGTCCTGAAATATTTATAAAGGAAGTATAAGTTGTAGAATACTGCAACTCCTCCTTTTTCATTTGGAGATGTTTGTGCCTGAGATATTCATACCACATGGATCTTTTGTGTCGTTGTAGATTCCCAAGTATCGCCAACCATCAGATTTTTGGAAAAAAGTGAGAGAATGTCAGCTTCATGCAACAGATATAGAATAATCCAAGTGGCTAGTTCTGGAAGGAAAAAGCGTCATACTTTGCCTAACTGAATTTGACCTAGCCAAAAGTAACACACAGATATGGACAATATGGAAGTGGCATAAATCTTGGCCAGAAGGTACATAGCACTATTTCTCTAATGAATACTTATATTTTGCGCAAGAATCTATGGCTATTGTCATCTTATGGCAGTATTACTCAAAATCTAATTGCAGTATTCAACAAGAGACTTGCACAAGCAATGAGCTGGCCACTAAACTTTTCCCTCTCCGATGATTATCTATGACACAAAAGGCAATTCTGTAATGATACTATTGCCAAAAATATTATGTATTGTACTACATTTTAACAAGCATATATTATTTAATATTGGCGAATGTTTGGATATCACTTATCGGGAATTTATCGGTCGACCCAAGATAAGAGGTAAATAGACCGATTTATTGGCCGATTTATCTTATCAGTCAGACACCGATAAGAACTAAATCGGCCGGTTTTTCAGAATATTGGCCAATATCTTGAACAGTAATGGCGCACAAAATTAAGATTGAGTAGTGTGTTCAACTTGGCCTCTCCATGTGGGGAAGCCACTAAACAATCAGATCACATGAATTTTCATGGGCCAAGAACAAGAAAAAGCACATGAAAGCATAGTGGCATACACCAACAGATTATCCAGAAAGCAGAGATGAAGCCTAGAGGAAATAAGCAGAGATGAAACCAAAGCAGAGACATGATCACATGAACATACCATTGATCCAGTTCCTGGGAGGCTGGAAGTGGTAGGCAGTCTTGTACCTCGTGCTGAAAATAGAGAGTACCTCTGGAGACTGTGGACAGCGAGAGACCTCTAGAGATTGTGGACAGAAGGAGACCTCTAGAGACTGTGGACAGAGGGAGCATCTCCCTCCACTCCCATTGTTGCTGCTACTGTTGGAGAAGAAGAGGTTGGATACACAGGAGGAGAGGAAGAATAGGGCAGGGAGGAGGACGAAGGCCCATGGTAGCGCCATGACGACAGAAGGAATGAGAGAGTGAGGAGTGCGGAGAAGAGATCCAAGATTTATGGGGGTGTGTTGTGACATGTGAAGGCATCGTCGTTTAAGGAGCTGTTTGGAGAGTGTGGACAGTCTGGACAGAGGAGGAATCTCTCTCTTTGCTTTTTTGAGGGAAGGCCATCATGGCTAGCTTTATTGAAACTTAAACATAAATTACATCGTCCACAAGCCTGGAAACAAGACATGCTGGAGGCTCGTCTGTCTAGTTGCTAGAAAACTTATTACAGAAACTATAGTTAGCTATCACATGCACCGCTTGATTACAAGAACGAACACAATGTTTAAAGTTGACCTTCCCAACTAGCGAAGCCACATCCACACATTCCGCAAAAATTGCTGCCGCGGCGTTCCACCATCATGATTGCCCCGTGCAGTACTCCACCACCACCGAAGAGTCTGATTCTGCTTCCATCCGATGAAAGCCTGGTGAATTTGCAAAACTCAGTCCATCTCTCATAGCCTTGGCTTCAGATGTAACTACATCATCTGCATGTGGATCATAGATACATTAGGCAACCAGAAAATTCCCATATTGGTCTCTCAGAACTGCTCCTGTAGCTCCAGTACCTTCATCAGCATGGCACACAACATCTACATTTAGTTTCACAAACCTAGGATCAGGTTTACTCCATCTCAGCTCATGATTATTCTGTTTCTTCACATTGGCTTCATGATAATTACTTGTAATAGCCAGGACCGCCATAGACCACCTATTGTTGGGCAGAGGCTTACCATCATGCGTGAATTGGCGGCGGAGCCACCACAAGTACCAGCACCCCACTGCTATGATATGTTTTACATCCAAGTTTGGTTTCATTGGACCCATGCTATCATTAGCCAGTAGCAAAGGAAGAGGTTTTAGGAGGAGGAGGGCAGCGGCGCCGACATGGGCTCAAAGTGTTCGCCGCCGTGCTGGAAGAGACGGTGCCCTGAAATAGAGAGGAGATATAGGAAATGTCGTGGCAGAGAATGAGCATCGAGGCTGCTATGGTACGCGTGGGTGGCATGGGGGCATACAGCGCTTGGTCGGCTAGATTTAACGCCGTCGATGTGGTTGAGCGCGGTGCCGCATCGCACCGACGGAACGAAGCCGAGGCGGAGCAACATGACCGTCATCACGTGCCCGGAGCCTGTTGGAAATATGCCCTAGAGGCAATAATATTTGTATTATTATATTTTCATATTCATAATTAAAGAGTTTATATTCTATGCAATAACTGCTATGATCCTGGAATACACGATTCAGTGGAAAACTCATATGCATGTGTGGAATGTTAAATGGTTAAATAAAAAATGCCTAGTCTTTCCTCTAGGATTAGCTCAAGTGTTGTTGATGATCACGTTTTCCGGATCTTAGAATATCGTTTAAGTGTTAAACGATAGTTCTAAAACAACATTGAGATTATGACGTTGGAAGAACGGTCATATTGAATCGACCCAAATTTGTCTGTTATGAATTGAGTAATATCATCTATAATCAATTGTAATAATACGGAGTGTTAACGTGTGATTTTGCTCCTTAGACCATAAGAGCATCGTAATCACTTCTTACCACACGGTGAGCTTTAGAGTTGCTCAAACGTCACATGTAACACGGTGATCATAATGACAACTTATGGGTTCATCGGAAAGTTTGACAAGGGACTAGATAGCTCGAGAGTGGGATTTGCTCCTCCGACAATGGAGAGATATTCTCAGGGCCTCTCGGTGTGATTGCATCCATCATCGTCTGGCCAGACACAGGTGACTACATCACGGGGATGTCGGAACACAACAGTGAGAAAAAGGAACAAAACCGTTAACGAGGATTTCGGTATAATGAGCATGTGTTGACTCGGGAGGATACCGGTGCATCCCAAATTTTGTAAAGTATCACGAAGTAAAGGGAACATCACATGATAACCGTAGATTCACTCGAATATCATTCGTGTACTCATAGGGATTAATATGGACGTCCACGGTCCCGCTATCGGTCATTAAACGAAGGGGTTTCGTTCATGTCTATGAGTTACCGAACCTACGGGTCACAAGCTTAAGGCAATCATGATTTTTTTATTGTTGGTAGGATGAGAGTGATGAGAACATATTTGTGGAATTGTTTCATTAATATTCAAAATAGTTCCGAGAGGATCGTGAAGCGTTTCGGGGTTACCGGAAGGGTTTCAGAGAGTATCGGGTAATACCGGGTATTACCGATAAATATATACAGGTGGGAAATGTTTCCAAGGATGTTAAATTATATATAAAATGTTCTAAAAGTATTTGGAACAATTTTATATTTAATTAATAGCAACGGGCCTAAAAAGGGCAAGTGGTGAAAGGCAACTTGGGCCACAAAGGCCCAAGTGGAGGTGGCGCCTCCTTCCTTTAGGGAAGGAGGCCGAATTGGACTAGGGGGAGGAATCCTCCTCCTCCTCTTGGTCGGCACCCCAAGGGGGACTCCTTCCCCCTTGGTGGCAGCCACTCCTCTCCCCTCAAACCTATATAAACTAGAGGATTTTGTCCTTTGAGACACACAAGTTTTGGAGCCTCATCTAGTTCTTCTAGTTGTAGTTGGTCCTAGCTGACTAATTAGAGCTAGGGTAATCATCTTGTCCTCATAATTAGAAGCCCTGTGTGGTTCTAGTCTCCTTTCTCTAATTCTCCGGCGATGATTAGCTCTGGACGGCGAAGCGCTGCCGGATTGTGAAGGATGCACGCTTGCAACCAAGTAGAGAGGCTGTGCTTTTGGTCTTCGGTTCGAGGGACTCTCCGTAGGCGGTTCGCGAGATCGTTCATCGATGGTTCGAGGGACTACAAGTACGATCTACACGAACACGTTCTTCTTTCGCTGCAACTCGGTGACGCTAACGATCGCGATCCCAACCCCTTAAGCATCTTCATATTGATCTTGGGTGTGTGCGTAGGCGCGAATTTTTTTGTTTTATGCTACGTTTCCCAACAGCGGCGAGCGTCGAGACCTGTGGCCGCCTGGCGTGTGGAGACAGGCCTTAAAATGTTCGACGGAATGCCATACTAAGGTATTCCCAGTTGACCCGGCGTATCGCAAAACACACCATGATAAAAAAAATTAGGACAAAGGCTCAAGAGCCCGGCTTTATATTAAAAAAAACCATCGACCGGTCAAGATTGCAACCCCCGCCTACCCTGCCCACCTCCCCCCGACGGCCGGCGCCACCCTCGCCGGTTCCCACCGCCGGCTCGGCCGGCCTGCAGCCACCAGTCCATTCCCAGCAGCCCCCCTAGCCATAGACACCTCAAAGCTAAACAGCCACGACCAATACCCTACCCTAGGAGCTCCTAGATACCTCCAATCCAGCCATGTCGCTCTTCGCTCCTACCTGCGAGTTGGGAATGCCGCCGGCCTCGATCTTGAGGCCCAGTTGTTGCACCTTCTGCGCACGTGTGCGTCGCCCACCGACGCGGGCTCTGGGTATCCTCTGCTGGTCACCTTTGCTCGGCCACAGGTCGTCATCGATGAGCTGGTCGCCGCCGCCTTCCTCCAGTCCTGCCTCGGTGGCCATGCCCATGCCTTCTCTATCCACCAACTCGATGCGTGCTCCTTCCGCTTCCTCGTCTCCGGCAGCGAGGTCGCGACGCTTCTCCTTGCTCTTCCGCCGCTCCACCACCGCTCTCTATCCATGTCCTTTTCCACCGTCACCACCGCTGAACAAACCTCTCCTCTCGAGCCGTCCCACGGCTGTAAAACTCGGTGTGCGTTCATTGGAGTATGCCATGACCTAGGCATGGAGTTTGAGCTCACTGCGTGGTCGTCACTACGCTCTCCTGTCACCCCTCCGCTTGCCGGTGCCATGCATGGCTGCCGCACCCGGGGCCGCATAGTCCAGTTCCCTTTCCCCTTAGACGCCGCCACTCTAGCACTGGTTCTCTCTTGCCTCTTCGGTGGCGACCACCAGGCCTTCAACGTCACCTTCGAGGACGATTCCCAGTTCTCCTTCACCGTTGCCTCCCCAGCGGTAGCCAGCCTCATCGCTTCGTTTGGTGACTTCACCAGGCTGGGTATCATGATCCGCTTCCCTCCGCCCCCTCGAGCTGCTCGGCGGTCCTCTTCTTCGACGCTCGGCTTCGCGGCCGCGGCTGCGCCCCGGCCATCGGCTTCGATTTCGGCTCGGCCCCGCCTTCCTCACGCCAGCACTCCTCGGCCGCTCGCGGATCTGGATGCCTGTGGCTTGCACGCCGCGAATCAACTTTCTCTGCCGTCAA
The DNA here is from genome assembly GCA_011799875.1 of Thinopyrum elongatum. Classification (NCBI taxonomy): domain Eukaryota; kingdom Viridiplantae; phylum Streptophyta; class Magnoliopsida; order Poales; family Poaceae; genus Thinopyrum; species Thinopyrum elongatum. The sequence continues at coordinate 76,091,122 of CM022302.1, read as the reverse complement.
GTAAGGTACGCCGTGTTCGTCCTGGTTTTCGTTTTCGTGAGATCTTACTGCATGATTTTCACCTAGAGGTCACACACTCACCTTGCTCGCCCTTAACCCCACCTCAAACCTCACTTTGATCGCTTTGAGCTGCTTCTTACATGTTAGCCCTAATGTTAAGCTTGTTGCTGATGCCATGGACCACTTTTTTTCAAATGCAAACGTTTTCACTATGCAATACGTTAGTGATCGCCTGTTCAGTACTGTCGTGTCCTCGGAGTCCGTCCGATCGCTCATGATCTCCCGCTCACCGTTGCCTCTATCCCATTTTGAAATTTGCTTGTTTGACAACGAAACGACCGCACGCGCCTTCATTGACCGCTGCAAGGACATGCAACCCACGCCACCAGTTCAATCATGTCCCAAAGACGTTGCACCATCTATCCTCGGGCCGTACCATAGCTTATCTCTCCCCGGCGACGCTGCCTCTTGTTTGGTCACGTACGAGCCATCACCAGCCACCTACATGCACGCCCACGCACCGCCTACGCGCCCCCCCCCCCCCCCCCCCCCCGCGCATGCATGCATGTCCTCCCTCGCCTCACGTACCTCCCCCTCGAGCCCCTCCCCACAACGCATGCGCCTGCCCTGCCCACTTCAACGGCTAGATTCCTACAACGCAAGATGCCACTATTCCTACAAACCGTAGCGCGTGCATGAGCCTACCAGAAAAGGCTACTATTAGCCCTGTCTGCAGCCCGCCCAACGCCCTCATCCAGCCGCTCGCTCCCGAGAAAGCCTCTCGCTCCTCACTCACCCCCGCCCCACCACCCACGCCTCTGATCGAGAGGACCCACAGCTGTCCTACACACCTACGCTGCCCCGCGTGTGCACTCCCTCCCCAACCAGCTAGACCCTGCCACTGACTGTGGGACCATCACCGCGTTAGCTGGGCGGCTGACTGCCTCGGCATCTAACCCGCCCCAGCCTCACCATGCTGCCCCCGACCCACCATCGATGACCAGGCTGGCCCACCTCTGAACACCCCCTCACCAGCTCACGCCGCTGCGTCTGGGCCCGCCACGCCCCTTCCCACCCACCCATGCCCGGTCGCTCACGGTCAGCGCTCCGTCCCTGTGGATGACGGCACGCCCAACGCCTCGCCTCCCCTCATCCTTTCAGCCTCCCCCTGCCATGGCAGCGGTAGCGCCCTGTCCACTCCCCTTGCACTAGATTCCCACGCAACCGGCCCCCTGCAGCGCACCAACTCCCCATGCAAACCCTCCTCGAGCCTGCCGCGACGCCTATCCTACCACGAGGCCCTCCTCTCCCCGGCCACCAGTCCTCCCACAACAAGTCGACCGCCCCTTAAATACCACACTCCTTCTCGCTTCCTCTTCACCACTCCTCCCTCTTCCTCCTCCAACAAGATCAAACGCCGACATCAGCACTGCTTCCGCTGCCTGAGCCGCGACCACCGCGTCTTCGACTGCCGCGACCCCGTGCGCTGCACCCGCTGCTGGAGATCAGGCCACCGGAGCTTCAGGTGCACTGTGACTAGTCTTCTCCCCTCGTTTCCTTCGCTCCCATCTAACCCTAGGCCTCATCTAAACCCCACGTTCTGCCCTCTTAACAGCATGGACCCGCTCGACACCCAAGCCAGCTCCTCCGACGCCCCGACAGCATCCACCAGTGCGCGCATGCTATTCGGCTCCATCTTCGTCGACCTCAATGCTGCCACCTCCCCTGCCATCCTGCCACGTCGGTTCGGGCCGCCGTCCGCTCCTAGGGCTCGCGTGGAGCCGGACCTTGCCTGCCCGGAGCCTACCTTCGACCTCAACTCGCCCCCACCCGATCTCTCCACACCGGTTGACGGCCTCGCCGTTAGGATGCGCCTGCACCCCATCAAGGCCATCCATGAGCTCGACGAGGCCACCGCCCGCACGGCTGCTCGCCTCTCCCTCCCCATCCCAAGCCCATGCCGAGCTCGCTGCGCCTTCTCCGCCGGCCCCAACTAAACAAGCCCCCCCCCCCCCCCCCCCCCCCCCTTTGCGCCGCTCCACCACCCACCCACGCAACCCTTCATTGTAGCTCCTCCCCAGCTAGTCAATGATGACATAGCTCGCTTTGCCTTCGTCCACTTCCAAACCCCTGTCCACAACCCCTTTCCCAACATCCACCGCGTCATTCAGGAGGCAGCAGGGAACCCAGAGTTCCGCGTCGCGGCCTCCTTCCGGGGGGGCTGGGCTTGTTGCCTTCCCCAGTGCTGCCGCTCGCCAGCACGTTATGCAGCACGCCCCTTTCCCCCTTGGCTCCAACTCTTTCTCCCTCGAACCCACAGAAGATCATGGCCGCTCCACTGCCCTCTTTGAGGATGAGCTCACTGAGCTTGAGGCCATTGGCTTTCCCCTCGAGATGTGGCACCCCGCTGGGGTCCACTTTGTCCTAAACTTCCTCGGCCACATCTATACCATAGACCAGTATTGCATCCTCTCCGATGAGCGCACCTCCATCCGTGCCACCGTCGCCCTTTTCAAAGGCACCACCCTCCCCGATGGCCTCACCATCCAGCTCCCTAACCTAGTCATCCTTGTGGTCGAACTTCTTGAGCATGGCAAGATTGCTCGCATCGGCCCCAATGATCCTTCGCCGTTCTCGTCCATCGAGGCCAGCTCGGGCTCTGGCTCCAACAGCTCTGGATCGAGCTCTGGCAGCCACGGTTTTCTCTGCACTGCCATGGCTATGGCCACCCTTGGTCCGGTGGTCGTCTCCCCTGAATTCCCCCGCGGACCACCCCCATCACCTTCCTGGAACGCCACCATCGCCGCCGACGCCTTTGTCCACCTAGCCATATCATCTTCTGACGATGACATCCCGGTCGCCCGCATTGGTGTGGCCTCCCCGGCTACACTTGACTCCGTCCTCCAGAGCATCCCGGACCTTGCACTGCTGCCTCCCCTGTCTCCTACCCTGCATGCTACCCCGCCACCCGCCCCTGCTGCCCCAGCTCCTCTCCGCTTCGCTGCGCCTACTGCTCCACCGCCCATCACTCCGGTGCCCGCGGTCCCCGCAGCGCCTCCTGCCCAAGCTTCGCCTGCTGCCCGCCCATCACCCTCTGACACCGTCCTACGCACGTATGTGCAACGTTCACGCTCTGCGGCTGCCGCCTCGCCGGTGACCACACGTGCTCCTATCCTGGAGGCTCCAGCCCCCGCTCCAGCCCACATCTCTATTGCGCGCAAGCGCCGCGCCTACAAGAAACGCGCCAATGATGCGGTGGCTGTGCGCCGCAGCGCTCGGCTTGCTGATCTTGAGCCCTACAAGAGGGTGCACATGGCGGACAAGGCGGCCAAGGTCAAGGCCAAGCGCCTTGATATGCTGCAAGATGCCAATGATTTCTAAGCCGCCATCCACGACGCCAAGCTGGATGCTGCTGACGCAGGGCCAGCCTCCCCAAGGCTCCTTGCCTCCATCGCGCAGGCATGCGGCTCCACGGTGGATGAGGCCGATCTTGTTGCCTCTGCTGTTGCCGGTGCTGGCATTTGAGATGTTTATCGATGCCTACTTTAGCTATGTCCACCAGTGTAGTCTTCTGTCTGTTAGTTTACTACTCAGGGTGTTTGTGTCAATTTATCATGTGTAATGCTACTCTATCAGCCTGTTCCTGGAATGTTAGAGGTCTAAGGGATGTGGACAAATGCAAGGATGTTTTATCTGAACTATCATCTATCAAACCCCATCTTCTGCTACTTCAAGAAACTAAGTTAGCTAATCCAAATGAAATCAAGATCCGCTCCTTCCTCCCTCGCTGTCTGGACACGTACGTAACCTTACCTGCCTTGGGTTCGTCTGGTGGACTACTTACTGCATCAAAATCCTCCATTTTACCCATCACTTTGCACTCAAACAACACGTACTGCTCGTCCATATCCATCCAATCCATCGCCCACCCCTCACCGCTCTTGGTCACCAACGTTTACGCCCCCACGTCCAGGAACGAAAAAACGGTTTTTCTTGCGGAATTGGTACGTATAGCTCCTCCTGATGAACAGCCCTGGCTCATTTTAGGGGATTTTAATCTCATTCGATTCCCCCACGAAAAAAACAACGGTAACTTCCACGCCCGGGAAGCTGCGGCTTTCAACGACACCATTAACAGCTTGGCTCTTATTGAGTTGCCCCTTCTCGACCGACAATTCACCTGGACGAACAACCGCGATAATCCAGTCCTCGAACGTCTTGACCGTGCCTTTGTCAACATTGCTTGGAATGCTGCCTTCCCTAACTCACACTTGTCCCTGCCACGACTTACCTCCGATCACGTGCCCTTGATCGTCTCTATATCCACCCACCCCCCCCCCCCCGCGCTCCCGCCAATTTCAATTTGAACAGTACTGGGCCTTCAACCCCACTTGCCGCCAAATCGTAGCCAACGCCTGCAACGTTGTAGCCCAACTGCATGCCCCCCCCCCCCCCCCCCCCCCCCGGCTGCGGTTTTGGCCCGAACACTTAAAAATTGCCGTTCCCGCCTAAAGCAATGGGCCAAAACTTTAGCTCCAGCCCACGTCCGCGAGGCATGCTGCAAGCGAATTCTCATACTAATCGATCTCAAAGAGAAAAGCCGACCTTTGTCTCCTGCTGAAGCCTGCCTTCATAAAATCCTAAAGCTGACCTACATCAGAGCCACCCGTGATCGCTCGCATATGCTTAGGCAACGAGCCAAGCTCCGATACGCCATTTCAGGCGACGAAAACAACAAGTTTCTGCACGCCTCCGTCTCCCTACGCTATCGGAATAACCAAATCCCTGTCCTGCTCAACCAAGGCACTGAATTCCACTCCCACCACGACAAAGCCCTCATTCTCAAAAAGTTTTACCAACACCTACTCGGCGTTCCCGCCTCCGTCTCAGGTATCTATCCAACTCAAATCCCTCAACTTAGGCACTTGGTCGCGCCTTTCTCTGATGACGAAATCAAACTGGCCTTTCTCCAAATGAATGCAAACGCTAGCCCTGGGCCAGATGGCTTTGGCCCAGCTTTTTACAGGGCCTTCTGGCCTGTCCTTTGCACGCCAATCAAAAATTTCTTTCTTGATTTTCATGCCGGAAATGCTGATACAGGCCGTTTCAATAGATCGGCGATGGTCCTCCTCCCTAAATCCAATGGGGCACGCTCTGCCGATGCATTCCGCCCGATCGCTCTGCAAAACTGCCCAATAAAAGGGATCACGAAACTTCTCACTAACCGCCTCAAGCCTCTCATCCCTCTGCTAGTTGCCAGCGACCAAACCGGTTTCATCTCCGGTCGCTGCATAGCCGAAAACTTCCTATATGCTGCGGACCTGATCAACTACTGCCACAAAAGGAAGGCTCAGACCATGGTTATTAAACTGGACTTTAGGAAAGCGTTTGACACCGTCTCCTGGCCCTCCCTCCTTAAAATTCTCAGACATAGGGGCTTGCCCGAACGATTCTGCGCCTGGATAGACGAAATCTTAACCACCGGCAAAACCTCAGTTCTACTTAATGGTATCCAAGGAGATTGGATCGACTGCAAAAATGGCCTCCGGCAGGGCGACCCACTGTCCCCCTACCTTTTCATCATCGTTGCTGACATCCTACAGCAACTTGTGCTCAAAGCCTCGACCGCACCCAATTCTGCTCTGTGTCACCCGATCTACCAGGACCTGCCTCCGGTTGTTCTTCAATACGTTGACGACACACTAATCCTTGCCCACGCCTCGGTCGAGGCTGCCACCACTCTAAAATCCATCCTACAGTCCTTCGGCGACGCCACTAGCCTACAAATAAACTTCTCAAAAAGCACTCTCGTCCCGCTTCACCTGCAAGATGACACTACTGCGGCCATTGTCGCTGCCCTTGTGTGCCCGGTCTCCAGCCTCCCACAAAACTACCTAGGTTTGCCGCTATCCCCGCACAAATTACCGGCCTCAGCCTTCCAGCCCATTGTTACCAACTGCCTATCTAGGCTACCGGGATGGTGCGCTCGACTGCTGCCCCGGTCGACTCGGCTAGTCCTAATATCCTCGGTCTTAGACTCGCTTGCCACCTACTTCATGTCAGTTTTCAAGCTACCTAAGAAAACTATTAAGGCCATAGATGCGATCAGGCGGGCTTTTTTCTGGGCTGCTGATGAGTCCTGCTTGGGTGCTCAATGCCTTATTGCTTGGTCGAACGTTTGCAAACAGAAAAAATTTGGTGGTCTTGGCATAAAAAACATAGCTCTACAAAATGACTGCTTGCTTATGAAGTTTGCTCACAAGCTACTATCCCGTACCCAAGACACACAGCTACCCCGGATCGACTGGCTCAACAGATTACACCTACATAGCATGCCTCACATTGCCTCATCCAGCAACCCTACATTCCTAACCAAAACCATACAACGCCACATCCCAACCCTTTGCTCCATCTCCTTTGTCCTAGTTAACAATGGCCTTACCACGTTCTTTTAGCATGACACCTGGTTGCTTCAAACCATGCTAGCCCAACAATTTCCAAGCCTATACTCCCATTCCTCATAATCCCACATCCTAGTTTTCCATGTCATGCAGTACGGCTTACAAACGAACCTGACGGACCGGTTATCTAATGCTGCTTCGGCCGAGCTTGTTGCTTTACTTGTGTTGCTGCAGGACGTTCAGCTCTCCAACGACCCCGACGAACGAGTGCTGGAACATGGGGCCCCCTTCACCCCCAAGGCCGCCTACTCTCTCCTAACTCATGAAGCCATCGAAGATGATCACGCCGACCTAATTTGGCACTCTCGAGCTCACCCCAAACTCAAGCTCTTTGGGTGGCTGCTATTCCGAGGCCGGCTGAATACCAAGGCCAACTTGTTCCACAAGCACATCATAGGCTCTGCAGCCTGCCCTCGCTGCCAGTGCCAGTTAGAGGACACGACTCACCTATTCCTGGGCTGCCCTAGGGTGCGTGAAATCTAGGACCAACTACAACTCACCCCCACAGTCCGCTTCCAAGATCTCTAGACTACCCCACCTCCTCAGGGGCTGGACTCCTCGGTCTGGCCTGAAGTGCTGCTTGCTATCCTTTGGAAGATCTGGGAATCGAGGAATGCTACGGCCTTCAGAAACGAAAACCACCCTGCTGCGACAACCATTCAAAATTTATGTAATGATCTTGAACTTTGGTGCCATCAGTTCAAAGATCCGATTGATAAGGTAGCAGCTCGATCTTGGCTGACCTACCTCTCCTCATGGCTTGCTGAGCCCCTGTAAAAACTTTCTCTGGCCTTGGCCAACGTTTGAGCAATATAATTCAGGTGGGGATCCTCTTCCCCCCGGTGATTACTCAAAAAAACAACCAGAGAGCAAGGAAAAAGAAAAGCCAGGAACCGAAAGATACAAGGATGTTAAAAGAACAGGTTACAACACAACCCACTCGGCAAGCAATCAAACCGAAAGTAATGAAGAGTCGCTTGAAGAAGGGGTAGCCCTTCACACTTGGTCACTGAAGCAGAAGACAAATACACAATGAAAGGAGCATTCGACTGCCTAAATAACGCTACCGCTGACGCATGTGTTAAGAACCGCGGAAATCCCACACCCTCTTTCTCCCTAGCTAAAGAGGCATCCTACCCCCTCGTCCGGGATTCAAGGACGCCGCACCAGTTGGGCGAAGGAGCCGTTCATTCTAGACCTAGGAAATGTGTTGTCTTAGGATACAAAGGCAGAACAACTGCACGTGACCGCCTCGCCGCGGCGGGCAGACCTCGACAACTACAATGTTGCTACCCACCGATGACCATGCCAAAAGAGGATAAGCTGCATTGGAAATGTATTGAAACCAAAGGAACAGAGAGCTCAGGGAGAATGACAAGCATCCGGAGCAAGTGCTGCAGCCATAAGGAAGGTTCAGGGACTTGACGAATCGCCGCAACGCTGATTTCGGGGAGGGGATCCCACATATAATTGAGGCTGGCGAACTAGCACACAATCAGAGGACGCCCACGAGCGAGCACCAAACAGAGTATAGTAGACCAGAACTCGCTGGCTCGACACCAAAGCCGCCTCTCAAACAAAGCCGCCGCCTTTCACACATAACACCACTCACATGCACCCCCCATCCCCCCCCCCCCCCAATGCTAGACAACTCCCCAAGGGAGGTCACGACACCACCGATGAATCTGAATGGGATTGTAGATTTTCACCTTGGATCAAGGGGGAGGGGACATCGACAGTGCCTCCTAGGAGGAGCGCGGCGCCTGCGGGGGGTTGCCGCCGTCGTGATCGGCCAGGCCAAAGAGGGGCTCTCTTGGTCCCGATACACATACCACCTAGCCCGTCATACAACCCAACTGGTGACCAATAGGGCCCTAGTGACCAACGACTAGCGTTGCCGGGAAGTGAGCCAGAGGGGAAGATGGGGCACCGACCTTTAAATCTGATACCAGAGGCCACCGTGCAGCCCACGAACCACACTCAGCGTCGCCTCGCCGGCCCGCATCAATAATCGCCCTCGCCGCTCAGACAATGTCGCCTCTCCACGCGAGGTTCTCGCCTCGGTACCCATAGTCCCTCCACCCGAGCAAGGGAGCAGCCAAGACCTCACCGCCACCCTCATTGGCGGCCGCGCAGGCAATCCCTGTGGCTGCCTCCGGCGGTAACGAGGAGAAGAGGGGAAGGGAGGGGGGGTACCCTAGTCACCCTCAAATCGCCCGCATGGGGACGATGCGAGGGCCAGACATTTTTTTCATTGAACTTCCCACCATAAATAGAGCCAGTGTACGTTTTGCAACAAGAATGACTAGTCGACATAACACCTCAGCACCACGAAAGGGTATATGACATGTTTGCTCAGTCTTGTGGCGACTTTAAAACATTTCAAGAGATTCTTACGTGTGACTAAAGTACTCATCCCATGAATTTAGTGACTAGTGTGCGTTTCTATAAAAATTGATGCAAGTAACTAAGATGAGAAGGGTTTACTAAGTACTCCCTAGTGATCTAAAGATATTATATTTCTTTACAAAGGGAGTAGTAACTACTCTCTATGTATCAAAATTTAAGACGTTTATTACTCCCTATGTATCAAAATTTAAGACGTTTTTTGATATGGAGGGAGTACAATATATGAATACTAGAGATCAAAGAAATGATAGGCTATTTTTTCCTGTTGAATGTCCTTATTTCTGCCAGGCAGTGCTCATGAATGATAGAAGAATAGAGAAAATCAAATTGCTCCTCTGTTTTAAATAGCACTCCAACCCTTCTCCACATTCACTTGTGCCTTCCGCATGGTCCGTGCGCTGAGCTGTGGCACCCTGACCGTGGCACTTCCATTGTTGAAGGCATACATGTGGGCCTTGCCGACATCCGCGAGCACCGCTGGATAAACTCTGGACGTGATGCAAACCCTACCACCACCACCAAAGCTCTCCACCGCCGACCGATCAATCTGCAAGGCAGCATCCATCCATCCATTTTCAACTCCGACATATAGGAAGTGAATAAAAGGAGAAATGGCAGAGCCTCCTTAGCTTACCAGAGTTCTGAGAGATATCTTCCTCTCCTTTGCAAGATCAAGTTCAAAGAAGCCTCCATAGGCTGGTGTGTACGGTGATGGTCTGATGGAAGACCTGTGCAAAGAAAAGAAAAAAAATCAATTTAGTTTTCGGACTTTTATGGAGAAGACTAAGCAAAATTAAGGAAAAAAAACATAAGCACTGACCTTCTTAGATCAGAGCACATGAGTATCATGTACTTTTGCTGTGACTTGTAGACTCTGAAGTGCACGACAGTGTGCTCATCCATGTTGTTGGAGGCCAGAATAACAAGTCCAAATGGCCCTATACCACCATGAACCGATGCACCGGCTTCACAGCAATGCTTCTCAGGGTCCAAAAGCCAGGAAGGATCAAAAGGTTCGGCGGCATTGATGGACGTGAGCTCAAAATATATCTCCACGTCAGCCTGTTTCAAGAAAACTTGTGCCTGATTAGCTACAGTTGCTCTTAAAAATACACGACACGCCAAAGCTTCAGAATATATACCTATCCTTCTCCTGAAAGATGCACTATACAAATAATTAGTAATTATCAGAAGGCCCTACAGTTCTTACTGGCATGACACTTCTCGAAATAACATAAATTCTCCTGAAGACCAAGTAAGCCTGTCTGTGAAAAGGGAACTACCTGAAAAGTGTCAACTCCATTGATCTCAAACATATCTCCCTTGTTGAGCTCAAGTCCTTGATGGTTGATTTCATTTGTTCGAAGGGACTCAATCTCATCAACTGGCCATTGCAGCAACTGCTTGCCATTGCTGTCTAACCAAATCGTCCTGGGGATTGTCTAAACATAATAAAAATTGAGCTTAAATATGTTACATTGATTTGCTAAATCAATTAAATCATTATTCCAATATGATATGAAGCACAGCCAATTAGGGGCAGATTTGCTTACATGGATTCCTGCCCAACCTTTTGCAACATCATCTGAACGACAATCTGCCTCCTGAGACCAACCCCATATGATCCTCCTGCCCTTTTTCGAGTCAAAGAATGACTTTGAAGCATAGAAATTGCCATAATCGATCCTCAGCCACAGCCGACAGTCATCTACGGTAGTATCTGGCACAAAGGCATCACGTTTGAGATCATAAACCCCAATCAAGTACTTGTCAAAGTAACCCATGCTCATTTTGAGGGCATGCTTGGTGCCTCTTGGGATCGCTACGGACATGTCCAGTCCACTGTTATTGCCTGGCAATACCGCAAAGAAATCCGGGCACTCCCACATATTGGACAAATTATGAGAATACAGTGGGTGATCAACTCTTGTCCAACTCAGAAAGTCTTCACTCTTGTACAAAAGTGCAGCAGTGTAGGTTTTCAGCTCGGCACCAACTGCTATTCTCCACAGTCCATCTGGTCCGATCCAACCGGTCGTCGGATCCCTGAATTGGCTTCTGTTCAAACCCGGTACTACCGGTTGGATCACTGGGTTATTGCCGGTTTTGGTCCATTCTCTCAGGTACGGGTCAGACAGGTTCTTGGGCAGCACAAGGTTTTGGACCTGACACTTGTCTCTGCTGCCACCGGTGTATAAGATGGCCGGTTGACCACCAGATAGAATTGTGGCTGAACCGGTCCAGCAGCCGTCTATGTCACTAGGGTTATCCGGTTCTATCACGGGTTCAAGCTGGATCCAGTTGACAAGGTCTGTCGAAACCGAATGGCCCCAAGTTATGTCACCCCAACACCAGAGGGCGCAGTGGGGGTTATACTGGTAGAAATTATGGTAGATGCCTTTGTAGTACATTAGTCCTGAAATATTTATAAAGTATAAGTTGTAGAATACTGCAACTCCTCCTTTTTATTTAGAGGTGTTTGTGCTGAGATATTCATACCACATGGATCTTTTGTGTCGTCATAGATTCCCAAGGATCGCCAATCCATCGGATATTTGGAAAAAAGTGAGAGAATGTCAGTTTCATGCAACAGATATAGAATGATCCATGTGGCCAGTTATGGAAGGGAAAAGCGTCATACTTTGCCTAACTGAATTTGCTCTGGCCAAAAGTAACACTGACGGTGGAGCAAATATGGACAATATGAAAGTGGCATAAATCTTGGCGAGAAGGTACATAGCACTATTTCTGCAATGAATACTTCTATTTTATTTTGCGCAAGCATCTATGGCTATCATCATCTTATGGCAGTATTACTCAAAGTCTAACAGCAGCATTCAGCAAGAGATTTGCACAAGCAATGAGCTGGCCACCAAACTTCTCCATCGTCTCTATTCATTTTTGACAAAAAAACGGCAGTTCTGTAATGATAGTACTGCCAAAAATATTATGTACTTTAACAAGCATATTATTTAATACTGGCACACAAAATTAAGATTGAGTAGTGTATTCAACTTGGCTTCTCCACGTGGGCAAGCCACTAAACAATGAGGTCACATGATTTTTCATGGACCAAGAACAAGAAAAAGCACACGAAAACAGAAGTGGCATACACCAACAGATGATCCAGAAAGCGGAGATGAATGAAGCCTAAAGGAAATAAATAGAGAGGAAACCAAACCAGAGACATGATCACATGAACATACCATTGATCCAGTTCCTGGGAGGCTGGAAGTGGTAGGCAGTCCTGTACCTCGTGCTGACAATATAGGGGACCTCTGGAGACTGTGGACAGGGGGAGACCTCCGGAGACAGTGGGCAGAAGGAGACCTCTGGAGACTGTGGACAGAGGGAGCATCTCCCTCCACTCCCATTGCTGCTGCTGTTGGAGAAGAAGAGGTTGGATACAGAGGAGGAGAGGAAGAAGAGGGCAGGGAGGAGGACGAAGCCCCAAGGTAGCGCCATGGCGACAGAAGGAATGAGAGAGCGAGGAGAAGAGATCAAAGATTTATGGGGGTGTGCTGTGACATGTGAAGGTGTCGTCGTTTAAGGAACTGTTTAGTTAGGTGACACTCAAGAGTCTCTTTCAGATAGATTTTTCTTGAGGGGCCTCCAGAGAGTGTGGACAGTCTGGACAGAGGAGGAATCTCCCTCTTTGCTGCTGCAGAGGAAGAGGCTGCAGGAGGAGGAGGAGGGCAGCGGCGCAGGCGTGGGCTCAAGGTATTCGTCGCCATGCTGGAATAGGCGGTGCCGGTTTAGAGAGGAGATGGAGGAAATGCCGTGGTAAAGAATAAGCACCGAGGTGGCTGTGGTGCGCGTGGGCGGCACGGGGGCATACAACGCCCAGTCGGCTGGACTTAGCGCCAGTGGCGGAGCCAGGATTGGCTGACGCCCCAGGCGAGAAACTAATGGTCAAAAAACACCTAAAAACCCAACTTTAAGGCATACAAAAGTCAAACTATGTTGCATAACTAACCAGATCTCAAACACAATATTCAATGGCAGTATTTGTTCAATGATGGTTCAACTAATAAAGTAATACATATCAAAAATAATATATAGCATAAATAATACAAAAGATGGTACCAAATCAAATGGTTCATTGATCTGAGCTTCCCATCAATACATCTTCATTACTCGAAGAAGGTAAGCCTGCAATGATTTGAAATGCAAATCAGTACGTCTTGATAGATATAATACGAGGAACGTTATCAATTGTTTGAGTTAATGGACCTGTTCCCGTGGATCCCGCGATTTGAACCAGAAGAAAAACAGAATATCATTGTATTGTTTCTCTTATTCATTTTGCCTTCCTGTAAAATTATAGAAACAAAAATTACTAAATCGGTTTCAACATTTACAAAACTGTAGAATTACAAGACTAAGGGAAGGAAACAACATTGAATTTCAATCGAGGTATCAAACAGTGGCATTTGCTAGCGGGATTGAGATGAGCAGCAGGGATACCTTTGCTTTGCGTGCGAGCTGCTGTGGCGGACGCCGGCCGCCGGGGTTGCTCCTCTCCTCGAGACCTGGACTGGACGAACAGGGCGATCGCCGCCTCGCCGGGGCTGCAGAGGAAGCCGTCAACCAAGATTCCAATAAGGAGAAGAAGGGGAGGACTGGACTGCCCTCTGCCGCACGAGGCTGGCCGGCTGGGCATGGCGAACGAATAATGGGTCGGCCGCGGCGGGGCACGGCGGCCGGCGGCGAGCGTGCGGCGGCAGCCCAGGCGGGGTAGGGTTCTTTTCTTTCTCGTCAGAGTACTCGCGCAGGGGACCTCCTATGTGACGCTCTCTGCGTCAAGTTGCTGAGGTTTCGCACAGGTTGCTTCGACTGGGCCCACATCTGACCACAATGGAGCATCAATCTTAAAAGAACCAAGTAAGCTGCGCAGATCCCAGTTAGTTCAGGAATTTCGAAAGCAATTTTTTTTTCAAAAAACGGAATGTTCCATGAGACGCAAACACTTACCAAAAATGTGAAAAATATTTTGGAAAACCATACATTTTTTAAAAGCAGGAACATTTTTTCAAAATCACGAACAATTTTTTGAAACGGAAACATTTTTCCAAATTTCAAAACAAAATTGGGAAACGCGAACATATTTCAAAATTCCTGAACAAAACTTGAAACGTGAACAATTTCAAAATTTGTGAACAATTTTAAAATCCTGAAAAAAATTAAAACGTGAACAATTTTTAAAACAGAAACATTTTTTTAACATTGTCAAAAATTTGAAAAGAAAACATTCAAACATTTTTTGTAAAACAAGAACATTTTTTGAAATTCCAGAACAATTTTTGAAAAATGCGAACAATTTTCGAAATTTTTGAAAAATGTGAACAATTTTTAAAAATGAAGATTTCTGAATTTATGAATAATGTTTTAAAACAAGACCATTTTTTTAAAATTGGGAACATTTTTTTGAAAATTTCAAACAATTTTTGAAAGATGATCGTTAAAAAAATAAACTCGAAAAATAAAATAAAGTTAAAAGCGAAAAAACAAAAAGAAAACAGAAAATAAAAAACAAAATTAAGAAATAAGAAAAAGAAATAGAAAAGCAGGAAAACGAAAAAACGAAAAAAAAACCTAAGAAGAAACAGGAAAACCGGTCAAAAAGAAAAAAAAAGGTTCAAGGAACCATCTAGCAGGTTCCCAAAACCGGCTGGCTAGACTTTGTATAATGGGCCGGCCCATTGCTCGCGATGAGGGGCTTCGCCTGTGCGTTGCGTCGACATTTTGACGCAGCAAGCGGCGCATAGGGTTTTCCCTCGCGCAGGCCCAGAGGGAACCCTCGCTGAAGGTTGGGGTGCCACAAGTTGGGCCGGCCCAGGCGCGCGGGAAGCAATAGCCTCGTTTCCTGTTCTGTTTTTTATTCACGTTTTTTGTTTCCGATTTTTTCTTTATTTTTTTACTTTTGTTCATACATCGATATATTCTAAATAGATATATTAAAAAATTAATCTACATAAAACATTTGAAAAAGTTGACCAGGCATATGAAGAATGTGTATAGATAAAATGTTTATCACGTATACGAAAAATGTATATGAAACAATTTGATCATGTATTTAAAAAAAGTTAATCAAGAAATTGAAAAATGTTGAACAAGTGTTTGAAAAATATTAAGCAAGCATTTAGAAAATGTTAAATGTCTACCAAAAAAATGTTGACGGTGTATTGAAAAATGATGAAAAAAATTTGATCATGTATATAAAAATGTTAATCAAGCATTTGAAAAAATGTTAAACAAGTATTTGAAAAATATTAAATGTGTATAGAAAAAATGTTGCCTATGACATATGTTCAGAAAATGTTAATATTGCATTTATAAAATATTAATATTGCATTTAGAAAATAATAATCAAGTATTTAAAAAGTGTTAAATGTGCATAGAAAAAATGTTGGCCATTAATTTGAAAATGTTAATCTTGTATTTGAAAAATGTTAATTAAGCATTTGAAAAAGTTTAAAAGCGTGTATAGAAAAAATGTGACCATGTATTTAAAAAGTACTTAATCTTGTTTTTGAAAAATGTTAATCAAGAATTTGAAAAATCTTTAAATGTGTATAGAAAAAATGTTGACCATGTATTAAAACAAATGTTAAATTTGTAATGGAAAAATGTTAAACGTGTATTAGAAAAATGTAGTTGACATAAGCAAAAAATATATAATGAAACCAAAAGAAACAAAGAAAACTAAAAAAGAAACAAAATAAACCAAAGAAAAAGAAAATGAAAAATGAAGAAACAAATGCAAAAAGGATGAAAAAACAAACAAAACCAAGAAAGAAATAAATACAAACCAAGAAAGCAAATATGTGCCTCCAGACGAAGCAAATCCGTGGCTCTTGCGAAAAAAGAAAAAATAAGTTTATTTCCTTTCCATGAGGCACAATTGTGCCTCTAAAAAAACACATTTTTTTCTTCTGCGAGTGGCACAGTTGTGCCTCTCGCAGAAGCAAACATGTGCCTCCATGAGAAACAAATCTGTGCCCCTCGCTGAAGAAGAAAAACGATTTTTTTCACACTATTTTTTTTTAGAATCTTTTTTTGTCCAAAACCTAGGGAAAACCGGGCAAAAACTGAAAAAGCATCTAAAACTCAAAAACACATACAGAAATAAAAATCTCGAGGGAGCGCCCAGCACGCGACACATGGTGGCGGCTGAGGGCACGCTAAGTGACGCGCTCACAGCCCACCAAAAATGACCCTTGAGGGGCTCCCACAAGGGGTACCCTTCAGTTAGTTGCTCTCATGGTCAGGTGCGTGATTTTTTAGTTTGTGTTAGTAGAATTTTTTTCCTCTAGCTGTAGCAGCCATGTAAAGGGTTCGCCGGTACTGGCCAGACTACAACCCACACAATCAACATTCATGTGCTCATGCATCTATGTAATTCAGTTTTCATGGGTCAGATCGTCAATATTGTTATTTTATTAATCATCGGATTTTCTCCTTTATTTAAGAATGTGGTAGTTTGTGTTAGGAACTCAAAGTGAAATTCATCTATTTGTTTTAAATACCTTTTTCTTCGTTGATAAATAAAGTGACCAACATGAACCAAATTGTTTTTTTTTCTTGTGCCAATGTTTTTTGGTTTCCTTTTTTTCCTTACTATTTTTTGGTTGTTTGATTTTCTCCTGTATTTGTACATGTGTCTGAGGTTTGATGCTCAATCATGTGGGACTACTTAATTTCTTTTGCAAAGTTATTTTTTTCTTAAAACATAGATAATATAATACTACTAAAGTCGCACTAGTTTACATATGCTCTTGCACAATACGAAAGAGTGCTAGTTTATGTAGTCCATGTGCAAGTTTTCAATAGTATGGCAGGTAAGAGTTTGAAAATAATTCTTTATGGTTTTTCCATGATAGGCATAGTTGTACAATATTAAAAAATAAATAAATGTTGGTTTAAAGGTTAAACCACTCACATAATTCATTCGTCCTTAGGAAAAACATAATTCTTAGCTCTTGTACTTTTTTATTTTCTTTCTTATTCAGGGTAATACCAATGTCCAGAATTCATTCTACTCCCTCCGTCCCATAATATAAGAGCATTTTTTACACTGGTGCAATGTAAAAAAAAATGCTTTTATATTATGGGACGGAAAGAGTACCTTATAATAACATATATTTTTGTCTTTTTTTTAAATAATCTTATTTTAGAGTAATACCAAAGCTCTTGATTAATTCTACCTTGAGAAAAATAACACATGTTTTTGTTTTTTTATTTTATTTGTTATTTTCCAGTAATACCAATACCGTTGAGTCATTCTACCTTAGAATAGCATATGTTATTGTTGTGTTTTCTGCTTTTGTTATATATCTATGTTTATTAATAACATTTTTCCTAACAAAAAATATTTTGTGTACTAATATGTTTTGGTTGGTTTTGTTGTCCTTTGATTTTTCTCCTTATATGTGTGCATGCGGCATCGATTTGATGTTGCAATCGTGTGACACTATTAAATTTGGTGTTGTCTTATTTTTGAGCAATCAATGACAGTAAGAGAGTTTCCTACTGACTTTTTATATCACCATAGCAAAGTTACAGATCCATGGTCCATAGGGGTGCGTGAACAAATGCCAGCCAACCCAGCAAGGGGGGAGCCAGTATATTGTCACATCCTTATGACCTGGTTTTTTACACTTTGTTACTTTACACTAGAGAGTCTACAAAGCTAGAAATAAATGGTTCCAGGGAGGGCTTAACCCTGTGGATTAGCAGCCTAAAATCTGTTTTGAATCTCTCTCTCCAGGAGGCCAGAGTGGGGGGAATGGCTCTGAACACTTTGTTATTACGTTCCTTCCACACGCTCCAAGCAGCTGTCAGAAATATTTCCATGAACATGGGACGGTTCCATCTTTCTTTTCCGGAGTGCCCAATGTTCAATCTGTTGCCGTTGAGCGCCCAATCGATCCCAAGCTCTGCCCAGCATGCCACACTGAAGGGGCATTCGAAAAACAAGTGTTCCACAGTCTCATCTGTTCGTTGAGCACATAGCACACACGTAACCCCATCACTTACGTTGTAGTGTCTCCTTCTCAGCATGCATTTAGTGTTCACACGATCAGCCAACAGAAGCCATGCAAACACCTTAATCTTCATCGTACATTTAGATTTCCAAATCCATCCAAAGGCCTCATCCGCGATCACCCCTTTGAAATAGTTTCTGTAATATTTGCTGGAGGAGTAGGGTCCCCCCCATGAGCAGACCCAAGCGTCCCTTGCCGCGGCACTCAGAACAATTTCTTGCATACTTGCTTGCATGTCCAAGACCTCCTCTCTAGCCTGTGCGGACATTGGTAGATGGAAACCATCCTGGATATTTGTGATAGACAGGAAAGAGCCCACAGAAGCATCCTCCATTTTAGTGAAGGAAAATGCTCGTGGATGCGATGTTTCAAGAATTCTGTTTTGCCACATATCCTTCCAGAATAGTGCAGACGCCCCATCTCCAACCACCACATTGGTGATCCCTCTATATATATCACTCAATTTCATCACATCTCTCCACCAGAACGACCCGCACAAATCAGAAGCATGGGGGATTTGGTTCTCATAATACGTGTCCCAGACCAAAGTGCACCACGCAGTATCCCGTTTATTGTAAAAACTGTGAAGAAACTTGAGAAGCAGGCCCTCATTTTGGATTTTAATGTTCAGCACCCCTAGGCCCCCATGTTTCTTTGGTCTGCATACTAGGTCCCATGCTGCCAGAGAATTTGGTGTTGTCATGTGTGTGCCTGCATGCGGTTTATTTTTTACGTGTCAAAAAATGATTAATTATCAACATC
The DNA here is from genome assembly GCA_011799875.1 of Thinopyrum elongatum. NCBI lineage: Eukaryota > Viridiplantae > Streptophyta > Magnoliopsida > Poales > Poaceae > Thinopyrum > Thinopyrum elongatum. Next base: position 76,072,443 of record CM022302.1, on the reverse strand, counting down.
ATCGCATTGTTTGAACACTTAATGTAATATGGATGTGTACATGCAATTGTTTTACAATATGTATGCAGATCATGTAGTCTGAAAGTTACAATATTATATGATTGTCTTGCATATCTTTAAACAATGCAAGTTGTGTAAAGTTCGTGTGCAAGTTTTATCATCATTTATATAAAGTTCTTTTTTTAATTTTTTTTCTTCTTTTAGGGTAATACCAATTCCCTTAGTTCATTCTTCCTTAGAATAACTTTTATTGGGATGCGGAGTTTCTCAGCTCGAGCTCAAATGAGCTCGGCTGAACAGTAAAATCGAAGAAAAAATTCAAAAAAATCTGGTTTTTTTTTTGGTGACAAATGTTTCGAGTGCTTGCAAAGATTCATCATGGAATCACATTCCTGGAAGGCATGGCAAACAAAATCCAATATTAGTACTCTAAAAATGCTACTTTCAAAAGCATTTTGGAGCACTGATTTTGTTTTTTCTACCACGGCTTCAAAAAATGTGATTTCATAATGAAATTTTGCAAGCTCTTAGAACATTTGTCAATGTTTGTCACAAAAAATCAGATTTTTTTTAAATAAATTTCAATGTTTTGAGGTTACTGTTCATCGCGAGCTCATTTGAGTCCGCGAGCAGAAGGTTACTTTCCCTTTTGTTGTTTATTTTGGATTTAGTAAATACTCCTTTGCTCTATCATGGCTCTTGTGTGTTTGATGTGTATACGTGCGTGTGTGTGTGCGCGCGTAAATGTGGGCAGGAGATATGAGGAGACACCACCGTCATGAGATGCAATTTTTTTGGATGTCTAATGACAATTAATCTTCAAACTACTATTATTAGACAAGTCAAAAATAATTTGCATCTCATGATGGTGGTGTCTAAAGATCATAGACATATAATGCAATTTCTATGCAAACTATGCGTAAAATTATGTTGTTGTCTGAAAGTTACACGACTATATAATTGTTCTTGAACATTGTATAATAGTGCAAGTTCTTCAAAATATATGTGTAATTTTATCATTATTTACTCAAAGTTTCTTCATTTTTTTTCTTCTTTTGGGTAATACCAAAGCCATTAATTTATTCCATCTTAGAATAACATTTGTTTATGTTTTTGTTTTCTTGCTTGCGCTAATATTTCTGGCTCTAATTGTTTTGTCTTAGTTGTTTTTTTGGTTGTTAGGGTTTCTCCAATACTTGGGCACGCGGCAGTGTATTGTTGCAGCAATGGTGGGGCACAATTTCATTTTCTGTTAAGACATTAAAATGAGATATATTTTTTGTGATTGATATAATAAATTTTATTCCTTTCCTTAATTTTCTTTATTATTTTAACTCCGCGTTGCAATACCTGCCACTAATTCCATTTTTCTTAGAAAACTTCATTATTATATTATTTCTTAGAAAAATTTAAATTGAATTCTTTTTTTTTTGCGAGATAATTTAAATTGAATTCATTTTTGTACACTTCATGTTTTGTTTCTTTTAGGGGTAGGCAATTTTCATAATTCATTCTTCGTTAGAAAGAAATTTTTCTTTTGTTTTTGTCGTTGTTTTTATTTTTTTTGGTAACACGATACAATTCTTTCTTCCTTACAAAGAAAATTGTTGTTTTTTTAATTTCTTTTTTTAACATAGTACAAACGCAAGTTCTCATATATATGCGCATACATTCACCCCTGTGAATGCACACATGCACATCCTATCCCTATGAGCACCTCTGAGAGACTGATCCGGCATGTCATCTTGAGATTTTACGAAGTCATCGTAGACCGATGCAACTACGCTCATGTGACGCCCCCGGCTTAATCGTGCACTAATCATACACGCAAATGCACATGATCAAGCCTAAGAACTCACTTGAAGATATCACAACACAACTCTAGACACAAATTAAAATAATACAAGCTTTATATTACAAGCCAGGGGCCTCGAGGGCTCGAATACGTAAGCTCGCTTACAAGCGTCAGCGGAAGCATCAGATATCTGAGTACAGATATAAAAGATAAAACAGATAAGCCTTTAAGAAGGCGGGGCAAAAGAAAAGATCGAAAAGGCGCAGGCCTCCTGCCTGGGACCCTCCGAACCTACTCCTGGTCGTCGGCCAACTCGAAGTAGTAACCACCCTCGGGGTGGTAGTAGTAGTCGTCGGCGGGGGCAGCTGTCTCAGGGGCTTCGTCATCTGGTTGCATCAAACGGAAATGGGGAAAAAGAGGAAGCAAAGCAACCGTGAGTACTCATCCGAAGTACTCAGCAAGCAAGGATCTACACTACATATGCAACATTATCAAAGAAATGTTGTATATGTGGACTGGGCTGCAGAAATGCCAGAATAGAGAGAAGGCCTAGTCCTATCGAAGACTAGCATCTTCAGCGGTCTTGCAGCATTAGAAGAGTGTAGATTAGTAGAGTATAAAGTAGTAGCAGTATTAAGTATCAACCTCGGCCAGAGATCCTTTCTCGACTCCCTGGGAGAAAGCAATCCCAGAGCCCTAGTATCCATTTCTCATTTCATCAATAAGTTCTAATTGTATCGATCGGGATACAACTCCGAGCGTCCGTTACCGAGGATCCGGCTATGCATAGATTTGTTTTCCCTGCAGGGGTGCACCAACTTACCCACCACGCTCGATTAACTCCGGCTGGACACACTTTTCGGGGTCATGCCCGGCCTCGGCCAAACGATACGCCGCAACCCGACCTAGGCTTAACAGAGAGGTCAGCACGCCAGACTAAACCTATGCCCCCAGGGGTCTTGGGCCATCGCCCCGGACGCTCCTGCACATTGCGAACGCGGCCGGTGAGCAGACCGAGCCCCCTTTATACAAGTGCAGGGCGTTACCAGTCCAACCCAGCGCGCGTCGCTCAGTCGCTGACGTCTATTAAGCTTCGGCTGATGCATACGATGCAGAGTGCCCATAACTGTTCCCACGTGATGGTTAGTGCTATCAGGCCAAAGGCCCACTCGGAGCAAATATCCAAACCGTTAGTGTATTGGGGTGTGCGGTAACGAGCAGAGACTCACGATCGATGTGACCCCGTCGCCCCGTCTCGAGGACTTGCGGCAAGGGCTAAGAATGCCCGGCCACGCCTCGTATTTATCTCTCGGGTACCGTCCAAGTCAACCCGTCTTCACAACACTCGCGGGTACCCCTCAGGGTCGATCCGCCTTTCCAAGTAACAGTTGTAAAGTCCAAGTATCCGTGTGTCCATAACATCAGGGGAATCCGAGGTATCACCCTCGTTGGATTCCTACTCGATGTATCCGTCAAGGTGAACTCGGAGGAATCACCCTCGATGGGTTCACACTTGAGGTGTTGCACGACATCGTCGTTATCGGGTGTGGTGAAGGAGGAATCACCCTCGATGACCACGACCGAATAGCTACTCTACAGAGTTAACATCAGAAGTGCTAAACGAGGTATCACCCTCGGCACTCGATGGTAACGTTGCAGTGTCGTACAACTAAGGGGGGTGATGTGCGGTGTCGGGGCCTGGCTGTCGATCACGTTGATCGAGTCTTCTGATAATCCAGAGGGGCAACTGGAACAAAGTGGGGTCTCTGGTGGGGCTCTATCCAGCCTATACTAAGCAGTTTAGGATAACAGGTAAGGTATCAATAGCAGGTTACAATAAACAGGCTATGCATCAGAATAGGATAACTCAAAGTAGTAGCAAATTCTAATGCAAGCAGGAGAGAGAAAGAATAGGCGATATAGGCATGTTCAAAGGGGGGGTGCTTGCCTGGTTGCTCGGCGGCAAAGGCAAGGTCGTCGGTGGTGTCGTCGGTCTCCGGAGCAGCATCGGTGTCGGGGTCTACCGAGAGAGAAGAGGGGGAGGAAACAAATAAATACACAGCAAACATATGCAATACAGATCATGCTATGCTAACGTGCAGTGCAGGGTTGCCTAAAGACATGTCTAAATCATTTTAGTTATTTTAGGATTAATGTTGGGTTTATTAACCGGTGTACATGCACTATTCATCTACCGGAAACAGGCTAAAATTTGCGGTTTCACCTCAGTAGAGGGTCCCGACACGGAAACAGATGGCATGGTTGGATTCGTCTCGTCGTCGTGAGCAACTTTCATGTATAAGGTTTTTCGATCCGAGCTACGGTTTAAATTCTACGAATTTTCAAAAGTTAAATCATTTTCTGGAATTATTTTAAATCAACAGTAATGAAATATGACGTATGGGTGACGTCAGCAGTCAACAGCCGGCTGGCCAGGTCAAACCTGAGCAGTGGGGCCCACATGTCATAGACAGAGGGGCTAACAGAGTTTTATTTTAACTAAACAGGGTTAATTAGCCAGTAGGCCCCACATGTCAGTCTCTAATTAGTAACTAATTAGTGTTTTACTTATTAAAATGTTTTAATTAACTAAATTAGGCGGTGGGGCCCGCGTGTCAGTGACATTGGGCTGCCCAGTCAGCCCAGTCAACGGGGCCCCCAGGGCCCACTAGCAGCAAGCCAGGGGTGGCCCCAGGCCAGCCAGCGTGGCGGCGTCCAGCGGCTCAACGCCGGCGACCAAATCGCGCGGTGGCGCATTCGGGAGGCGGCCGGAAATCGAGTACGGTGGCTCATTTCGAGCGCGGTTGCTTGCGTTCGAAAGCTAGGAGAGTGCCGCGTCGAGTGGTGCCATTGGACCGACCGGAGATGGCCGGAAACGGCGCTGGCGACGAGATCTGCGGCAGAGCTTTTACGGGCGTCGACGAAATCGGGGTTGCAGCACGCTACGGCTCGAGCCAAAGGGCTAGGCACGTTCTACGCGATGCGGCGAGTACAACGGGCATGAGCTCGTGACCATTTGGTCACCGGAGACTCGCTGGCGACGAGCTCCGTGGCGTTTCGTTCGGGCTCGCATGGAGGAGGTAGCTAGGGGCGCGCCAGGGCTACCAGGGAGAGGGAGGAGGAAGAGGAGCTCACCGAGCATCTCACACGGAGGCCCTTGGAAGTTTAGGAGCAGCAGGAGTCACCGGAGAGGAGGAAGATTGCCGGAGCAGAGGCGGAAGGGGCGGCGGTGTTCGGCAGCTGCATGGCCTCCCCGTTCGAGCTGAGAGCACTGTGCACTTAGAGAGGAGAGAGAGATGGGCCGGCTGGACTGGGCTGAGTGCACTGTGCACTTAGGCCCAGCCAGTTAGGCCTTTTTCATTTTTATTTTCTGTTTTCTTTTAACAGTAGCCTTTTGCATTTTCTTTTGCAATCATTATCTTTAGCAATCATTAACAGATAGGAATAGCATTTTAAAATGCTGGAATTGCTTTGTTTTAATTGCTACTGTTCATTTTTGCATAAGAGTGATGTTGTATTCCTTAACAAATAAATGTTATGGAATATTTGCTATATGGTGAACATTTTTTCAGCAAACTTTGAGCAACTTTATTTCGCACTTTAAATTTGAATTGTTTCTCAGAAGGGAATTTGAGTTGTTTTGTTTAACCACTGTGATTAAGCATTGCAAATGAAGATGACTTGGCATGTTTAACATAAGAGCACAGTGCTTTATTACACAGGGGTGTTACAATTCTCCTCCTCTAAAATAAATTCTCGTCCCGAGAATTTAGGAGGCAGAAGGAAAGAGGTCGGGGTATTCTTCCCTAAGATGGTCCTCGCGTTCCCAAGTGGCTTCATCTTCAGTATGATTCGACCACTGCACTTTGAGGAACTTGATCATCTTCTGACGGGTTCGACGTTCTGATTCATCGAGGATGCGGATCGAATGCTCCTTATAAGAAAGATCATCTTGCAATTCGAGCATCTCGTGATCCACTGCGCGGTGCGGAGACTCCTTGAAGCAACGACGAAGTTGCGACACATGGAAGATGTCGTGGATATGAGAGAATTGCGGCGGCAACTCCAGTTTATATGCCACCTGACCATGTCTTGCAACAATGCGGAAAGGACCAATGTAGCGTGGAGCTAACTTGCCCTTGATTCCGAAGCGGTGAGTGCCCTTCATAGGAGTGACACGCAAATAAGCTTGATCACCAGGTTGATAAGTCAAACCCCATCGTTTGCGATCATAGTTGCTCTTTTGGTGGTCCTGAGCCGCCTTGAGATTTTCTCGAACGATACGGACTTGTTCTTCGGCGTGTTGGATAATATCCGGACCCACGAGCAGTCGTTCCCCAGTTTCTGACCAATTCAGAGGGGTTCGACACTTACGTCCATAGAGTACTTCGAAGGGGGCCATTTTCAAGCTGGCTTGGTAGCTGTTGTTATAAGAGAACTCGGCATACGGGAGAGATTCTTCCCATTTCTTGCCGAAGGATATAACACAAGCTCGAAGCATGTCTTCAAGCACTTGATTGACTCGCTCGACTAGGCCTTGGGATTGGGGGTGATAAGCTGAACTCCAGGTAATATGGGTTCCCATGGCTTCTTGGAAACTTTCCCAGAACTTGGAGGTGAAAAGACCTCCACGGTCCGAACTAATCTCCTTTGGAATGCCGTGGAGTGAAACAATTATGGAGATATACAACTCTACTAACTGACTAGCAGTGATAGTCTCCTTGACAGGCAGAAAGTGTGCAACCTTAGAGAGTTGGTCGACGACGACAAGAATAGCATCGTGACCCTTCTGTGACTTGGGAAGGCTAGTAATGAAATCCATTTGAACTTTATCCCATTTCCATAAAGGAATCGGGAGCGGTTGCAGAATTCCAGCAGGCTTCTGATGTTCTGCTTTAACGCGACGGCAAACGTCACATTCTGCAACATAGCGAGCAATATCCTGCTTCATTTTGGACCACCAGTACCTTTGACGGATATCATGATACATCTTGGTACTACCCGGATGAATAGACAGCGGTGTATCATGTGCCTCCTGTTGGAAATATGCCCTAGAGGCAATAATAAAGTGGTTATTATTATATTTCCGTGTTCATGATAATTGTCTATTGTTCATGCTATAATTGTGTTATCTGGAAATCGTAATACATGTGTGAATACATAGACCACAACATGTCCCTAGTGAGCCTCTAGTTGACTAGCTCGTTGATCAATAGATGGTTACGATTTCCTGACCATGGACATTGGATGTCGTTGATAACGGGATCACATCATTAGGAGAATGATGTGATGGACAAGACCCAATCCTAAGCATAGCACTAGATCGTGTAGTTCGTTTGCTAGAGCTTTTCTAATGTCAAGTATCATTTCCTTAGACCATGAGATTGTGCAACTCCCGGATACCGTAGGAATGCTTTGGGTGTATCAAACATCACAACGTAACTGGGTGACCATAAAGGTGCACTACAGGTATCTCCAAAAGTGTTTGTTGGGTTGGCACGAATCAAGACTGGGATTTGTCACTCCGTATGACGGAGAGGTATCTCTGGGCCCACTCGGTAATGCATCATCATAATGAGCTCAATGTGACTAAAGAGTTAGCCATGGGATCATGCGTTACGGAACGAGTAAAGAGACTTGCCGGTAACGAGATTGAACAAGGTATAGGGATACCGACGATCGAATCTCGGGCAAGTATCATACCGGTAGACAAAGGGAATTGTATACGGGATTGATTGAATCCTCGACATCGTGGTTCATCCGATGAGATCATCGTGGAACATGTGGGAGCCAACATGGGTATCCAGATCCCACTGTTGGTTATTGGCCGGAGAGATGTCTCGGTCATGTCTGCATGGTTCCCGAACCCGTAGGGTCTACACACTTAAGGTTCGGTGACGCTAGGGTTGTTATGGGAAATAGTATGTGGATACCGAATGTTGTTCGGAGTCCCGGATGAGATCCCGGACGTCACGGGGAGTTCCGGAATGGTCCGGAGGTGAAGATTTATATATGGGAAGTCATCATACGGTCACCGGAAGTGTTCGGGGGTTTTCCGGTATTGTACCGGGACCACCGAAGGGGTTCCGGGGGTCCACCGGGAGGGTCCACCTGCCCCGGAGGGCCCTATGGGCTGTATGGGGGAGGGAACCAGCCCCTAAGTGGGCTGGGCGCCATCCCCCCCTAGGGCCCATGCGCCTAGGGTTGGGGGAAACCCTAAAGGGGGCGCCCCCCTTGGCTTGGGGGGCAAGCCCCCTCCCCCTGGCCGCCGCCCCCCCTCTAGATCTGATCTAGAGGGGCCGGCCCCCTTCCCCCTTGGCCCTATAAATAGAGGGGAGGAGGGAGGGCAGTAGTACCTCATCGAAGGCGCAGCCCTCCCCCTCTCCAACACCCCCTCCTCCTCCGTTGAGCTTGGCGAAGCCCTGCCGGAGAACTGCAAGTTCCACCACCACGCCGTCGTGCTGCTGGAGCTGTCTTCCCCAACCTCTCCCTCCTCCTTGCTGGATCAAGGCGCGGGAGACGTCACCGGGCTGCACATGTGTTGAACGCGGAGGCACCGTTGTTCGGTGCTTAGATCGGAATCGACCGCGATCGGAATCGCTGCGTGTACGACTCCTCCAACCGCGTTCTTGCAACGCTTCCGCATCACGATCTTCAAGGGTATGAAGATGCACTCCTCTCTCTCTCTCATTGCTAGTCTCTCCATAGATTGATCTTGGTGATGCATAGGAAATTTTTTTGATTTACTACTACGTTCCCCAACAGTGGCATCATGAGCTAGTTCTATGCGTAGTTTCTTGCACGAGTAGAACACAAGTTGTTGTGGGCGTCGATTTTGTCAATTTACTTGCCGTTACTAGTCTTATCTTGATTCGGCGGCATCGTGGGATGAAGCGTCCCGGACCGACCTTACACGTACGCTTACGTGAGACAGGTTCCACCGACTGACATGCACTAGTTGCATAAGGTGGCTAGCGGGTGTCTGTCTCTCCCACTTTAGTCGGATCGGATTCGATGAAAAGGGTCCTTATGAAGGGTAAATAGAAATTGGCATATCACGTTGTGGTTGTGGTGTAGGTAAGAAACGTTCTTGCTAGAAACCTATAGCAGCCACGTAAAAAATTTTGCAACAACAATTAGAGGACGTCTAACTTGTTCTTGCAGCATATGCCGTGTGATGTGATATGGCCAAAAGGATGTGATGAATGATATATGTGATGTATGAGATTGATCATGTTCTTGTAATAGGAATCACGACTTGCATGTCGATGAGTATGATAACCGGCAGGAGCCATAGGAGTTGTCTTAATTTATTGTATGACCTGCGTGTCAATGAAAACGCCATGTAATTACTTTACTTTATTGCTAACCGTTAGCCATAGTAGTAGAAGTAATAGTTGGCGAGACAACTTCATGAAGACACGATGATGGAGATCATGATGATGGAGATCATGGTGTCATGCCGGTGACGATGATGATCATGGTGCCCCGAAGATGGAGATCAAAAGGAGCAAAATGATATTGGCCATATCATGTCACTTTATGATTTGCATGTGATGTTTACCATGTTTACATCTTATTTGCTTAGAACGACGGTAGCATAAATAAGATGATCCCTCGCTAAAATTTCAAGAAAGTGTTTCCCCTAACTATGCACCGTTGCGAAGGTTCGTTGTTTCGAAGCACCACGTGATGATCGGGTGTGATAGATTCTAACGTTCGAATACAACGGGTGTAAGCCAGATTTAGACATGCAAAACACTTAGGTTGACTTGACGAGCCTAGCATGTACAGACATGGCCTCGGAACACGGAAGACCGAAAGGTCGAACATGAGTCGTATAGAAGATACGATCAACATAGAGATGTTCACCGTTGATGACTAGTCCGTCTCACGTGATGATCGGACACGGCCTAGTCGATTTGGATCATGTATCACTTAGATGACTAGAGGGATGTCTATCTGAGTGGGAGTTCATAGAATAATTTGATTAGATGAACTTAATTATCATGAACTTAGTCTAAAATCTTTACAATATGTCTTGTAGATCAAATGGCCCACGCTAATGTTGCCCTCAACTTCAACGCGTTCCTAGAGAAAACCAAGCTGAAAGACGATGGTAGCAACTACACGGACTGGGTCCGTAACCTGAGGATCATCCTCATAGCTGCCAAGAAAGCTTATGTCCTTGAAGCACCGCTAGGTGACGCACCTGTTTTCCCGGCAACTCAAGACGTTATGAACGCCTGGCAGTCGCGTAGTGATGATTACTCCCTGGTTCAGTGCGGCATGCTTTACAGCTTAGAACCGGGGCTCCAAAAGCGTTTTGAGCAAGACGGAGCATATGAGATGTTCCAAGAGCTGAAAATGGTTTTCCAAGCTCATGCCCGGGTCGAGAGATATGAAGTCTCCGACAAGTTCTACAGTTGTAAGATGGAGGAGAATAGTTCTGTCAGCGAGCATATACTCAAAATGTCTGGGTTGCACAACCGCTTGTCTCAGCTGGGAGTTAATCTCCCAGATGACGCGGTCGTTGACAGAATCCTTCAGTCGCTTCCACCTAGCTACAAGAGCTTTGTGATGAACTTCAATATGCAGGGGATGGAAAAAACCATTCCTGAGGTATATTCAATGCTGAAATCAGCGGAGGTGGAGATCAAAAAGGAACATCAAGTGTTGATGGTGAATAAAACCACTAAGTTCAAGAAAGGCAAGGGTAAAAAGAACTTCAAGAAGGACGGCAAGGGAGTTGCCGCGCCCAGTAAGCAAGCTACCGGGAAGAAGCCAAAGAATGGACCCAAGCCTGAGACTGAATGCTTTTATTGCAAGGGAAACGGTCACTGGAAACGGAACTGCCCCAAGTACTTAGCGGATAAGAAGGCCGGCAATACCAAAGGTTTATGTGATATACATGTTATTGATGTGTACCTTACCAGCGCTCGTAGTAGCTCCTGGGTATTTGATACCGGTGCGGTTGCTCATATTTGTAACTCAAAACAGGAGCTGTGGAATAAGCGGAGACTGGCGAAGGACGAGGTGACGATGCGCGTCGGGAATGGTTCCAAGGTCGATGTGATCGCCGTCGGCACACTACCTCTACATCTGCCTACGGGATTAGTTTTAAACCTCAATAATTGTTATTTAGTACCGGCTTTGAGCTTGAACATTGTATCAGGATCTCGTTTGATGCGAGATGGCTACTCATTTAAATCCGAGAATAATGGTTGTTCTATTTATATGATAGATATGTTTTATGGTCATGCCCCGCTGGTCAATGGTTTATTTTTATTGAATCTCGAACGTGATGTTACACATATTCATAGTGTGAATGCCAAAAGATGTAAGGTTGATAATGATAGTCCCACATACTTGTGGCACTGCCGCCTTGGTCACATTGGTGTCAAACGCATGAAGAAACTCCATGCAGATGGACTTTTGGAGTCTCTTGATTATGAATCATTTGACACGTGCGAACCATGCCTCATGGGCAAAATGACCAAGACTCCGTTCTCCAGAATAATGGAGCGAGCAACCAACTTATTGGAAATCATACATACTGATGTGTGCGGTCCAATGAGCGTTGAGGCTCGCGGTGGTTATCGTTATGTTCTCACCCTCACTGATGACTTAAGTAGATATGGGTATGTCTACTTAATGAAACACAAGTCTGAGACCTTTGAAAAGTTCAAGGAATTTCAGAGTGAGGTTGAGAATCAACGTGATAGGAAAATAAAGTTCTTACGATCAGGTCGTGGAGGGGAATATTTGAGTCACGAATTTGGCACGCACTTAAGGGAATGTGGAATTGTTTCACAACTCACGCCGCCTGGAACACCTCAGCGTAATGGTGTGTCTGAATGTCATAATCGCACTCTATTAGATATGGTGCGATCTATGATGTCTCTTACCGATCTACCGCTATCATTTTGGGGTTATGCTTTAGAGACTGCCGCATTCACTTTAAATAGGGCTCCGTCAAAATCCATTGAGACGACACCGTATGAATTATGGTTTGGGAAGAAACCTAAGCTGTCGTTTCTGAAAGTTTGGGGATGCGATGCTTATGTCAAGAAACTTCGACCTAAAAAGCTCGAACCCAAATCGGAAAAATGCGTCTTCATAGGATACCCTAAGGAAACTATTGGGTATACCTTCTACCTCAGATCCGAAGGCAAGATCTTTGTTGCCAAGAATGGATCCTTTCTAGAGAAAGAGTTTCTCTCGAAAGAAGTAAGTGGGAGGAAAGTAGAGCTTGATGAGGTAACCCCTCTTGAACCGGAGAGTAGCGCAGCTCAGGAAGATGTTTCTGTGGTGCCTGCACCGACTAGAGAGGAAGTTAATGATGATGATCATGAAACTTCGGATCAAGTTGCTACTGAAATTCGTAGGTCCACGAGGACACGTTCCGCACCAGAGTGGTACGGCAACCCTGTCCTGGAAATCATGTTGTTAGACAACGGTGAACCTTCGAACTATGAAGAAGCGATGGCGGGCCCGGATTCCAACAAATGGCTAGAAGCCATAAAATCCGAGATAGGATCCATGTATGAAAACGAAGTATGGACTTTGACAGACTTGCCCGATGATCGGCAAGCCATAGAGAACAAATGGATCTTTAAGAAGAAGACAGACGCGGATGGTAATGTGACCATCTATAAGGCTCGACTTGTCGCTAAGGGTTATCGACAAGTTCAAGGGGTTGACTACGATGAGACCTTCTCACCCGTAGCGAAGCTGAAGTCCGTCCGAATCATGTTAGCAATTGCCGCATTCTATGATTATGAGATATGGCAAATTGACGTCAAAACGGCATTCCTTAATGGTTTCCTTAAGGAAGAGTTGTATATGATGCAGCCAGAAGGTTTTGTCGATCCTAATAATGCTGACAAGGTATGCAAGCTCCAGCGCTCAATTTATGGGCTGGTGCAAGCATCTCGGAGTTGGAACATTCGCTTTGATGAGATGATCAAAGCGTTTGGGTTTACACAGACTTATGGAGAAGCCTGTGTTTACAAGAAAGTGAGTGGGAGCTCTGTAGCATTTCTCATATTATATGTGGATGACATACTATTAATGGGAAATGATATAGAATTCTTGGAAAGCATAAAGGCCTACTTGAATAAGTGTTTTTCAATGAAGGACCTTGGAGAAGCTGCTTACATATTAGGCATCAAGATCTATAGAGATAGATCGAGACGCCTCATTGGTCTTTCGCAAAGCACATACCTTGACAAGATATTGAAGAAGTTCAATATGGATCAGTCCAAGAAGGGGTTCTTGCCTGTATTGCAAGGTGTGAGATTGAGCACGGCTCAATGCCCGACCTCGGCAGAAGATAGAGAAAAGATGAGTGTCATCCCCTATGCCTCAGCCATAGGGTCTATTATGTATGCCATGCTGTGTACCAGACCTGATGTGAACCTCGCCGTAAGTTTGGTAGGGAGGTACCAAAGTAATCCCGGCATGGAACACTGGACAGCGGTCAAGAACATCCTGAAGTACCTGAAAAGGACTAAGGATATGTTTCTCGTTTATGGAGGTGACGAAGAGCTCGTCGTAAAGGGCTACGTCGATGCTAGCTTCGACACAGATCTGGATGACTCTAAGTCACAAACTGGATACGTGTATATTTTGAATGGTGGGGTAGTCAGCTGGTGCAGTTGCAAGCAAAGCGTCATGGCGGGATCTACATGTGAAGCGGAGTACATAGCAGCCTCGGAGGCAGCACAGGAAGCAGTCTGGATGAAGGAGTTCATCACCGACCTAGGAGTTATTCCCAATGCGTCGGGCCCAATGACTCTCTTCTGTGACAACACTGGAGCTATTGCCCTTGCCAAGGAGCCCAGATTTCACAAGAAGACCAGGCACATCAAGCGTCGCTTCAACTCCATTCGTGAACATGTTCAAGATGGAGACATAGATATTTGTAAAGTGCATACGGATCTGAATGTCGCAGATCCGTTGACTAAACCTCTTCCACGAGCAAAACATGATCAACACCAGAACTCTATGGGTGTTCGATTCATCACAATGTAACTGGATTATTGACTCTAGTGCAAGTGGGAGATTGTTGGAAATATGCCCTAGAGGCAATAATAAAGTGGTTATTATTATATTTCCTTGTTCATGATAATTGTCTATTGTTCATGCTATAATTGTATTATCCGGAAATCGTAATACATGTGTGAATACATAGACCACAACATGTCCCTAGTGAGCCTCTAGTTGACTAGCTCGTTGATCAATAGATGGTTATGATTTCCTGACCATGGACATTGGATGTCGTTGATAACGGGATCACATCATTAGGAGAATGATGTGATGGACAAGACCCAATCCTAAGCATAGCACTAGATCGTGTAGTTCGTTTGCTAGAGCTTTTCTAATGTCAAGTATCATTTCCTTAGACCATGAGATTATGCAACTCCCGGATACCGTAGGAATGCTTTGGGTGTATCAAACGTCACAACGTAACTGGGTGACCATAAAGGTGCACTACAGGTATCTCCGAAAGTGTCTGTTGGGTTGGCACGAATCAAGACTGGGATTTGTCACTCCGTATGACGGAGAGGTATTTCTGGGCCCACTCGGTAATGCATCATCATAATGAGCTCAATGTGACTAAAGAGTTAGCCACGGGATCATGCGTTACGGAACGAGTAAAGAGACATGCCGATAACGAGATTGAACAAGGTATAGGGATACCGACGATCGAATCTCGGGCAAGTATCATACCGGTAGACAAAGGGAATTGTATACGGGATTGATTGAATCCTCGACATCATGGTTCATCCGATGAGATCATCATGGAACATGTGGGAGCCAACATGGATATCCAGATCCCGCTGTTGGTTATTGACCGGAGAGATGTCTCGGTCATGTCTGCATGGTTCTCGAACTCGTAGGGTCTACACACTTAAGGTTCGGTGACGCTAGGGTTGTTATGGGAAATAGTATGTGGATACCGAATGTTGTTCGGAGTCTCGGATGAGATCCCGGACGTCACGGGGAGTTCCGGAATGGTCCGGAGGTGAAGATTTATATATGGGAAGTCATCATACGGTCACCGGAAGTGTTCGGGGGTTTTCCGGTATTGTACCGGGACCACCGAAGGGGTTCCGGGGGTCCACCGGGAGGGTCCACCTGCCCCGGAGGGCCCTATGGGCTGTATGGGGGAGGGAACCAGCCCCTAAGTGGGCTGGGCGCCATCCCCCCCTAGGGCCCATGCGCCTAGGGTTGGGGGAAACCCTAAAGGGGGGCGCCCCCTTGGCTTGGGGGGCAAGCCCCCTCCCCCTGGCCGCCGCCCCCCCTCTAGATCTGATCTAGAGGGGCCGGCCCCCTTCCCCCTTGGCCCTATAAATAGAGGGGAGGAGGGAGGGCAGCAGTACCTCATTGAAGGCGCAGCCCTCCCCCTCTCCAACACCCCCTCCTCCTCCGTTGAGCTTGGCGAAGCCCTGCTGGAGAACTGCAAGTTCCACCACCACGCCGTCGTGCTGCTGGAGCTGTCTTCCCCAACCTCTCCCACCTCCTTGCTGGATCAAGGTGCGGGAGACATCACCGGGCTGCACGTGTGTTGAACGCGGAGGCACCGTTGTTCGGTGCTTAGATCGGAATCGACCGCGATCTGAATCGCTGCGTGTACGACTCCTCCAACCACGTTCTTGCAACGCTTCCGCATCGCGATCTTCAAGGGTATGAAGATGCACTCCTCTCTCTCTCGTTGCTAGTCACTCCATAGATTGATCTTGGTGATGCGTAGGAATTTTTTTTGATTTACTACTACGTTCCCCAATGCGGTCTCTGAATTACAAGGTTCCATCTTCAGATAGCGAGAAATCCTTGTACTTTTCCAGGTGAAGATCTTTCTTCATCAGATCAGCTTCAGCATCTTTAGCTTGCGCGTTCTTAACAGCTTTCTCAAGATCTGGTTGTACTACAAGGTTATTAAGAGAACCCTGTGGAACAATACGCAGATTCAGCTTGCGTAGTTCTTCATAAAGACGAGGCTGAGCTCGCCTAACCATGAGGTTGTTGCAATAGGACTTGCGGCTTAAGGCATCAGCCATCACATTAGCCTTGCTAGGGGTATAAGAAATACCACAGTCATAGTCCGTAATTGTTTCCAACCATCGCTGTTGACGGAGATTAAGATCCGGCTGAGTAAACAAATACTTCAAGCTTTGATGGTCACTATATACCTGACACCGGTTACCCAGAAGGTAATGCCGCCACAGCTTCAATGCATAAATCACAACAGCAAGTTCAAGATCATGCACTGGATAATTTTCTTCATGTGGACGCAATTGTCGTGGGGAATACGCAATTACTCTTTGTTCTTGCATTAGGACACAGCCTAATCCTTGACGAGAGGCGTCGCAATAAATCACAAAGTCTTTGCGAGAATCCGGAGGAGCAAGCACTGGAGCAGAAGTTAGCTTGTCTTTGAGAGTCTGGAAACTTTCCTGACATTTGTCTGTCCACTCAAACTTAACGCCTTTGTGAAGCAGGTTAGTCAGAGGCTTAGCAATCTTGGAAAAGTTCTCGACAAATCGACGACAATAGCTTGCAAGGCCGAGAAAACTTCTCACTTGCTAGACGTTCTTCGGAGGAGTCCAGTCAAGAATAGCCTGAACTCATTCCGGATTAACACCAATTCCATCCATGGAAATCACATGTCCAAGGTAGGTTACTTCAGAAAGCCAGAACTCGCGTTTGGAGTATTTGGCATACAACTGGTGTTCTCGGAGCCTTTCCAGTACAAGACGAAGGTGTTTAGCGTGTTCTTCCTTATTCTTCGAATATACCAGAATATCATCTGGATATACCATGACGAACTTGTTGAGGTAATCCATGAAGATGTAATTCATCAGACGGGAGAATGTAGCTGGAGCATTTGTTAAGCCAAATGACATGACAGTGTACTCATAAGAGCCATAGCGAGTAACAAATGAAGTCTTGGGAATATCCTCTTCGCGGACATGGATCTGGTGATAACCCAACCTCAAGTCGAGTTTAGAAAACACTGATGATCCAGCAAGCTGATCATACAGATCATTGATCCGAGGAAGCGGATATTTATTCTGAATGGTTGCCTGGTTGATAGGACGGTAATCTTGGACCAACCTATTCATACCATCTTTCTTCTTGACAAAGAGAGAAGGTGCTCCCCAGGCAGAGGAACTAGGACGGATAAAGCCTTTGCGGAGGGATTTGTCGATTTCCTCCTTAAGCTCGAGAAGGTGGTGTAGAGGCATCTTATAAGGACACTTCACAATAGGAGTTGTGTCTGGTTTCAAGTCGATGACAAACTCGACAGCTCTAACAGGGGGTATTCCTGGAAGTTCTTCTGGAAAGACATCTTGAAAGTCACAGACAACTGGAATGTTTTTGATCCCCTCAAGCGGAGAAGCATTCAACGCATTCAAGGCATAGATTTGAGCCTCGGCATTTTGAGTTATCTGGGCACGGTAATTCTCTAGCTCATCTGATGGGTGCAGGAGGTGTTCAACTTTAGTGGCACAATTGATTGAGGCGTAATGAGCCTTCAACCAATCCATTCCCAGAATAAGATCAATTTTGGAAGATTTCAGGATAATAGGACATGCCTGAAATTTCCTCTCTTCAATATCCATAGTGACGTCAGGACTAAACATGGAGGCTTGGCACTGGCCCGCGGGAGTGTTTACCGCTAACGGATGGTGTAACTTTTCATATTTAATGCCATGCATGAATGCAAAATCTTCCGACATGAATGAATGCGATGCTCCTGAATCAAATAAAACAGAAGCTGGTACGGAATTAACGAGTAGTGTACCCATCATAGTTTCTTGTTGATCTTGAGCTTCAGCCATGTTGACGTGATAGGCCTACCCACGATCATAAGAAGGCCTGGCACTGTTGTTGCGCTGCTGAACAATTCCACGGCCATTACCACGGCTAGCAGGAGGAAGGACCAGCTGATTCTGACCTTGTGAGCAGTCTGTGGCACGGTGACCCGGATGGCCACACTTGTAGCAGAGCCCACTATCTGGACGAATTGCAGGAGCTCGGGGTGGTGCAGCTCGAAGAAGCTGCCTCGGTGGTGGAGGAGGCAGACGAGGTGCAGCATGGTACGGCCTTGGTGTAGGTGCAGTTGGACGGTACATGCTGTGGGGAATCCAGATACGGCGCTTCATTGAAGACGAGCCCGAAGATGAGCCAGCATCACGATAGCGCTTCTGTGACTCCTTGTGCTTGATCTGAGCAGTCTCAACCAGAATAGCCTTGTCCACAAGGGTAGCAAAGTCGGTGAAGTCTTGAGCAGCAAGTGCAAGCTCGATGTCTGGGTAGAGTCCACTATGGAACTTCTCTTGTCTACGAGCATCTGTGGCGGTGTCTTCTTCAGCATAGCGGGATAGGTCAAGGAATTCCCGCTAATAGGCTTCGACAGTCTTGTTGCCTTGGGTGAGGTTGCGGAACTGGGTTCTCATCCGGTCCATGATTCCCTGTGGAATATATCAGGCACGAAAAGCAGCCTGGTACTCAGGCCAAGTAACGACTGTTCCAGCAGGCAGTGTACGCTTGTGTGTGTCCCACCATTGAGTAGCGGGACCCTTTAAGAAAAAGGATGTGAAGGTGACAAAGTTGGCAGGGGAGACATTTGCAGACTCCATCTCATGAGTGATGTCGCGAATCCAGTCATCAGCATCCAGTGGCTTATCAGAGTTGCGGAACTGAGTGGGGTTAAGACGCACAAATTCTGACAGAGTTATTGAAGCAGGGTTCTGGTCCTGGTTGTTCTGATGCGGGAACTGAGCCATAATCCCAGTCATGAACTGACGGTTGAGCTCGAATTGTTGCATCATAGCTGCCATATAATCTGGCGGTGGTGGTTGTTCAGGGGCACGACCACGACCACCTGGTCTAACCATCCTGCTAAGTTTCAACAGGGGTAGTTTACTAAAAGCAATTGCGAGTGTTTAGCGACAAGCATGATGTAACACGATAGTAATTGAGCAGTGTAATAGATACTTAACAGTAGTAAATTAAGACGTACAGATCCATACACAGAGTCGGTTACATGCGGACAACATAACGGCGCAAATTAAACGCTAGACATGCTAGGCGGCGCGCAGGCACGCGGTAAGGAAGTACACAACGAGACATAGCAAAGGCTATATGAACGTCAGAGAAAACTGCTGGAGCGAGGAATATGCAAGTGACAACACAGGGTGTCCTCGATAAAAGGATCCTGTAAGCAGAACCTGGCCCACAAAATCTTGAAGAAAGGGGGGTAATTTCAGAACTCCGGGTGGATGTGATCACGAGAACCTAATGTTGGAGTTAGTAAAATTGTAACCCGAAAGGAAGAGAGATCAGAGTCCCAGAGTATAGACGAGGAATAAAAGATCCTAATACCACCCAATGGTGATGTGGGCCCGTAAGCTACACAACCATGTTAGTAAAATAGTTTTCCGATACTAGACTCAACTTCGGCCAAGGAGTTGGAAAGGGGAGTTCCTACAGGCAGTCGGCTCTGACACCAACCTGTGACGGCCCCGGCTTAATCGTGCACTAATCATACACGCAAATGCACACGATCAAGCCTAAGGACTCACTTGAAGATATCACAACACAACTCTAGACAAAAATTAAAATAATACAAGCTTTATATTACAAGCCAGGGGCCTCGAGGGCTCGAATACATAAGCTCGCTTACAAGCGTCAGTGGAAGCATCAGATATCTGAGTATAGATATAAAAGATAAAACAGATAAGCCTTTAAGAAGGCGGGGCAAAAGAAAACACTATGATCGAAAAGGCGCAGGCCTCCTGCCTGGGACCCTCCGAACCTACTCCTGGTCGTCGGCCAACTCGAAGTAGTAAACACCCTCGGGGTGGTAGTAGTAGTAGTCGTCGGCGGGGGCAGCTATCTTAGGGGCTCCGTCATCTGGTTGCATCAAACGGAAATGTGGAAAAAGTGGAAGCAAAGCAACCGTGAGTACTCATCCGAAGTACTCAGCAACCAAGGATCTACACTACATATGCAACATTATCAAAGAAAGGCTATATATGTGGACTGGGCTGCAGAAATGCCAGAATAGAGAGAACGCCTAGTCCTATCGAAGACTAGAATCTTCAGCGGTCTTGCAGCATTAGAAGAGCGTAGATTAGTACAGTATAAAGTAGTAGCAGTATTGAGTATCAACCTCGGACAGAGATCCTTTCTCGACTCCCTGGGAGAAAGCAATCCCAGAGCCCTAGTATCCATTTCTCATTTCATCAATAAGTTCTAGTTGTATCGATCGGGATACAACTCCGAGCGTCCGTTACCGAGGATCCGGCTATGCATAGATTAGTTTTCCCTGCAGGGGTGCACCAACTTACCCAACACGCTCTATTAACTCTGGCCGGACACAATTTTTGGGGTCATGCCCGGCCTCGGCCAAATGATATGCCGCAACCCGACCTAGGCTTAACATAGAGGTCAGCATGCCGGACTAAACCTATGCCCCCAGGGGTCTTGGGCCATCGCCCCGGACGCTCCTGCACGTTGCGAACGCGGCCGGTGAGCAGACCTAGCCCCCCTTATACAAGTGCAGGGCATTACCAGTCCAACCCAGCGCGTGCCGCTCAGTCGCTAACGTCTATTAAGCTTCGGCTGATGCATACGACGCAGAGTGCCCATAACTGTTCCCACGTGATGGTTAGTGCTATCGCGCCAAAGGCCCACTTGGATCAAATATCCAAACTGTTAGTGTATTGGGGTGTGCGGTAACGAGCAGAGACTCACGATCGATGTGACCCTGTCGCCCCGTCTTGAGGACTTGCGGCAAGGGCTAAGAATGCCCGGCCACGCCTCGTATTTATCTCTCGGGTACCATCCAGGTCAACCCGTCTGCACAACACTCGCGGGTACCCCTCAAGGTCGACCCGCCTTTCCAAGTAACAGTTGTAAAGTCCAAGTATCCGTGTGTCCATAACATCAGGGGAATCCGAGGTATCACCCTCGTTGGATTCCTACTCGATGTATCCGTCAAGGTGAACTCGGAGGAATCACCCTCGATGGGTTCACACTTGAGGTGTTGCACGACAGCATCGTTATCGGGTCTGGTGAAGGAGGAATCACCCTCGATGACCACGACCGAATAGCTACTCTATAGAGTTAACATCAGAAGTGCTAAACGAGGTATCACCCTCGGCACTCGATGGTAACGTCGCAGTGTCGTACAACTAAGGGGGGGTGAAGTGCGGTGTCGGGGCCTGGCTGTCGATCACGTTGATCGAGTCTTCTGATAATCCAGAGGGGCAACTGGAACAAAGTGGGGTCTCTGGTGGGGCTCTATCCAGCCTATACTAAGCAGTTTAGGATAACAGGTAAGGTATCAATAGCAGGTTACAATAAACAGGCTATGCATCAGAATAGGATAACTCAAAGTAGTAGCAAATTCTAATGCAAGCAGGAGAGAGAAAGAATAGGCGATATAGGCATGTTCAAAGGGGGGGTGCTTGCCTGGTTGCTCGGCGGCCAAGGCAAGGTCGTCGGTGGTGTCGTCGGTCTCCGGAGCAGCATCGGTGTCGGGGTCTACCGAGAGAGAAGAGGGGAAGGAAACAAATAAATACACAGCAAACATATGCAATACAGAGCATGCTATGCTAACATGCAGTGCAGGGTTGCCTAAAGACATGTCTAAATCATTTTAGTTATTTTAGGATTAAAGTTGGGTTTATTAACCGGTGTACATGCACTATTCATCTACCGGAAACAGTCTAAAAGTTGCGGTTTCACCTCAGTAGAGGGTCCCGACACGGAAACAGATGGCACGGTTGGATCCGTCTCGTCGTCCTGAGCAACTTTCAAGTATAAGGTTTTTCGATTCGAGCTACGGTTTAAATTCTACGAATTTTCAAAAGTTAAATCATTTTCTAGAATTATTTTAAATCAACAGTAATGAAATATGACGTATGGGTGACATCAGCAGTCAACAGCCGGCTAGCAAGGTCAAACCTGAGCAGTGGGGCCCACATGTCATAGACAGAGGGACTAACAGAGTTTTATTTTAACTAAACAGGGTTAATTAGCCAGTAGGCCCCACCTGTCAGTCTCTAATTAGTAACTAATTAGTGTTTTAATTATTATAATGTTTTAATTAACTAAATTATGCGGTGGGGCCCGCGTGTCAGTGTCATTGGGCTGCCCAGTCAGCATGTTGCCCAGTCAATGGGGCCCCCAGGGCCCACTGGCAGCGAGCCAGGGGTGGCCCCAGGCCAGCCAGCGTGGCGGCAGTCGGCGGCTTAATGTCAGCGACCAAATCACGCGGCTGCGCATTTGGGAGGCGGCCGGAAATCGCGTACGGTGGCTCGTTTCGAGCGCGGTTTCTTGCGTTCGAAAGCTAGGAGATTGTCGCGTCGAGTGGTGCCATTGGACCGACCGGAGATGGCCGGAAACGGCGCCGGCGATGAGATATCGGCGGAGCTTTTACGGGCGTCGACGAAATTGGGGTTGCAGTGCGCTACGGCTCAAGCCAAAGGGCTAGGCACGTTCTACACGATGCGGCGAGTACAAAGGGCATGAGCCCATGACCATTTGGTCACCGGAGACTCGCCGGCGACGAGCTCGGCGGCGATTTGTTCGGGCGAGCATGGAAGAGGTAGCTAGGGGCGCACCAGGGCTACTAGGGAGAGGGAGGAGGAAGAGGAGCTCACAGAGTGGCTCACACGGAGGCCCTTGGAAGTTTAGGAGCAGCAGGAGTCGTCGGAGAGGAGGAAGATTGCCGGAGCAGAGGCGGAAGGGGTGGCGGTGTTCGGTAGCTGCAGGGCCTCCCTGTTCCAGCTGAGAGCACCGGACGACGAGGCGGTCGCCGGCGAACCTCCTGGACACCACGGCAGGAGGAGCAGGCGCCGGTGGCCGCGGCAACAACGAGGCACGGCGGCGAGCGTGTTTGGTGGATCTCGCGCGCGTGCGAGAGAGCGAGCGAGAGGAGGGGGAAATGGGCGAGGAGGAGCCAGAGGGAGTGGACGAGGGGATCCTTATCCCCTCGGCTGTCGGTAGCCGTCGCCGTGTCGACGAGCGACCGAAGCGCGCCGGCGCGGCCACGGGCACGGCAACATGCAAGGAGAGAGAGCGGGAGGAGAGAGAGATGGGCCGGCTGGACTGGGCTGAGTGCACTGTGCACTTAGGCCTAGCCAGTTAGGCCTTTTTCATTTTTATTTTCTGTTTTCTTTTAACAGTAGCCTTTTGCATTTTCTTTTGCAATCATTATCTTTTGCAAAAATGTGCCACTGCTGAAAACAAATACTAGGGTCAGTGGTGCACTGCCACCATAAGCTTGGGATTTATTTGAATCCATTTGGAATTTTCATAAATAGGAATAGCATTTTAAAATGCTGGAATTGCTCTGTTTTAATTGCTACTGTTCATCTTTGCATAAGAGTGATGTTGTATTCCTTAACAAATAAATGTTATGGAATATTTGCTATATGGTGAACATTTTTCCAGCAAACTTTGAGCAACTTTATTTTGCACTTTAAATTTGAATTGTTTCTCAGAAGGGAATTTGAGTTGTTTTGTTTAACCACTGTGATTAAGCATTGCAAATGAAGATGACTTGGCATGTTTAACATAAGAGCACAGTGCTTTATTACACAGGGGTGTTACAATTATCCTCCTCTAAAAGAAATTCTCGTCCCGAGAATTTAGGAGGCAGGAGGAAAGAGGTCGGGGTATTCTTCCCGAAGATGATCCTCGCGTTCCCAAGTGGCTTCATCTTCAGTATGATTCGACCACTGCACTTTGAGGAACTTGATCGTCTTCTGACGGGTTCGACGTTCTGATTCATCGAGGATGCGGATCGGATGCTCTTTATAAGAAAGATCATCTCGCAATTCGAGCATCTCGTGATCCACTCCGCGGTGCGGAGACTCCTTGAAGCAACGACGAAGTTGCGACACATGGAAGATGTCGTGGATATGAGAGAATTGCGGCGGCAACTCCAGTTTATATGCCACCTGACCACGTCTTGCAACAATGCAGAAAGGACCAATGTAGCATGGAGCTAACTTGCCCTTGATTCCGAAGCGGTGAGTGCCCTTCATAGGAGTGACACGCAGATAAGCTTGGTCACCAGGTTGATAAGTCAAACCCCATCGTTTGCGATCATAGTTGCTCTTTTGGCGGTCCTGAGCCACCTTGAGATTTTCTCGAACGATACGGACTTGTTCTTCGGCGTGTTGGATAATATCCGGACCCACGAGCGGTCGTTCCCAGTATCTGACCAATTCAGAGGGGTTCGACACTTACGTCCATAGAGTACTTCGAAGGGGGCCATTTTCAAGCTAGCTTGGTAGATGTTGTTATAAGAGAACTCGGCATACGGGAGAGATCCTTCCCATTTCTTGCCGAAGGATATAACACAAGCTCAAAGCATGTCTTCAAGCACTTGATTGACTCGCTCGACTTGGCCTTGGGATTGGGGGTGATAAGCTGAACTCCAGGTAATATGGGTTCCCATGGCTTCTTGGAAACTTTCCCAGAACTTGGAGGTGAAAAGACCGCCATGGTCCGAACTAATCTCCTTCGGAATGCCGTGGAGTGAAACAATTATGGAGATATACAACTCTGCTAACTGACTAGCAGTGATAGTCTCCTTGACAAGCAGAAAGTGTGCAACCTTAGAGAGTTGGTCGACGATGACAAGAATAGCATCGTGACCCTTCTGTGACTTGGGAAGGCCAGTAATGAAATCCATTTGAACTTTATCCCATTTCCATAAAGGAATAGGGAGCGGTTGCAGAATTCTAGCAGGCTTCTGATGTTCTACTTTAACGCGACGGCAAACATCACATTCAGCAACATAGCAAGCAATATCCTGCTTCATTTTGGACCACCAGTACCTTTGACGGATATCACGATACAACTTGGTACTACCCGGATGAATAGACAGCGGTGTATCATGTGCCTCCTTCATGACCTTGTCCGTCATAAGCTCGAAGCGAGGTACCAAAATGCGGTCTCTGAAATACAAGGTTCCATCTTCAGATAGCAAGAAATCCCTGTACTTTTCCAGGTGAAGATCTTTCTTCATCAGATCAACTTCAGCATCTTTAGCTTGCGCGTTCTTAATAGCTTTCTCAAGATCTGGTTGTACTACAATATTGTTAAGAGAACCCTGTGGAACAATACGCAGATTCAGCTTGCGCAGTTCTTAATAAAGACGAGGCTGAGCTCGCCTAACCATGAGGTTGTTGCAATAGGACTTGCGGCTTAAGGCATCAGCCATCACATTAGCCTTGCCAGGGGTATAAGAAATACCACAGTCATAGTCCGTAATTGTTTCCAACCATCGCTGTTGACGGAGATTAAGATCCGGCTGAGTAAACAAATACTTCAAGCTTTGATGATCAGTATATACCTCACACCGGTTACCCAGAAGGTAATGTCGCCACAGCTTCAATGCATAAATCACAGCAGCAAGTTCAAGATCATGCACTGGATAATTTTCTTCATGTGGACGCAATTGTCGTGAAGCATACGCAATTACTCTTTGTTCTGGCATTAGGACACAGCTTAATCCTTGACGAGAGGCGTTGCAATAAATCACAAAGTCTTTGCGAGAATCCGGAGGAGCAAGCACTGGAGCAGAAGTTAGCTTGTCTTTGAGAGTCTGGAAACTTTCGTGACATTTGTCTGTCCACTCAAACTTAATGCCTTTGTGAAGCAGGTTAGTCAGAGGCTTAGCAATCTTGGAAAAGTTCTCGACAAATCGACGGCAATAGCTTGCAAGGCCGAGAAAACTTCTCACTTGCTAGATGTTCTTCGGAGGAGTCCAGTCAAGAATAGCCTGAACTCGTTCTGGATTAACACCAATTCCATCCTTGGAAATCACATGTCCAAGGTAGGTTACTTCAGAAAGCCAGAACTCGCATTTGGAGTATTTGGCATACAACTGGTGTTCTCGGAGCCTTTCCAGTACAAGACGAAGGTGTTCAGCGTGTTCTTCCTTATTCTTCGAATATACCAAAATATCATCTAGATATACCACGACGAACTTGTCGAGGTAATCCATGAAGATGTAACTCATCAGACGGGAGAACGTAGCTGGAGCATTTGTTAAGCCAAATGACATGACAGTGTACTCATAAGAGCCATAGCGAGTAACAAATGCAGTCTTGGGAATATCCTCTTCGCGGACACGGATCTGGTGATAACCCAACCTCAAGTCGAGTTTAGAAAACACTGATGATCCAGCAAGCTGATCATACAGATCATTGATCCGAGGAAGCGGATATTTATTGTGAATGGTTGCCTGGTTGATAGGATGGTAATCTTGGACCAACCTATTCATACCATCTTTCTTCTTGACAAAGAGAGAAGGTGCTCCCCAGGCAGAGGAACTAGGACGGATAAAGCCTTTGCGGAGGGATTTGTCGATTTCCTCCTTAAGCTCGAGAAGGTGGTGCAGAGGCATCTTATAAGGACGCTTCGCAATAGAAGTTGTGCCTGGTTTCAAGTCGATGAGAAACTCGACAGCTCTAACAGGGGGTATTCCTAGAAGTTCTTCCGGAAAGACGTCTTGAAAGTCACAGACGACTGGAATGTTTTCGATCCCCTCAAGCGGAGAAGCATTCAACGCATTCAAGGCATAGATTTGAGCCTCGGCATTTTGAGTTATCTGGGCACGGTAATTCACTAGCTCATCTGATGGGTGCAGGAGGTGTACAACTTTAGTGGCACAATTGATTGAGGCGTAATGAGCCTTCAACCAATCCATTCCCAGAATAAGATCAATTTTGGAAGATTTCAGGATAATAGGACATGCCTGAAATTTCCTCTCTTCAATCTCAATAGTGACGTCAGGACTAAACATGGAGGCTTGGCACTGGCCCGCGGGAGTGTTTACCACTAACGGATGGTGTAACTTTTCATATTTAATGCCATGCATGAATGCAAAATCTTCCAACATGAATGAATGCGATGCTCCTGAATCAAATAAAACAGAAGCTGGTACGGAATTAACGAGTAGTGTACCCATCACAGTTTCTTGCTGATCTTGAGCTTCAGCCATGTTGACGTGATAGGCCTGCCCATGACCATAAGAAGGCCTGGCATTATTGTTGCGCTGCTGAACAATTCCACGGCCATTACCACGGCCAGCAGGAGGAAGGACCAGCTGATTCTAACCTTGTGAGCAGTCTCTGGCACGGTGACCCGGATGGCCACAGTTGTAGCAGAGCCCACTATCTGGATGAATTACAGGAGCTCGGGGTGGTGCAGCTCGAAGAAGCTGCCTCGGTGGTGGAGGAGGCAGACGAGGTGCAGCATGGTACGGCCTTGGTGTAGGTGCAGTTGGACGGTACATGCTGTGGGGAATCCAGATACGACACTTCTGTGAAGACAAGCCCGAAGATGAGCCAGCATCACGATAGCGCTTCCGTGACTCCTTGTGCTTGATCTGAGCAGTCTTAACCAGAATAGCCTTGTTCACAAGGGTAGCAAAGTCGGTGAAGTCTTGAGCAGCAAGTGCAAGCTCGATGTCTGGGTAGAGTCCACTACGGAACTTCTCTTGTCTACGAGCATCTGTGGTGATGTCTTCTTCAGCATTGCGGGATAGGTCAAGGAATTCCCGCTGATAGGCTTCGACAGTCTTGTTGCCTTGGGTGAGGTTGGGGAACTGGGTTCTCATCCGGTCCATGATTCCCTGAGGAATATATCGGGCACGAAAAGCAGCCTGGAACTCAGGCCAAGTAACGACTGTTCCAGCAGGCAGTGTACGCTTGTGTGTGTCCCACCATGGAGCAGCGAGACCCTTTAAGAAAAAGGACGCGAAGGTGACAAAGTTGGCAGGGGAGACATTTGCAGACTTCATCTCGTGAGTGATGTCGCGAATCCAGTCATCAGCATCCAGTGGCTTATCAGAGTTGCGGAACTGAGTGGGGTTAAGACGCACAAATTCCGACAGAGTTATTGAAGCAGGGTTCTGGTCCTGGTTGTTCTGATGCGGGAACTGAGCCATAATCCAGTCATGAACTGACGGTTGAGCTCGAATTGTTGCATCATAGCTGCCATATAATCTGGCGGTGGTGGTTGTTCAGGGGCACGACCACGACCACCTGGTCTAACCATCCTGCTAAGTTTCAACAGGGGTAGTTTAGTAAAAGCAATTGCGAGTGTTTAGCGACAAGCATGATGTAACACGACAGTAATTGAGAAGTGTAATAGATACTTAACAGTAGTCAATTAAGACGTACAGATCCATACATAGAGTCGGTTACATGTGGACAACATAATGGCGCAAATTAAACGCTAGACATGCTAGGCGGCGCGCAGGCACGCGGTAAGGAAGTACACAACAAGACATAGCAAAGGCTATATCAATGTCGGAGAGAACTGCTGGAGCGAGGAATCTGCAAGTGACAACACAGGGTGTCCTCGATAAAAGGATCCTGTAAGCAGAACCTGGCACACAAAATCTTGAAGAAAGGGGGGTAATTTCAGAACTCCGGGTGGATGTGATCACGAGAACGTAATGTTGGAGTTAGTAAAATTTTAACCCGAAAGGAAGAGAGATCAGAGTCCCAGAGTATAGACGAGGAATAAAAGATCCTAATACCACCCAATGGCGACATGGGCCCGTAAGCTACACAGCCATGTTAGTAAAACAGTTTTCCGATACTAGACTCAACTTCGGCCAAGTAGTTGGAAAGGGGGGTTCCTACAGGCAGTCGGCTCTGATACCAACCTGTGACGCCCCCGGCTTAATCGTGCACTAATCATACACGCAAATGCACATGATCAAGCCTAAGGACTCACTTGAAGATATCACAACACAACTCTAGACACCAATTAAAATAATACAAGCTTTATATTACAAGCCAGGGGCCTTGAGGGCTCGAATACATAAGCTCGCTTACAAGCATCAGTGGAAGCATCAGATATCTGAGTACAGATATAAAAGATAAAACAGATAAGCCTTTAAGAAGGCGGGGCAAAAGAAAACACTATGATCGAAAAGGCGTAGGCCTCCTGCCTGGGACCCTCCGAACCTACTCCTGATCATCGGCCAACTCGAAGTAGTAACCACCCTCGGGGTGGTAGTAGTAGTCGTCGGCGGGGGCAGCTGTCTTAGGGGCTCCGTCATCTGGTTGCATCAAACAGAAATGGGGAAAAAGTGGAAGCAAGGCAACCGTGAGTACTCATCCGAAGTACTAAGCAAGCAAGGATCTACACTACATATGCAACATTATCAAAGAAAGGTTGTATATGTGGACTGGGCTGCAGAAATGCCAGAATTGAGAGAAGGCCTAGTCCTATCGAAGACTAGCATCTTCAGCGGTCTTGCAGCATTAGAAGAGTGTAGATTAGTATAGTATAAAGTAGTAGCAGTATTAAGTATCAACCTCGGCCAGAGATCCTTTCTCGACTCCCTGGGAGAAAGCAATCCCAGAGCCCTAGTATCCATTTCTCATTTCATCAATAAGTTCTAGTTGTATCTGTTGGGGAACATAGTAATATTTCAAAATTTCCTACGTGTCACCAAGATCAATCTAGGAGATGCTAGCAACAAGTGAGAGAGAGTGCATCTTCTTACCCTTGAAGATCGCTAAGCGGAAGCGTTACAAGAACGCGGTTGATGGAGTCGTACTCGCGGCGATTCAAATCGCGGAAGATCCGATTCAAGCGCCGAACGGACGGCGCCTCCGCGTTCAACACACGTACAGCCTGGGGACGTCTCCTCCTTCTTGATCCAGCAAGGGGGGGAGGAGAAGTTGAGGGAGAGCTCCGGCAGCACGACGGCGTAGTGGCGGTGGAGCTCGTGGTTCTCCGGCAGAGCTTCGCTAAGCACTACAGAGGAGGAGGAGTAGGAGGGGGAAAGGGATGTGCCAGGGGAAGGGTGCAGCTCCCATGCACCTCCCCACTATATATAGGGGTGGAGGGGGCTGTTTTCTTGCCCTCCAAGTCCATTGGGGCATTGGCAAAGGTGGGAGGAAAGAAATCCCATCCTTTCCCTCCCCCACCGATTGTTATCCCCCCTTTTTAGGGATCTTGATCTTATCCCTTCGGGATATGATCTTATTCCTTCTAAGGGGGGATCTTGGTGCGCCTTGACCAGGGGTGTGGGGCCTTGCCCCCACTACCCACGTTCATGTGGGTCACCCATGCAGGTGGGCCCCACTCCGGAACCTTCTAGAACCTTCCCGGTACAATACCGAAAAATCCCGAACATTTTTCGGTGGCCGAAATAGGACTTCCCATATATAAATCTTTACCTCCGGACCATTCCGGAACTCCTCGTGACGTCCGGGATCTCATCCGAGACTCCGAACAAATTTCGGTAACCACATACAATTCCCATTACAACTCTAGCGTCACCGAACCTTAAGTGTGTAGACCCTACGGGTTCGGGAAGCATGCAGACATGACCGAGACACCTCTCCGACCAATAACCAATAGCGGGATCTGGATACCCATATTGGCTCCCACATGTTCCACGATGATCTCATCGGATGAACCACGATGTCGGCGATTCAATCAATCCCGTATACAATTCCCTTTGTCCACCGGTATGTTACTTGCCCGAGATTCGATCGTCAGTATCCCTATACCTTGTTCAATCTCGTTACCGGCAAGTCTCTTTACTCGTTCCGTAACGCATGATCCCGTGGCTAACTCCTTAGTCACATTGAGCTCATTATGATGATGCATTACCGAGTGGGCCCAGAGATACCTCTTCGTCATACGGAGTGACAAATCCCAGTCTCGATTTGTGCCAACCCAACAAACACTTTCGGAGATACCTGTAGTGCACCTTTATGGTCACCCAGTTACGTTGTGACGTTTGATACACCCAAAGCATTCCTACGGTATCCGGGAGTTGCACAATCTCATGGTCTAAGGAAATGATACTTGACATTAGAAAAGCTCTAGCAAACAAACTACACGATCTTGTGCTATGCTTAGGATTGGGTCTTGTCCATCACATCATTCTCCTAATGATGTGATCCTGTTATCAACGACATCCAATGTCCATGGTTAGGAAACCACAACCATCTATTGATCAACGAGCTAGTCAACTAGAGGCTCACTAGGGACATGCTGTGGTCTATGTATTCACACATGTATTACGGTTTCCGGTTAATACAATTATAGCATGAACAATAGACAATTATCATGAACAAGGAAATATAATAATAACCATTTTATTATTGCCTCTAGGGCATATTTCCAACAGTATCGATCGGGATACAACTCCGAGCGTCCGTTACCGAGGATCCGGCTATGCATAGATTAGTTCTTCCCTGCAGGGGTGCACCAACTTACCCACCACGCTCGATTAACTCTGGCCGGGCACACTTTTCGGGGTCATGCCCGGCCTCGACCAAACGATATGCCGCAACCCGACCTAGGCTTAACAGAGAGGTCAGCACGCCGGACTAAACCTATGCCCTAGGGGTCTTGGGCCATCGCCCCGGACGCTCTTGCACGTTGCGAACGCGGCCGGTGAGCAGACCTAGCCCCCCTTATACAAGTGCAGGGCGTTACCAGTCCAACCCAGCACGCGCCGCTTAGTCGCTGACGTCTATTAAGCTTCGGCTGATGCATACGACGCAGAGTGCCCATAACTGTTCCCACGTGATGGTTAGTGCTATCGGGCCAAAGGCCCACTCGGATCAAATATCCAAACCGTTAGTGTATTGGGGTGTGTGGTAACGAGTAGAGACTCACGATCGATGTGACCCCGTCGCCCCATCTCGAGGACTTGCGGCAAGGGCTAAGAATGCCCGGCCACGCCTCGTATTTATCTCTCGGGTACCGTCCAGGTCAACCCGTCTTCACAACACTCGCGGGTACCCCTCAGGGTCGACCCGCCTTTCCATGTAACAGTTGTAAAGTCCAAGTATCCATGTGTCCATAACATCAGGGGAATCCGAGGTATCACCCTCGTTGGATTCCTACTCGATGTATCCGTCAAGGTGAACTCGGAGGAATCACCCTCGATGGGTTCACACTTGAGGTGTTGCACGACATCGTCGTTATCGGGTGTGGTGAAGGAGGAATCACCCTCGATGACCACGACCGAATAGCTACTCTACAGAGTTAACATCAGAAGTGCTAAACGAGGTATCACCCTCGGCACTCGATGGTAACGTTGCAGTGTCGTACAACTAGGGGGGGTGATGTGCGGTGTCGGGGCCTGGCTGTCGATCACGTTGATCGAGTCTTCTGATAATCCAGTGAGGCAACTGGGACAAAGTGGGGTCTCTGGTGGGGTCTCTGGTGGGGCTCTATCTAGCCTATACTAAGCAGTTTAGGATAACAGGTAAGGTATCAATAGCAGGTTACAATAAACAGGCTATGCATCAGAATAGGATAACTCAAAGCAGTTGCAAATTCTAATGCAAGCAGGAGGGAGAAAGAATAGGCGATATAGGCATGTTCAAAGGGGGGGGTGCTTGCCTGGTTGCTCGGCGGCAAAGGCAAGGTCGTCAGTGGTGTCGTCGGTCTCCGGAGCAGCGTCGGTGTCGGGGTCTACCGAGAGAGAAGAGGGGAAGGAAACAAATAAATACACAGCAAACATATGCAACACAGAGCATGCTATGCTAACGTGCAGTGCAGAGTTGCCTAAAGACATGTCTAAATCATTTTAGTTATTTTAGGATTAAAGTTGGGTTTATTAACCGGTGTACATGCACTATTCATCTACCAAAAACAGGCTAAAAGTTACGATTTCACCTTAGTAGAGGGTCCCGATACGGAAACAGATGGCACGGTTGGATTCGTCTCGTCGTCCTGAGCAACTTTCATGTATAAGGTTTTTCGGTCCGAGCTACGGTTTAAATTCTACGAATTTTCAAAAGTTAAATCATTTTCTGGAATTATTTTAAATCAACAGTAATGAAATATGACGTATGGGTGACATCAGCAGTCAACAGCCGGCTGGCCAGGTCAAACCTGACCAGTGGGGCCCACATGTCATAGATAGAGGGGCTAACAGAGTTTTATTTTAACTAAACAGGGTTAATTAGCCAGTAGGCCCCACCTGTCAGTCTCTAATTAGTAACTAATTAGTGTTTTACTTATTAAAATGTTTTAATTAACTAAATTAGGCGGTGGGGCCCGTGTGTCAGTGACATTGGGCTGCCCAGTCAGCACGTTGACTGGGTCAACCCAGTCAACGAGGCCCCCAGGGCCCACTGGCAGCGAGCCAGGGGTGGCCCTAGGCCAACCAGCGTGGTGGGAGCCGGTGCTCAAAGCCGGCGACCAAATCGCGCGGCGGCGCGTTCAGGAGGCGGCCGAAAATCGCGTACGGTGGCTCGTTTCGAGCGTGGTTGCTTGCGTTCGAAAGCTAGGAGAGTGCCGCGTCAAGTGGTGCCATTGGACTGACCGGAGATGGCCGAAAACGGCGCCGGCGACGAGATCTGCAGCGGAGCTTTTACGGGCGTCGACGAAATCGGGTTTGCAGCGCGCTACGGCTCGAGCCAAAGGGCTAGGCACGTTCTACGCGATGCGGCGAGTACAACGGGCATGAGCCCATGACCATTTGGTCACCGGAGACTCGCCGGCGACGAGCTCCACGGCGATTCGTTCAGGCGAGCATGGAAGAGGTAGCTAGGGGCGCGCCAGGGCTACCAGGGAGAGGAAGGAGGAAGAGGAGCTCATCGAGCGGCTCACACGGAGGCCCTTGGAAGTTTAGGAGCAGCAGGAATCGCCGGAGAGGAGGAAGATTGCCGGAGCAGAGGCGAAAGGGGCGGCGGTGTTCGGCAGCTGCAGGGCCTCCCCGTTCCAGCTGAGAGCACCGGACGACGAGGCGGTCGCCGGCGGACTTCCTGGACACCACGGTAGGAGGAGCAGGCGCCGGTGGCCGCGGCAACGGCGAGGCACGGCGGCGAGCGCGTTTGGTGGATCTCGCGCGCGTGCGAGAGAGCGAGCGAGAGGAGGGGGAAATGGGCGAGGAGGAGCTAGAGGGAGTGGACGAGGGGATCCTTATCCCCTCGGCTGTCGGTGGCCGTCGCCGTGTCGACGAGCGACCGGAGCGCGCCGGCGTGGCCACGGGCACGGCGACACGCAAGGAGAGAGAGCGGGAGGAGAGAGAGATGGGCCGGCTGGACTAGGCTGAGTGCACTGTGCACTTAGACCCAGCCAGTTAGGCCTTTTTCATTTTTATTTTCTGTTTTCTTTTAACAGTAGCCTTTTGCATTTTCTTTTGCAATCATTATCTTTTGCAAAAATGTGCCACTGGTGAAAACAAATACTAGGGTCAGTGGTGCACTTCCACCATAAGCTTGGGATTTATTTGAATCCATTTGGAATTGAAAAAAGTCCATTTTACTCCCCTGAACAAAGTGGGTGGTTTACTTTACCCCCTGATCTATTTTTCCTCTCCTTCTAGACCCCAAACAAAACCAAACCGGACAAAACACCCCCCTG
Organism: Thinopyrum elongatum; assembly: GCA_011799875.1. Lineage (NCBI taxonomy): Eukaryota > Viridiplantae > Streptophyta > Magnoliopsida > Poales > Poaceae > Thinopyrum > Thinopyrum elongatum. The sequence goes on along the minus strand of CM022302.1, from coordinate 76,038,245 downwards.
GCCGGTTTGTCTCCATTCAATGCTGATGTGGCACAGTCAACGGCGGTTTTAACCAGGGTGGGGCCTACTTGTCAGGTTTCTCTCTCTCTCTCTTTCTCTCTCTCTCTCTCGCACCAACCGAAGGGACGGTCGTCACCGACGACGGCGAGCGGCGGGAAGCTCCTCCTCGCGACGGCGACAGCCCCGGCCACACCGAGCTCCCGCAGCGCGAGCGCCTGCTGGGCCCCGCCGAGGCAGACGGCGCGGGAGGACGGCCCGAGGAGGCCGTCGGTGAGGTACCGCCCGAGCACCTCGGCGTGGAATCCACCACCTCGCGCCACTCGTGGCTGCGCTACGCCTCCGGTGACAGGGAGCTCGGCTCCGCACCCCTCCCTGGCCGTGCCCCTCCGCCGCCCTCGCGTGCGCGTCACCGCGCCCGCCTGCTGCCGCTCGTGCGTGCCCGCTGCTGCCGCTACTGTCACTGACCGCTGCCGCGCCACTGCCGCCTCTGCTCTAGCCGCTGCTATTGACTCCCGCTGCGGCCGCTCGCCATTGCCAACCGCGACCTGCTCGCGCCCTTCTGTGGCCTCGCCTCCCCATGCCGCTGCTCTCCCGACGTCGTTCGCCCGCGACGGCTGCTGCTCGGGGCTGCGCCGGCGCTCGCTGAACCTGGCCTGCGTTCCTCTTCCCTCGCATGTGCCCGCGCCTCCTGCTACTGTTCCTCGCGCCGCCTGCGTTGCTCTGCTGCCGCAGCGCCCCGCCCGCGCAGCCCTGCTCCAGCACCCGCCAGCGTGGCCCCGCTCCGGTGGCCCTGCTGCGCCCGCTGAGCCTCCCCTTCTGCTCGCGCTCACCCCGGTCCCCGCTCGCGCCTAACTGCGTCGGCCCGCGCCCGCCACTGCCTGGCCTTGCCTGCTTCGCCCAGCTCACCCTCTCCCCCGGCTCGCCACTCCTCCAGCCGGTCGGCCTCGCCGAGCCCTGGCCTTGGCCAGAGGCTGCGTGCGGGCTGAGTGGCCGCCGGCCCAGCCTCAATTAGAGAGAGAGAGAGAGAGAGAGAGAGAGAGAGAGAAACCTGACAAGGGGGCCCCACCCAGGTCAAAACCGCCGTTGACTAGTGCCACATCAGCAGCGGGTGGAGAAAAACCAGCCAGGGGGGTGTTTTGTCCGGTTTGGGTTTGTTTGAGGGGTAAAAGAAGCGAAAAAATAGATCAGGGGGTAAAGTGAACCACCCACTTTATTCAGGGTAGTAAAATGGACTTTTTTCTTTGGAATTTTCATAAATAGGAATAGCATTTTAAAATGCTGGAATTGCTCTATTTTAATTGCTACTGTTCATCTTTTGCATAAGAGTGATGTTGTATTCCTTAACAAATAAATGTTATGAAATATTTGCTATATGGTGAACATTTTTCCAGCAAACTTTGAGCAACTTTGTTTCGCACTTTAAATTTGAATTGTTTCTCAGAAGGGAATTTGAGTTGTTTTGTTTAACCACTGTGATTAAGCATCGCAAATGAAGATGACTTGGCATGTTTAACATAAGAGCACACTGCTTTATTACACAGGGGTGTTACAGCTCACCTCGTATATGACCGAATATATTACATGCTTACATATACTCCAGATGACTTCTATGTATAATTTAAAATATGTTATTTCTTGTCAAGGACAAAAATTATATAATACGTATCTTTTATGTTACACAGAAAAAAGAGATGGAGATGCGTACAAGTGAGTGTCAATATTTGTAACCTGCCACTTTTGCAAGCATGATGTAATCGATTTTTTGTCGAAAGAGACCACTTGCTCAACAGAATTGCCAGAAAAGACCCCCTCCGGATGAAATTGTCAAAAAAGACCCCCTCGGCTGTGGCGGCAGGCGCGGCAGGCGACACGTGGCACCTGCCGCCACATCCGGGTGGCGGCAGCACTGTTCACGTACTGTTCACACGGGGAGGGGCGATTTTTCGCACAGCAGAACGGAACGGGCGCGAGTGAACAGTGCTGTCGCCTACGGGTGTGGTGGCAACACTGTTCATCGCTGGTGAACAGTAATTTCGAAAAAGTAAAAAAAAACAGAAAGATTCAAAAAAACTGAATTCTTTTTTGGCATAAAAGACGCTCGAGTATTCTAAGTGGGTGCAAAATTTTAGATTTTTTTGAATTTTTCTGTTTTTTTACTTTTTCAAAATTATTGTTCACCAGTTATGAACAGTGCTGCCGCCACACCCGTAGGCGGCAGCACTGTTCACTCACGCCCCGTTTCCATTCTGCTGTGCGAAAATCGTCCCCCGTGTGAACAGTACGTGAACCGTGCTGCCGCCACCGGGTGTGGCGGCAGGTGCCACGTGTCACCTGCCGCGCCTGCCGCCACGGCCGAGGGGGTCTTTTTTGACAATTTCATCCGGAGGGGGTCTTTTCTGGCAATTCTGGTGGACAGGTGGTCTCTTTCGACAAAAAATCGATGTAATCACCAAGCATGCCATAGTGTGGATGCATGGCTTATCAGTGCTGCCAAACAGTGGGCCATTCACTCCATGAGGTGCAGGATGGGACTGGTATTGAGTTGATCTGTACCCGGGCCGAGAGAAAAAGTGACCGAAACATAAAATAATTCCAGCCATCTTCTTCCTCCCCTGAAACAACTAAAATTTTCAGATACCTGATCCATAGGCGCTCCCAATTTTCTGACGCCCCAGGCCATTGCATGGGCTGCCAGGGGCCTAGCTCCACCATTGCTTAGCGCAGTAGCCGTGGTTGAACGTAGCACCGCACCGCGTCAGCCGATTGGAGCCAAGGCGGAGCAGCATGAGCGGCGAGCGCGTCGAGAACTGTGGCGGTCGGGCATGGGGAGACTGGCCTTAAGGTGTTCGAGGGAATGCCGCACTAAGGTATGCCCACTTGACCTTGACCCGGCGTATCACAAAAAACACCATGATAAAAAAAATTAGAACAAAGATTCAAGAGACCGTCATTACATTAACAGATCCATCAATTGATCAAGATTACAACCAACAAGAACGACAATCAACAGAGAGCAAGAAAAAAGAAAAGCCAAGAACCGAAAGATACAAGGATGTAATAAAACAGCTTACAACACAATCCAACCCACTCGACAAGCACTAAAACCGAAAGTAATCAAGTGTCGCTTGAAGAAGGGGTAGCCCTTTTGGTCACCGAAGCAGAAGACAAATGCACCACAAAAGGAGCAGCCAACCTCCTAAAGAACGCTACCACCGGCGCATCATTAGGACCATGGAGATCCTCCACCTTCTTTCTCCCTCGCCGAAGAGGGACCCTACCCCCTCGTCTGTGCTTCAAGGAGGCCACACCGTCGAGCAAAGGAGTACCTACGAAATGTGTTGTCTTAAGGCCACCAAGATAGAACGACTGCACGTGACCCCCTTGCCACATTGGCCAGGCCTCGACAACTACAATGTTGCTGCCCGACGCCGACCAAGCCAGAAGAGGATAAGCCGCAGGGGAAACATATTGAAACCAAAGGAACAAAGAGCTCAAGGAAGATGATAAGCATCCAGAGCAAGTGTTATAGCCACTAAGAAGGCTCGGGGACTTGATGAACCACCGCGACGCTGATGTCGGGGAAGGGATCCCATGCAGGATCGAGGGACCGCGCAATAGAAGGACGTCCATGGCCGAGTAAAACAGAGTATAGCAGATCAGAACTCGCCGTCTCGACACCGAGTCTTGTAACCACTTTAAAACATTTCAAGAGATTCTTATGTGTGACTGAAGTACTCATCCCGTGAATTTCATGACTAGTGTGTGTTTCTATAAAAATTGATACAAGTAACTGAGATGGGAAGGGCATACTAAGTAGTAACTACAATATATGAACTGGTCTGACAAATGCTTCTGGTCAGACTTCCGTAGGGAAGTGTTTCCCATATATGAATACTAGAGATCAAAGAAATGATAGGCTATTTTTGCCTGCTGAATGTCCTTATTTCTGCCAGGCAATGCTCATGAATGATAGTAAAAGAATCGAGAAAATCAATTTGATCCTCTCTTTTAAATAGCACTCCAACCCTTCTCCACATTCACTTGTGCCTTCCTCATGGTCCACGCGCTGAGCTGTGGCACCCTGACCGTGGCACTTCCATTGTTGAAAGCGTAAATGTGGGCCCTGCCGACGTTGGCAAGCACCGCCGGATAAACTCTGGATGTGATGCAAACCCTGCCACCACCACCGAAGCTCTCCACCGCCGACCGGTCAATCTGCAAGGCAGCATACATCCATCCATTTTCAATTCTGACATGTAGGAAATGAATAACAGGGGAAATGGCAGAGCCTCCCAGCTCAGCTTACCAGAGTTCTGAGTGATATCTTCCTTTCCTTTTCAAGATCAAATTCAAAGAAGCCTCCATAGGCTGGTTTCTCCAGATCTGGTCTCAGGGAAGACCTGTGCAAACAAAAGAACATATTTCAATTTAGTTTCCAGACGTTTCTGGAGAAGACTAACCAAAATTAAGGCAAAAGACATAATCACTGACCTTCTTAGATCAGAGCACATGAGTACCATGTACTTTTCCTGTGACTTGTAGACTCTGAAATACACCTCAGTGTGCTCGTCCATGTTGTCGGAGGCCAGAATGACAAGTCCAAATGGACCTATGCTACCAGGAACCGATGCACCCGCTTCCCCACAATGCTTCTCGGGGTCCAAAAGCCAGGAAGGATCAAAAGGATCAGCGTCATCGATGGACGCCAGCTCAAAATCTATCTCTACATCAGCCTGTTTCAAGAAAATGTGTGCCTGATTAGCTACAGTTGCTCTGAAAAATACACAACACACCAAAGCTTAAGTATGCCTATCTTTTTGTTGCCAAAAATGTACTACCTTGTAAGTTGTAACTAAACATAAGTTGTATAAGACGTTTTTGCAGTTCAACTTATATTTAGTTACAGAGGTAGTACTATCCATAATTAGTTATTATCAGAAGACCCTACAGCTTTAATTGGCATAACACTTTTTTGAAGTAAAAAAGGGTTCTTTGGAAGACCAAGTAAGCATGTCTGTGAAAATGAAACTACCTGAAAAGCGTCAACTTCCTTGATCTCAAATAGATCTCCCTTGTTGAGCTCTATTCCTTGATGGTTGATTTCATTTGTTCGAAGGGACTGAATCTCCTCAACTGGCCATTGTAACAACTGCTTGCCATCGCCAGCTAACCAAATTGTCCTGGGGATTGTCTAAATGTAATAAAAAGTGAGGTTAAAAATGCTACACTGATTTACTAAATCAGTTAAATCATTATTTCAATATGAAGCACGGCCAATTAGGGGAAGATTTTCTTACATGGAGTCCTGCCCAACCTTTTGCAAGATCATCTGAAGGACTATCAGTCTCCCTAGACCAACCCCATACGATCCTCCTGTTCTTTTTCGACTCGAAGAATGACTTTGAAGCATAGAAAGTGCCGTAATCTATCCTCAGCCACAGCCGACGGTCATCTATGACATTATCTGGCACAAAGGCATCACGTTGGAGATCATACACCCCAATCAAGTACTTGTCAACTGAATCCACGCTCATTTTGAGGGCATGCTTGGCGCCTTGTGGGATCGCTGCGGACAGGTCCAGTCCAGCGTTATTGCCCGGCAATACCGCAAAGAAATCCGGACACTCCCACATATTGGATCCATTATGTGAATACAGTGGGTGATCAACTTTTGTCCAATTCAGAAAGTCTTCACTCTTGTACAAAAGTGCAGCACTGTAGCCGTTCAGTTCACCACCAACTGCCATCCTCCACAGTCCATCTGGTCCGATCCAACCGGTTGTCGGATCCCTGAACTCGATCGAGTTCATCCCTGGTTCGTCCGGTCGGAGCACCGGGTTATTGGCTGCTTTGATCCATTCCCTCAGGTACGGGTCAGACCGGTTTTTGGGAAACGCGATGTTTTGTGCCTGATGTTGATCTATGTCGCCACCAGTGTATATGATGATCGGTTTACCACCAGGAAGAATGGTGACTGAGCCGGTCCAGCAACCGTCTATGTCACTTGGGGTATCCCGCACTAACGCAGGTTCAAGCCCGATCCAGTTGACGAGGTCTGTTGAAACCGAATGGCCCCAAACTATGTCACCAAAAATGGGGCCGTTCAGGTTATACTGGTAGAATTCATGGTAGATGCCATTGAAGTACATCGGTCCTGAAAGTTGTATAAAGGCAGTGTGAGTTGTAGAATGCTTCGATTTCTTCTCCTTTTTATTTGTAAGATTTTGTGCCTGAGATATTCATACCAGATGGATCTTTTGTGTTGTCGAAGATTTCGCCAATCCATCAGATGTTTGAAAAAGGTAAGAGAATGTCAGTGACTTGCAACAGATGGACAATTAATAGGATATGATAATTGGTAAAACAGGACCAAAGATTTTCTAGATTCCAAAACAGGCCAGTACTTTATTACTTTTGTATGGGTATATAACAGATATAACCAATATTTTTCCGACACGTGATTTCTGGTGTTGTAGTTTGGCCTGGTATGGAAGATAAAGGCTCCATGCCTAACTGAACACTTTCTGACCAAAAATAACACTAACAGTGGAGCAAATGTGGACATTTTCAGGTGGCATGCACCTTGGTGAGAAGGTACACAAAACTTTCTATGAAATTAATTCACCATCTTTGCAATGAATAATCCTGTTTTGTACAAGCATCAAAATAATATATGGCTATCATCATATTATGGCAGGACCAGTTAAAATCTAACTGCAGCGCCCTTACACTGAGCACCTACTGTGTGCAGCATTCAGCTACAGACCTGAACAAGCAATGAGCTGGCTACCAACCTTATCCCTCGTCTAATTATTTTTGACACAAAAACAGTTTTGCAACGATGCTGCTGCCAAGAATATCATGTACTACTACATATTTTCACACGTGGAGTATAGAAGTATTTAATATTAGCACACAAAAAAATTAAGATCAGCTACTAGATTTGACTTGGCTTCTCCAGCAGGGGAAGACAGAACGGTTCAGATCACTTGCTTTTTTTAGACCAAGAAGAAGAAAAGCACACCAAATCATAGAGGCTCTCTGATTGGCCTTGCCACAAACAAGAATCAACAGATGAGTGCTTCCCTTGTGTCGTACGTGTATAACAGATCCGTCTAGTTTGTCTAACTGAATGCTTTCTGACCAAAAGTAACACTGACAGTGGAGCAAACATGGACATTTTCAGACAACACTGTCATGGATTTGGCATACACTTTGGTGAGAAGGTACATGACACTTGCTCTGAAATTAGTTCACCATTTGTGCAATGGATACTTGTGTTTTGTAAAAGCATCTACAGAATATGCGTACACTCAAAATCTATCTGCAGCGCCCTCACACTGAGCATCATTCAGCAACGACTGACAGACTTGCAGAAGCAATGAGGTAGCCAGAGCCACCAACCCTTTTAGCCGCCTAAAACTATTTTTTGACACAAAAATATGTGCTACATATTTTAACACGTGGAGCATAAGTTTTAATACTGGCATGCAAAATTAAGATGTGGTACTAGCCAAGTTGGGAAAAAAGAAACAGTAACCAATCAGATCGCGTGCTTTCTCTTGGACCACGAACAAGAAAAGGCACACCAGATCGGAGGGGCTCTCCGATTGGCCCTTGCCACGAACAAACAGACGGCCCAAAAGAGAGGGAGCTCAAAAGGGAAAGGAGAAATTCAGAGTGGAAATCAGCATGTACCGTTCATCCAGTTCTTGGCCGGCTGGAAGTGGAAGGCGGTCTTGTACATGGTGCTGACAGCAGGGGGTTCCGGGTCCTTGGGAGCCTGCGCGCAGAGGAATAAGGATCTCGCTCCATCGCCGCCGCTGCAGAAGGAGCTGGTTATATAGGAGGGGAGGAGGAGGTGGGACGCGTAGGAGGCGAAGACGAGCACCGGGAGGAGGAAGGCCCAAGCTTGGGCCATGGCGGCAGATGGGGGGAGAGAAGAGAGGAGATGGAGTGAGGTAGGAGGTGATAAGAAGCAAGGGAGGGTGTGTGATGCGAGCGAGACGGGAAGGCTTTGGTTAAGGAGGGGTTTGGTTAGGTGAGCAGAGGCGTGCAGTGGTGACACTTTTGCTGAAGCGTCCCCCTCAGAGATATTTCACCTCCGGGAGCTCTGGAGGGTGTAGAACGAGGGGGAATCTCCCTCTAATCCGCTGCTCCTGTAGAAGAAGAGGAGGAGGAAGACGGCCCGAGAAGGAAAGAAGGAAGGAGGGGGAGGAGAGAGATAGGATCAGATGTATAGTGGTGTTTCTTTTTCTCTGCGATGGATGTATAGGGATGTGTGGTGAGATGCGAAGGCTTTATTAAATTCCATTGTTTAATGGCGTGACAGCGGTCGGCATGTCATGACAATGGTTGCTCAAGAGTCTTTCTCACAGATATATTCTGGTTAGATTGGGATGGTTTTTTATGCCCACTTGCTCTCCGTTTTACAGTCTGATCCTCTTGCTCTGTGGCAATATCGTGATCTGTGAATTAATGGTAAACTTACATTTTTGTTTAGGGTTATGTATATACATGAAGTTCCAAATTTAAGTTCTAGGAAATAAATATGAGAGCTTAAACTTTAGTAGTATGAAATCTTAAGAAATGCACATTTTACATAAACTAGTACGTATTTTTTTAGCTGGTGAATTGGTGCATACTTGTTTCGTAATTGATTCATGAACGGTCTCGACACCTAGTAAATGAAATTAAGTACATTTTGGTGTCATTTACCTCTTTTTTTCTTCTGGAAATTAAGATAGACACGCTCCCTTCGTTGTTATTAACATCGTATATTATGGTTATCTTAAGTCAAACTTTCCAAGTTTATAGAAAAACGAATATTAACATTTACAATGTCGAATAAATATCATTACATCTATCATAGAATATATTTCCATATTGGATTTATTTGGTAGTATATAGATTAATTTTTTTGGTATAAAGTTGGTCAAACATCTTGAAGTTTGACTTAAGACAATGCTAATATGTGAAGTCAAAGAAAGGAAGAAGTTGTGCCGATCTTTAACTATGAGGGGCAACACGAGCTGAAGTTGTAGGGTCCATCAGCCTGGATGTATCATTTAAGATGTAGTAATAAATAGCATATACGTCGTATACTAAAAACAAATACAATATCCATTTGTAGTCTTTATGTTTGAAAATGCTCAGATTACATCATCCATGCACAAAAAAAAAAGATTTGCAAACATCATGTGGGGTACAAGTGCCACTAGCATCCCCCACTCCCATGACCATTTGGGATAATTTCCCATATAAAGAAAGAAAAAGAGTCAAAGAAAGGTTGGGAAATGTTTCTCATGTCAAATCAAAAAGAGAGGTGAAAAAATACCATAACAATGTGTATTAGACTGTATGTTTCCTTGTCGTTGGATCTCTCACTTTTTGGAATGTTCCAAATTCCACTTGAGCATCCGAATCTGGATCAATACCAGCAAAAACATCTTGAAACAATGTTCTAGCGCCCTGCCAGATGTGTCAAAAAGGAAGAGCAAAGCAACCTTATCTACTATATACGACTCTCTCTACCTCAAAATACTTGTAGCAGAAATGAATGTATCTACATGTATTTTTAGTTCTAAATACATCCATTTCTGTGACGAGTAATTCGGGACGGATGGAGTATATGGCAAAAAACAAGTACTCCCTCTGGTCCTTTTTACTCTGGGTATTAGATTTGTCCGAAGTCAAGGTCTTTGAAGTTTGACCATGTTTATACAAGAAATTATTAACATTCATAATACAAAATCAATATCATTAGATCTGTGAGAGAATATATTTTCAGATTATATTTATTAGTATAGTAAATGTTGATAATTTTTAATATAAATTCGGTTAAAGTTTACGAAATTTGACTTCTGAGATCAAATATGCACAGTAAATAGAACCAGAGGGAGTAGGACACTAAATGCTAATTAACTCCGACAGCATTGACCACCTTGATTTCTCCACGATGGATTTGCTTCTCTTTATTATTTCAAGGGTCTGTCTACATGTGCTCTAGTTATTGCACATCTAAGTGACTCAATTAAACTAAGAAGAAAAAGAAAAAGACAAACGAAAGTCTTTGCATGAATATCCGCATAAATTCAATGACATAGGACTTAGAGCATCTACGGTCGGGCGCCTCAAACCTGCCTCAAATGCTCGGGCAGACAGCCCAGCCACTGACTGGTCACGAAAATGCGACCCAGACGGGCTCCTTAAGCGGACCTCAAACGCCCGGGCTGACTGGCACCCCTCATATCCAGCCCAAAATATAGGGAGGATATGGGGCGCCCGGGCGGACGGCCAGGTCACTGACCGGTCACAAAAATGCGACCCAGACGAGCTCCTTAAATGGGCCTCAAACGCCTGGCAACCCAAATATGGGAGGATATGGGGGACGCCCGGGTCCGTCCGCCACGTCGGACTGACGATGGGGTCCCACAGGAAAACACTCTGAAACCCGGCGGTTCGAAGCTCGTCTCCTCCGTCAAACCGATGACGCCGCATGGCCCCGCTCTGGCGGGCCGCGTAGTGCCTAGCCCGGTTATTTAAGTCGACCGCCGGCACCGAAACCCTACCCATACACATTTCCTCCTTCCTGTCCGCCGCCGCCGTCACTTTCCACTAGTAGCCATGCCCCCACTCCGCTGGGTAAGGAGCTACCCATATCTAACGCCGGAGCGCCGCTGCAACTCCTTGAGCAGATCCAGGCAAGGCGCGAAGCCCGGATCGCCGCGGGGCTACCTCCTGGTGTAGTGGATCCGGACAAGGACTTGGAGGAGGAGCCGGGAGGATTTGGGGGACGCGGATCTGCGGGCGGAGCAGCAGGCGATCCTCGATTCCCTCCGCTAGGAGTCGGATGCGGAGGCCAAGACGTCGTAGTCGGCAGGAGATGGAGGTGGAGAACACCATGAAAATCAACGAGATGCTCGTGTACATGGATGAGGAGGAGGAGCCGGAGCCCTCCTACGCGCCCATCCACCCGACGCCCGGCACCGATGTCGTGGACATCTTCGACGATGAATCGTAGCTAGCGTGTCATAGTACGATGTTTATTTTGCATGGTTTGTACGGATCTAGGGGATGAAATATGAAAGACTCGGATGCAAATGAGCAAATTTGAGGCGTGACCGGCCACCCGATTTGCCAAGGCCAGTTGTAGATGCTCTTAGATGTGCAATACTTAAAACAAATCTAAATGTGTTTTAGCAAAACTGTTATTTTAAACGCAGTCCGAATCTAAATTATACACTGTTCGTATGTCTTGCTTTTTCCAAGACAAAGTAAACCTTTTATTTCTTTTATTGCAGTGAAGTAAACCTTTTAATGATGCCCAGTCTACAAAAGACCAAAGCGCAGCGAGTTCAAAACGGAAACGAAACGGAAAAGGGTAGGTGCTGGGGCCACTGGCTGACACAGCACACTCAAAACAGGTAAAAGGCCATCATGGCGAGGGAGTGCAAGAAAGCTTATAACTCACATCATATAACTAGCCTACGCCGCTTCGCGATCCCACGTGCGTGGTGTCGTCCACCGGCTTCAAACTTGACGATCTGGGCCTGATGAGCACCGGTCAGGAATCAGGATGCAAGTGGCGCCACCGCCGCCCCGGTGGTTCCTGACCGGCGCAACGGCAGCATGACGTTCCCTGCGAATTGTGGCAATCATTTGCCCTTCTTCGGCTGGTGGTGCCATTTGCCGTTCTTCACCAAGTCGCTTCGCTAGTACAGTACTTATTGTGCAATACTTGTCTGCTTTGGAGTTTAGTTACTGTTTGTTTCAACCGCGCCGTTTGCCGTGTGCGTGTCTCCACGCAAGCCAAACCGTGCTCATCTTGACAGATTGTGGTAAACAACCAACCCATGGCAATGGCATGCATGGCTAATTGGCGGGCGGCCGATCGCCGTACCCGCGGAGCCCGATCGATCCAACAAGGCCGGAGTTTCCCATTTCTAGCCGTGGTGGGCCTCGCGGGCCGCCTTTGCCTTTCTTCGCTGTCGCATAGCTTCTGCGTCTCGCGGCTCAAGCCTATTACGGCGTGTCTTTTCCCTCTGTCACGGAATCTTTTTATATTTCGTTTGATTTGATATACTCACGTGGTCTTCGCTGTAGTATATAGTAGGTTCACGTGGTTTTCGTTACAAGTTCTTTTATTTTTTGCGGGAAGTTCCAAGTTCTTCTTTTTTTTCTCTTGAGTTGTCGTTCCAGTCTTTTGAAAGGGCACCGACTGCTACTCTTGGGTGGCTCATGTGATTTCCATCTCAAATTAAATAGCCTTCCGTTTCCCGCACGACGATTTCTAACTTTCCGCTGCGAGTATGTGTACAGCCATTTTCATAAACTAACTCAACTACCTGAACAGAAAAATAAAACACTTTACTTGCCGGCCGCCGGCCTCTATTTCCACGAACGGGAAGATTAGACATAGCACGTGCCGCTGCACCACGGAACAAAGCAAGTGGCGTGTTGAGCATGTCTAGCTACGGTGGCGTGACCCAGGTCATTCCGATGGAATCCGACAAACAATACGCGCATACTGAAACCGACGTCGGTCCGCAAGTCATCCGTCTATTCTTCTAGAGTCATAGGAATGTCACGTAAATGCATCACCGAATGGACATGACAATGAAATTTTACTCCTTATCCGTGTCGATTCCCCACTTGGACTATTGGTTAATGATTGAAGTGGGATATTTAGTACTCTCTTTGTAAAGAAATATAGGAGCGTTTAGTACAAAACAAAGGGTGGTGGGGAGCCACGTGAATCACTTCATTTTTTTACGCATTTTTTATGTCAATAATGTCATGTGAGGAAAATGTTGAGTATATGTGTTATGTGCATATTGTGTATTGAGCCCGCCTCCTAGTTCCTTGTATAGTTGAGGTCCGTGGTCCACCTTTGTACATCATATATACGTACCTATGCACGAAGAGCAATATATCATGCAATCATAATCTCATACATGGTATCAGTTTCCTAGGTTTCTTTCTCGCTTCCACCGCCGCCGCGCGTCTCCTCCGCGCCGCCGCCGCCGCCGCCCACGCGCCTCCCCGCGCCGGTCGCCGCCGCTCGCGCGCCCTCCGCGCCGGCCGCCGCTCGCGCGCCCTCCGCGCCGGCCGCCGCTCTTGCTTCCGCCGCCGCCGCCGCCCGCACGCCTCCCCGCGCCGGCTGCCGCCGCCGCCGCTCGCGCGCCCTCCGCGCCGGCCGCCGCTCTTGCCCGATCGCTCCCGAGCCGCTCACCGCTTCGCCGCTCGCTACCCGCCCGCGCGCCCGCTAACCTGATCCTGTTGCGATCCGTCGGCGTCTCGTGTCCTCGCGTGCTTGTGTTCTCGGCGAGAACATATCAATCACGTATCTGGCGGTGGTTTGCTATACGTGCATAGCTAGCTAGCTTTGACTCCGTCAAAAACATCCACCTGCCTGTGTGCTTGGTTGGTAGCTCCGTGAAGAATCGATCAGCTACCGTGTTAGCTTTCGTCTACGTACATGCAGTCTGGGTGCACCAGCGATGGCGTCCACCGGCCCGTCCGCCGCCGCCTCTGCCGTCCCGCCACCGGCGCCCTCTGGCGCGGCTCCGCTGCCATACGGGGCGGCCACCACCTACGGCGCGTCCGGCGTCGCCCCGCCAGCCCGCCCCGACTTGCCGCACGGCTCAGCTCCGCTGCCCCCGCTGGCGTACGTCGCCGCCCCACCGCCGGCGCCGACTCTGCCCGTCGACCCCTTGCTGTCGCGCGGGGCGTTCGACGCGCCCGTTCCCACGTACGGGGCTCCGCCTGCGTACGGGGCTCCGTCCGTGTACGGGTCTCCCGGGTACGCCAGTCCGTCGTCGCCCCGCCGCCGGCGCCGACTCTGCCCGTCGACCCCTTGCTGTCGCGCGGGGCTTTCGACGTGCCCGTTCCCACGTACGGGGCTCCGCCTGCGTACGGGGCGCCGCCCGTGTACGGGTCTCCCGGGTACTGGTGGGGGTCGTCAGCGAGCCAGCACTCGTCCGCTGGAGAGTACCCACCGCCGCTGCCGAGCGGTGGCTACGGCCTCCCCATGGCGTCTCCGTTCCCCTCGCCGGCCCTGCCGCCGGCGCCCTGGGACCCGGTGCTCCTTCTCGCGCTGCATGCCGCTCCTACGCCGAACAACTACACCGGAGGTGATGATTGGTACATGGACACTGGGGCTACGGCTCACATGTTTGCTCATCCTGATAATCTTGCCTCCTTCACTCCCGTCACCACCGACCGCCGCATCATTGTCGGCGACGGTTCCACACTCCCTATCACATATGTCGGGCACACTTCTTTTCCTTTTAATTCCATGCCTATTACTTTGTCTAACGTACTTGTGTCACCTCATCTTATTAAGAATCTTGTTTCCGTTCGTCGTTTAACTCGTGAAAATCCTATTACTGTTGAATTTGACGAGCTTGGGTTTTGTGTCAAGGACGCTCGAACCAGGATAGTACTTCACCGATGTGACAGTCTCGACGAGCTCTATCCGGTGCATTCGCCGTCCACCTCCACCACCGCACCGGTTGCTCTCTCCGCCGGCGTCGATCTCTGGCACGCTCGTTTGGGTCATCCCAACCCCGTCACACTTCGTCATATTCTTAGGAGTTTTAGTTTCAGTTGCCATAAGATAGAGGATCACACCTGTCATGCCTGTCGTGTCGGCAAGCATGTTCGCCTCCCGTTTAATAACTCCACCACCATAGCTTCTTTTCCTTTTCAGTTGATTCATAGCGATGTGTGGACCTCTCCGGTTCCTAGTAATTCGGGCTATTTATATTATCTGGTTATCCTTGATGATTATTCTCATTATGTGTGGACTTTTCCTTTGCGCAGAAAGTCGGATGCACACTCCACTTTGACGGCTTTTTACTCCTATGTCAGCACGCAGTTTGGGCGTCCCATCCTTGCTCTTCAGACTGACGATGGAAAAGAGTTCGACAACCTTGCTTTTCGCACTTTTCTGTCGCACCACGGCACAGTTTTTCGCCTCACATGCCCGTATACTTCCCAGCAGAACGGTCGAGCCGAACGCGTCCTTCGCACTCTGAACGACTGCGTTCGCACGGTCCTGTTCCATGCTAACGTGCCGCCTCGTTTCTGGCCGGACGCACCCGCTACTGCTTCTCTTCTTCTTAAGCTTCGCCCTTGCCACCCACGGTGGAACTATGCACCTCACCATCTTCTCTTCGGTACGCCCCCATCTTATGATGGCTTGCGTATTTTCGGGTGCCTTTGCTATCCTAGCACTGCCGACTCCGCTCCTCACAAACTCGCACCTCGTTCTGTCGCTTGCATCTTCATCGGCTACCCCTCCAACTCCAAGGGATATCGGTGCTATGATCCCGTCTCCCACCGTGTGTTCACTTCCCGGCACGTTTATTTTGATGAGCATGTGTTTCCGTTTCACCAGGTACCCCCGGCTGTTTCTCCCGCCACCGGTGACGCGGGCTCCTCGATGCCTCTCCCAGGGCACTCACGCGCCTCTCTTGGCCCACCCCTGGCTTTGAGGCGCACCCCCCGCATGCGGCGCCCCCTCCAGCCGCGGCGCCGGCGCCCCCGGCGCCTGCGGCCCCCTTGGCCCCCTCGGCGCCCCCGGCCCCCTGGGCCCCCTTGGCGCCCCCCGCGCCCGCGGCGCCTGTGGCCGGTCCGGCACCCGCGCCCGTACGGGCGTTTTTCGCCCGAGCTCGCGCTACGCCTCGGATAACTACGTCCATGCGTCGTCCACCTCTGAGCCGTCGCCGTTGCCGTCCTCCGTTCGAGCCGCTTTTCGTGACCCGCTCTGGATGGCTGCGATGCAAGAGGAGTTTGACGCCCTGTTGCGCAACCGGACGTGGCAGCTTGTTCCCCGTCCCCGGCACGCCAACGTGATTACCGGGAAGTGGGTCTTTAAACACAAGCTCCGTCCTGATGGTACCCTTGATCGCTACAAAGCGCGCTGGGTCGTTCGTGGCTTCCGACAGCATGCTGGCATTGACTTCACCGACACCTTCGCTCCGGTCGTCAAGCCCGGTGTAACACCCCTGTGTAATAGCCATAATGATCAGCTGCTAATAATGCCATGTCACCATCATTTGCAGTGCCTTGTCACCTTGGGTTAATTATTCCACTCAAATTCAAATCTGAAAATCAACTTAAATTCAAAAGTGCAATTTGAAATTGATCAAACCCTGCTGGAAAAATGTCCATTAATTGGCAAATAATCCGGTAGCAATGACAAAATCATAATCGATATTTTTGGGGTATGATTGATGAGTCAAACAAGGTGAAACAGCACCTAAACAGCACTATTTAAATCCATTAAATTCATTTCAAATCCAAAAGAGTTCCAACCTTGCTCAAACCACTTTTTGGTGAGAGACAATATTGCATTGTATTAATTGGGTCAACTCCCATATTTTACAAAATAGCAATAGTGGCCTAAACTTTTTGCCATAAAAATAGAAAAGAAAACAAAAATAAAAAAAAGAGAAAACCTACTGTGGACTGGGCCTAAGTGCACAGTGCACTCAGACCCAGCCCACCAGGCCGCTTCTCTCTCTCTCCATCGCAGTGTCACCGCGCATCTGGTAGCCGCGCGCTGCGCCGGTGCGGCGCCGACACGACGCCGCCGCCGACACTACAGGAGCTCGGGGAGGATAAGTGCGAGGGCCATCCATTCCCCCTGCCTCCTCTGGTCATTCCTCCCCTCTCTCCCTAGCTCCGTCGAGCTTTTCCCCCTTTTCAGTGCGCTGCCATGGCCTCGCCGGCGTAAATTCCGCGGCCCCCGACGGTTCCGCGCTGCGCCGCCGTGTCATTCGACCTCGCCGAGGTCGACTACCTCATCCTCGTCCACGACCACGAGCCGGGGAGCGCAGGAGGCGGTGGATCGAGCGCGACGCCAGTCTCTCTGACGCCGGCGATCTTCTTCGACTCCGGCGACAACTACTGCTGCTACTAACTTGCCGAGGGTCTTTCTTGACCGCAAGGTGAGCCGCAGCTCCTCCCCACTCTCTCTCTCCGCTCCAGCTCGCCCGTAGCCGCCGCGCCGCGCTTGGCCGAACGTAGCTCCGCCGCCGTTGCCACTGCCATCGCTGCGGACGCTGTCGAGCTCCTCTGAGCTTGCAGTCGTGCTCGCTGTCGCACTGCGTGTCGAACGCGCCTACTGCCAACGCCTGTAGTGCCCGGAGTCGCCGTCCCCGTTTTCACCCGAACGCCACCGCCGCAGATCTCGTCGCCGGCGCCGATTCCGTCTAGCTTCGGCAGTGCCGCCACCACCGAACGACGCGGCTCGTTCGACTCGTTCGAACGAGCCCAACCACGCGCCGAACGGTGCCTCGTAGCGCGTTTCCGGCGACGCCCGAGTGCCTCCGCCGCGTTTTTGGTTCGCCGGCGCGACTCCGGCGCCGGCCGCCGACGTGGCCCGGTGGGTCCCACCCAGAGACGCTGACCAGTGGGCCCCCTGCAAAGTTTGACCACGTTGACTTGGTCAACTGTGGTTACTGTTCACCATAGCCACTGACATGTGGGCCCTCTGCTATAACCAAGCTAATTAGCGACTTAATTAATCCTGTTAGTCAGCTGAGTCACTGACAGGCTGGGCCCACTCCTCTAATTAACCCTGATATCTAATTAATCTACTGTTAGCCCTAACAGAGGCTGACATGTGGGTCCCACTGGACCCACATGTCAGATTTGACCTGGTCAGCTGTCTGTTGACTTGCTGATGTCAGCATTGCATCATGCTGACGTCATAATCCCCTTTTCTGTTAAATAAATAAATTCCAGAAATTCAAATAAACTTTAAAAATTCATAACTTTTAAGCCGTAGCTCAGATCGAAAAAGTTAAAAATATGAAACTTGCTCAGAACGACGAGACGAGTCTGATCGTGCCGTCTGTTTCTTCATCGGAACCCCCCTACGTAGAAGAACTCGTAACTCCGGACCCGAATTCGGCAGATGAATAGTGCACACTCACTGGTAACTAAATCCCAGAATAATCCTAAAATAACTAAATTGACTTAGATGCATTTTTAGGCACCTCTGCACTGCATCGTAGTTTAGCACGCACTGTGTGGCATATGTTTGCATATTGTTTACCTGTTTCCTCCCCCTCTTCTCTCTCGATATACCCCGACGCAGACGTAGCTCCAGTGGCAGACGCAGCTCCGGAGTACGACTACGTTCCCGACGACATCCCTGAAGACCTTGCCCTTGCCCCCGAGCAAACAGGCAAGCACCCCCATTTTGAGCATTCCGATATCGCCTACTCTCTCCCCTCTTATGCTTGCATTAGATGATACTGCTGCTGTTACTATCCTACCCTGTTGCATAGCCTGTTTACTTGTAACCTACATTTGATACATGCCTGTTATCCTAAACTGTTTAGCATAGGATGGGTAGAGCCATGTCAGAGACCCACTTGTCCCGACTGCCCCGCTGGATACTCAGAAGACCCGTTCTACGGGATTGAAGATCAGACCAGGGCACCGCACATCACTTTCCCCCTTAAGTGCTCGACACTACTGGGTCACCATCGGGTGCCGAGGGTGATACCTCGTTAGCACTTCTGATGATAACCTTGTAGGTTAGCTACTCGGTCGTGGTAAGCGAGGGTGATTCCTCCTACACCACCCCCGATACCGACATCGTCGCGCAATACTTCAAGTGTGGACCTCGAGGGTGGTTCCTCCTTCGTTCATCTTGATAATAACATCGAGCGGGAATTCCGTCGAGGGTGATACCTCAGGGTTCCCCCTTTGGTGTCAGACACACAGTTACTGTTATTTTATGCCTTGCACTAAACCATGTTACTAAAGACGGGTCGGCCCTGAGGGGTACCCGCGCGAGCTGTTAAGCGAAGTGATGTGGAGTCGGGTTGACCTGGATGGTGCCCGCGAGATAATACGAGGCGTGGCCGGGCATTCTTAGCCCTTGCCGCAAGTCCTCGAGACGGGGCGACGGGGTCACATCGATCGTGAGTCTCTGCTCGTTTCCGCGCGATCCTAAACCACTAAACGGTTTGGATATTTGATCCGAGGGGCCTCTGGCCCGATAGCACTAACCATCACGTGGGCATAGTATGGGCGTTCTGCGTCGTATACATCAGCCGAAGCTCTATTGACGTCAGCAAGGAGCGGCCCGTTTTGGATTGGACTGGGAACGCAACTGCGCTTGTATTAAGGGGTTGCTAGGTCTGCTTCCAAAACGTCCTCGCAACGTGCAGGGTTCCCGGGGCGAAGGCCCAAGACCCCCGGGGGCATAGGTTAGTCCGGCGTGCTGACCTCTCTTTAGAGTCTAGGTCGGGTTGCGGCGTGTTGCTTAGCCGAGGCCGGGCATGACCCAGAAAGTGTGTCCGGCCGGAGTTAAGCGAGCGTGGTGGGTAAGTTGGTGCACCCCTGCAGGGAAGAAACTTCTATCAATAGCCTGTCCTACGGTAACGGACACTCGGAGTTGTATCCCGATCGGTACAACTAGAACATGTGAAGATAACTGGATAGTACGGCTCTGGGATTGCTTTCTCGCAGGGAGTCGAGAAAGGATCTCAGGTCGAGGTTGATGATACTACTGCTACCTCTTTTAATTATGTTCATCTGCTCTCTTCTAATGCTGCAAGATTGTTGAAGACTGATGAAGATGCTAGTCTTCGATAGGACTAGGCTTTCCCCCTCTATTCTGGCATTTCTGCAGCCCAGTCCACATATACAGCCCCCTTTTGAGAATGTTGCATATGTAGTGTAGATCCTTGCTTGCTGAGTACTTCGGATGAGTACTCACGTTTGCTTTATTTTCTTTTTCCCCATACTTTCCTTTTGATGCCACCAGACGACGGAGCCCCTGAGCCAGATGCCCCAGTCGACGACCACTACTACTACCCGCCTGGCGAGTACTACTACTACGAGGTGCCACCTGACGACCAGGAGTAGGATTGGAGGGTCCAGGGCAGGAGGCCTACGCCTTTCGATCGTAGCTTTTATTTTTACTCCGCCTCTGTGAAGGCTTAACTCTCTCTATGTAATATATATCTGTACTCAGATATCTGATGCTTCCGCTGACGCTTGTATGCCATCGAGCTTGTATTCGAGCCCTCGAGGCTCTGGCTTGTAATATTAAGCTTGTATGACTTTATTTATGTTTTAGAGTTGTGTTGTGATATCGTCAAGTGAGTCCTTAGGCTTGATCGTGCGCATTTGCGTGTATGATTAGTGCACGATTAAGCCGGGGGCGTCACACCCGGCACGATACGCACGGTTCTCCACCTTGCGGTCTCCCGTGCTTGGCCGGTGCACCAGATGGACGTCTTCAACGCCTTCCTCCATGGTCACCTCGAGGAGCAGGTCTTCTGCTAGCAGCCCACCGGGTTTGTTGACCCGGCGCTTCCCGACCACGTGTGCCTGCTTTCACGGTCCTTGTACGGACTCAAGCAGGCTCCGCGCGCTTGGTACCAGTGCATCACGGCGTTTCTCCACCAGCTTGGGTTCCGCTCTACCCGCTCGGACGCCTCGCTCTTCGTCTATCATCAGGACTCTGACACGGCTTACTTGCTGCTCTATGTCGACGACATCATCCTGACGGCATGTACGGCTGGTCTCCTCAGTCAGCCCACGGCTCGTCTTTGCGCTGAGTTCGCCATCAAGGACTTGGGTCCTTTGCACTACTTCCTCGGTGTCGAGGTGGTGCGCCGTCCGGATGGCTTCTTCTTTCATCAGCGGAAGTACGCTCACGAGCTCCTGGAGCGCGCCGGCATGCTTAACTGCAAGCCCGCCGCTACGCCTGTTGATACGAAGGCCAAGCTTTCTGCCACGGATGGTTCTCCTGCTTCGGATGCTGCTTTCTATCGGTCTATCGTTGGTGCTCTCCAGTACCTCACTCTGACTCGACCGGAGATCCAGTATGCCGTGCAGCAGGTGTGTCTTCATATGCATGCTCCTCGAGACGTTCACTGGGCTGCCGTCAAGCGGATTCTCCGCTATATCTGTGGCACTATGGATCTTGGCGTCACGCTTCACGCCTCCGCCGACACCTCCTCACCGCCTACTCCGATGCAGACTGGGCGGGCTGCCCTGACACTCGTCGCTCCACTTCGGGCTATTGTGTCTACCTTGGACCCTTACTTATCTCGTGGTCGTCCAAGCGGCAGCCTACGGTCTCTCGTTCCAGTGCTAAGGCTGAGTATCGTGCGGTGGCCAACGCCGTCGCCGAGTGTTCGTGGCTTCGCCAGCTGCTTCAGGAGCTCTCTTGTCCTGTTGACCGTGCCACGGTGGTCTACTGCGACAACGTCTCGGCGGTCTACCTCTCCGCTAACCCGGTGCATCATCGACGGACCAAGCATATTGAGTTGGATATTCATTTTGTTCGGGAACAGGTGGCCCTTGGCCATATTCGTGTTTTACACGTCCCTACTTCCCAACAATTTGCCGATATCACGACCAAGGGCTTGCCTACGGCGTCATTTGAGGAGTTCCGGTCCAGTCTTTGCGTCAGCCGCGGTGCCGCTTCGACTGCGGGGGGTGTTGAGTATATGTGTTATGTGCATATTGTGTATTGGGCCCGCCTCCTAGTTCCTTGTATAGTTGAGGTCCGTGGCCCACCTTTGTACATCATATATACGTGCCTATGCACGAAGAGCAATATATCGTGCAATCATAATCTCATACAGAAAAGATGAAAAAATGCGTGCCATTTCCCAATGGAATAGGTCCAAATTTTGCATGATATCATAAGAATATCGCCAACTAATATATATATTGTCGAGTCGGGAAATCGTAAGCAAGTCACGAAGCCGCCAATCGTCGAGTTGCTGGTCGCCGGCCCCTTGGGGTTCAGAAACTCCACGTCGAACTTGACTGCAGGAGGTGGTGTGTATGCTTAAGTACCCAAGTAAAAACATCTCTGCGACGGGGCCAATCATGGAAGATATAGGGATTGATACATGCTTGGCAAGATTGCAAAGTCAGCTGGAGGAGACGGTCAGCAAATCGAGTTTCTCATATTTTAGCTAAGCTTGCAATAGGAGATGAAATATATCAGGAATGATGCCATGCGCCATCGGATTGTGTTTTGCATGTAATAGCAGATGCGATCCAATCTTTGAATAATCAATACTCTCTTCGAACCAAATTAATTGTCATAGTTTTAGTAAAACTTTAGTACGAAGTAGAATGTTTTTCCTAAAAAGAAAAGTTACGTGTTGGGTCTGTCCACCAGTGAGTCAGGCGATTCCAAACAGAACCCGACAAAGATAACACACATATTGAAAGCGATACTACCCCGTGTGATTCTAGCATGTACTACTAGACCACGATGGGGTGGGTTGTCGCGTCCGTCCGATTTTATATCGAACGATAGGAATATAAACATAAATATTGGAGACTATTATGGTGTATCACTGAATATAGTTTTGAATCTAAAAAACTAAACAAAATTGTAGTCCGATTTTTGAATTCAACTTTACGTATGTCTTCCTATTTCTTTAACAAAGACACCTTTTATTGCTGCCTTTTCTTTGTAGCATATGACATCCAAGACATATTATATATTTGTATGTATCACTTGAAAACTACTCTTTTTCCTATGTCTTTGTTTTTCCTTTATACAAGAGTCGTGTTTTTATTGATGCCAGGTTTATAATTGACCAAAACTCAGAGGTTTCTGAATAGAGGAAGAGAAAAAAAGGTTATGCCGGGGTCAGCAGCTTAGATCAAGTACAATAGGATGACATAGGCGGGCTGTAATACTTTAAATATTATATTTTCGATGAGTCGAAGGAAAGAGAAGAGAAGCGGACTACTACCGGCTATAGTACTGATTAACAATCGGCTGCAACACGCGCTTCTAGATACTTTGTAAGAGAGAAAGACGTATCATGTACTCCCTCCGTTCCATAATATAGTGCCTATAGATTTTTGGAAAAGTCAAATCTTACAAACTTTGATCAAGTTTACGGAGAAAAACATTTACATTTAGAATGGCAAACATATATTATTAGATTCATCGTAAGATGTATTTTCATATTTTATATATTTGACATTGTATATATAAATAATTTTCTCTATAAACTTGGTCAAAATTTGTAAAGTTTGACTTTTAAAAAAATCTATAGGCACTACATTATGGAACGGATGGAGTATTAACAAAATAATACATATTTATATGTAACTATTGTATTTATAGGTTATAAACTTGACTATAAATGACGTGGCAAGTGGCTATACTATTTACCTCTTCGGAGCAGATAAAGTCCATCAACCATTATGGCACAGAGGAAAAGGTTACGTATACGGAAGCTTATAGTAGGTCAGATCACATCAACTTGGCAACTCAATCGAAAAGAAAAAACGATCACATCAACTTGGCAATTTGGGCTCGATCAGCCCCGGTGATTGATTGCAACGACCGCATGACATTCCGGGGGAATCGTGGAAACCACCGATTGATCACTGATTCACGTGGCCGTGTTGCGGATTACGTGGGTCCACAGGGGCGGGCCAGTCCCCCAAACAAGGCATGCAGCTGCACATGTCCGCAGCACAAGGTGGTGCGTACTGTTTGCCGCTGTTGAGCAACTGGCTTGGCCACTTCTGTATTATTTGATAAATCTGGCCCCTTTGACTGACTTCACGCACATCTGGCCCTGCGCAAAACTAATTCGAAGTGCGGCGCCGAGCTGTACAACTTCGGCGCCATGCTGTGTGGCGCCGACCGAGGGGCCAGATTCCGAATTAGTTTTGCCCAGGGGCCAGATGTGCATGAAGTCGGTCAAATGGGTCAGATTTGTCAAATAATACGCCACTTCTCTCTTTTTTTTTTGACGGGTGGCCACTTCTCTCCTTGGACTTTAGTTACTGTTTGGGCCCGAAACACGCGTGCAGGCTGCGGCCTGGCCCAGTGCTACTCTGTTTGTTTCGGCCGCGTCATTTGCCGACCTGCAAGCGACACTGTGCTTGTCAGAGAGCAAAAATGCTCGCTTTGACAGATTGTACTTACGCAGAGGCTAATTGGCGACCAATCATCGCCGTGGGCCTGGCGAGCCGCGATGGATCCAACAAGGTCGGAGCATCCATTTCTAGCCGTGGGCCTCGCGATCGAACCGCATTTCCCTTCCTCCGCTGTCGCATCGCGGCTCGGGCTCCACGGTGTGTCCTTTTCCCTCTGTCACGGAATCTTTTTTTTTTAGTCTTGTTTTCGCTCCTTTGTTTGATCCATAGCAGGTTCACGTGATCATCGTTGACAGGTGAAGAGCTTGCGGAGAAGCTTTCCGTTTCCAGCATGACGATTTCTAACTTTCCGCTGCACTCATACGACCATTTGCATAAACCAACGCAACTGCCTGAACCGAAAGAGTGAACAACGCGGCGTGCTGAGCCTGTCCACCCGTGAGCCAGGTCATTCCAGTAGAATCCGACAAAGGTTACGCGCGTACTGAAACCGACGTCGGCCCGCACCTTCTCGGAACCTCCTCGTCCATCTGTTTTCGTTAGAAGCATCACTTCAACCTTTTATACATTATATTATCCATATCACGTCATGTGAGGGAAGATGCAAAACCGAACGCGCCATTTCCCCAGGGAACAGGTCCAAATTTTGCATGATACCATAAGCATAAGCATGGTTGGATCTTGGACGCAATGGGTGGCACGCCATCCATCTGAGTCAGCTCTACCAGGCAAGTTGCCATCTAGGCACCGTGCCCCGGCCGCCCACGCCGCCGGACCAGGAACCGCGATGCATCACCGCCGAATTAAAGTTTGTCTTACGTAAAAAAATTCCAAGTTTATAGAAAAATGAATATTAACATTTACAATAACAAATAAATAACGTTAGATCTATCATGAAATATATTTTTATATTGTATTTATTTGGTGATACTAGTAAATGCATCGTGCAATGCACGTTGATATTAGGTAGGAAATTAATTGCATGTTCATATTAGGTAGGATAGTACAAATTACACGCTAATTAGTTCATATTAGGAGTACATGATTAGCACAAACGTTAATTATTTGGTATGTATTAATTGCATGCTACACATGTTGAGCACTCGTCATTAGAGCAATCGAGGTCTTTGGATTGACATGATTTGATGACCGAGATTAATTGAATCTTTGCCTTTTATGTCTTTTTATATTGGTATAGATATAGATATAGATTAATATTTTTTAGTACCTCCTCCATTCCTAAATATAAGTCATTTTTTAAAGATTTTAATATGGACAACATACGGATGAATATAGACGTATTTTAGAGTGTAAATTCACTCATTTTGCTCTGTATCTAATCTATATTGGAATATCTAAAAAGACTTATATTTAGAAACGGAGGGAGTACAAAGTTAATCAAACTTCATGAAGTTTGACTATAGACAATGCCAATATGCAAAGTATAAAAGAAAAGAATTTGTACCGGTTTCCTTTCAACTATGAGAGGCAATGCGAGTTGAAGTCGGTAATAATCAAGTTTGCAAACATCATTTATGCATGACAATATTCATTTTGTAGTTTTTATGTTTGAGAATGCTCAGATTTGCAAACATCATGCGGGGTACAAGTGCCGCTAGTATCTCCAACCCCATGAATATGCTCCCGTCTATTTATCTGATATATGCTCCCTCCGTTTTGAAATAAGTGTTTGTACTAACTTTAGTAATAAAGTTGATATAAAGTTGAGACACTTATTTCGAAACGGAGGGGTATATGGCACAAAATAATACTACTAGTAGTATATAATATATAAAAGTACGACACTAAATGCAAATTAACTCCAACATTGACCACCTTGTTTTGTCCACCGGTGGATTTGCTTCTCTCTATCTTTTTAAATGCAGTCCGAATCTGAATTACAAAAAGAATGAGAACAGAGGGGAGACTCCCCCCTGTCTTATTCTTATAGGAGATGAGAAGACTCGAACCCGGGCCGGCGACAGCAACCTTTGTGCTGTCTACCACTCCACCCAGAAGAGCTTCTTAGTCCGAATCTGAATTACACTTTTCCGTTTGTCTTGCTTTGTCTGAGACAAAGCAAAACCTTCTCTTTCTTTTTGCACTGAAGTAAACCTTTTGTTGATGCCCGGTCTACAAGAGACCAAAGTGCGGCGAGTTCAAAACGGAAAAGAGTAAATGCTGGGGTCACTGGCTGACGGAGCACACTCAAAACAGGTAAAGGCCATCATGAGCACAGAGGGGGAGAGAAGATGGTGCAACAGAGCTTAGCTCAGATCACAACTGGCCTACGCCGCATCGCAATCCCGCGTGCGTGGTGTCGTCCACCGGCTTGTATATACTGTACACACTCCGCATGCGTGGAGTCACACTTCCTTCGTTTCAAAATAAGTGACTCAGTTAAGTATTAATTTTAAACGGAGGGAGTATATACTGTACAATACTTGTATGCTTTGGAGTTTAGCTACCGTTTGTTTCGACCGCGCCGTTTGCCGACCTGCGTCTGCGTGCCTCCACGCAAGCCAAACTGTGCTCATTTTGACAGCCAACGGCACGGCTAATTGGCGGCCGGCCGATCGCCATGCCCGCGGAAGCCCGAGCGATCCAACAAAGCCGGAGTTTCCTATTTCTAGCCGTGGGCCTCGCGAGCTGCCTTTCCCTTTCTTCGCTGTCGCATCGCTTTTGCGTCTGGCGGCTCAAGCTTATTACGGCGTGTCTTTTCCCTCTGTCATGGAGTATATAGTAGGTTTTTTTTTTTTTTTTTTTTTTTTTGCGGGCGAGTATATAGTAGGTTCACGTAGTTTTCGTTCCAAGTTCTTTTTTTTTTAGTTGTCGTTCCAGTCTTTTGAAAGGGCACTGCTACTCTTGGGTGGCTCATGTGATTCTCATCTCAAATTAAATAGCTTTCCGTTTTCAACAATACGATTTCTAACTTTGCGCTGCGAGTATGCATACAACCATTTTCATAAACTAATTCAACTGCCTCAACAGAAGAAAAAACACTTTTTTTTTGCGAGTGGCGTGTTGAGCTGTCTATGAGTGACCAAGGTCATTCCGATGGAATCCGACAAACAATACGCGCATACTGAAACCGACGTCGGCCTGCAAGTTGTCGGAACCTCGTCCGTCTATTCTTCTAGAGTCATAGGAATGTTATTACGTAAATGCATCACCGAATGGACATGAAAATGAAATTTTACTCCTTATCCGTGTCGATTCCCCACTTGGAGTATTGGTTAATGATTGAAGTGGGATATTTAGTAAATTCTATACAAAGCAAAGGGTGGCGGGGAGCCATGTGAATCGCTTCATTTTTTTTTTACACATTTTGTATGTCAATCACGTCATGTGAGGAAAAGGTGCAAAACTGTGTGCCATTTCCCAATGGAACAGGTCCAAATTTTGCATGATATCATAAGAATGTCGCCAACTAATATGTATATTCCCTTCGTCGAGTTGGGAAATCACAAGCAAGTCACGAAGCCAGTGATCGTCGAGTTGCTGGTCGCCAGCACCCTTGGGGTTCAGAAAACTCCACGTCGAGCTTGACTGCAGGGAGGCGGTGTGCATGCTTGAGGGCCCAAGTAAAAAACTCTATGTGGCGGGGCCAATCATGGAAGGTATTAAGGGATTGATGCATGCTTAACAACATTGCAAAGTCAGCTGGAGGAGACGCTCAGCAAATCGAATTGCTCATATTTTAGCTAAGCTTGAAATAAGAGATGAAATCTGTCAGGAATGACACCATGCGCCATCGGATTGTGTTTTGCATGTAATAGCGGACGAGATCCCAATCTTTGAATAGTTAAAACTCTTTCCGATCCAAATTAATTGCCATAATTTTAGTACCACGTTAGTATGGAGTAGAATGTTTTTTCTTAGAAAAATTAAGTGGCGTGTTGGGTCTGTCCACCCGTAAGCCAGGCTATTCCAAACAGAACCTGACAAAGATAACACGCATACTGAAAGCAATACTATTTCAATGATTCTAGCACGTACTACTAGACCATGATTTGGTGGGTTGCCGCGTCCGTCTAATTTTATCCAATGATAGGAATATAAAAAACTGAAGAAAACTATAAAACTGTAGTCCGATTTTTGAATTGAACTTTTGTATGTCTTCCTATTCCTTTGGACAAAAACACCTTCTATTGCTGCCTTTTCTTTGTAGCATATGACATCCAATGCATATTATATATTTGCATCACTTGAAAACTACGCTTTCCCTATGTTTTTTTTTCTTTAGACAAGAGTCACGTTTTATTGATGCCCGGTCTAATTGACCAAAGTTCAGAGGGTTCTAAACAGAGGGAGAGAAAGAAAAAAAAGGGTAGATGCTGGGGTCAGCAAAGCTTACGAAGCAGATAAAGGCCATCAACCATCATGGCACAGAGAAAAAGGTTACGTATACGGAAGCTCACATCAACGTGGCATCTCAACAAGAAAAAGATCACATCAACTTGGCAATTTGGGCTTGATCAGCCCCGGTGATTGATCGCAACGACCGCATGACATTCCGTGGGAATTGTGGCAACCATTGATTGATCATTGATTCCTGTGGCCGTTGCGGATTACGTGGGTCCTGTCTATAGGGGGCCAGTCCCGCAAACAAAGCATGCCGCTGCACATGTCCACAGCACAAGGTGGTACTGTTTGCCGTCCTTCAGCAAGTGGCTTGGTCGCTTCTCTCCTCGGAGTTTAGTTACTGTTTGAGCCAGAAACACGCCTGCGCTTTGTATGTATGCTTCGACCGCACCGTTTGCCGACCTGCAACCGAAACTGTGCTTGTCAGAGAGCAATGCTCACCTCACTTCGACAGATTGTACAGTACTTACGCAGAGGCTAATTTTTTTTGAGATAAACGCAGAGGCTAATTGGCGACCAATCATCGCCGTGGGCCTCGCGAGCCGCGATGGATCCAACAAGGTCGGAGTTTCCCATTTCTAGCCATGGGCCTCGCGAGCCGCATTTCCCGATTCCTCCGCTGCCGCATCGCGGCTCGGGCTTACGGAGTGTCCTTTACCCTCTGTCACGTAATCTTTTTTATCTTGTTTTCGCTCCTTTGTTTGGTCGATAGCAGGTTCACGTACGTGATTATCATTCCAGCTTCTTTTTCTATTCGAGTTGTCGTTCCAGTTTTTTGAAAGGGCACTACTACTAGTAATACTTTTCGGTGGCTCATGCATTCGAATTGAACTACTTCATCCAAGAGCTCTCCGTTTCCAGCATGACGAGTTCTAACTTTCCGCTGCAAGTGTATATATACTCGTACAACCATTTGCATAAACTAACGCAACTGCCTGAACAGAAAGAGTGAACAACGTAACAAGCACGTGCTGCTGCCGGCCCCACGGAACCAATCAAGTGGCGTGTTGAGCCTGTCCACCCGTGAGCCAGGTCATTCCAGTGGAATCCGACAAAGATTACGCGCCTACTGAAACCGACGTCGGCCCGCACCTTTGTGGGAACCTCGTCCATCGGTTTTTCTAAGTGATGATATATCGATATGAATATACTACGTACTCCCTTCGATAATTAATATTACTTGTATATAAAGTTGTACTAAAACAACGATATTGATATGGATCGGAGGGAGTACGTAAATATGTCACCGGATAGTCATGAAAGTTAAATTTTACTCCATATACATGTAAATTCCCCACTTGGAGTATTGGTCAATGATTGCAATGGGAAATTTAGTAAATTCTATACAAAACAGAAGGGTAGCCGGGGGCCGGGGTGAATCACTTCAATTTTTTTTACATATTATTATCCCTATCACGACATGTGAGGAAAGATGCAAAACTGAATGTGCCATTTCCCGAGGAAATAGGTCCAAACTAGTGTTGGGTAACGTAGTAATAATTCAAAAAATTTCCTACGGGTCACCAAGATCAATCTAGGAGATGCTAGCAACAAGTGAGAGGGTGTGCATCTTCATACCCTTGAAGATCGCTAAGCGGAAGCGTTACAAGAACGTGGTTGATGGAGTCGTACTCGCGGCGATTCAAATCGCGGAAGATCCGATTCAAGCGCCGAACGGACGGCGTCTCCGCGTTCAACACACGTACAGCCCGGGACGTCTCCTCCTTCTTGATCCAGCAAGGGGAGAGGAGAAGTTGAGGGAGAGCTCCGGCAGCACGACGGCGTGGTGGTGGAGCTTGCGGTTCTCCGGCAGGGCTTCGCCAAGTACTACGGAGGAGGAGAGGGGGAAGGGCTGCGCCAGGGAAGGGGTGCGGCTGCCCTCCCACCCCCCCTCTATTTATAGGGTGAAGGGGAGAGGGGGCCGGCCCCCCTAGATGCATGTAGAGAGGGGGGGGGGGGGGGGGGGGGGGGGGGGGCGGCGGCCAGGAGGGGGTAACTTGCCCCCCAAGCAAGGTGGGAGGCGCCCCCTTCCCTAGGGTTTCCAACCCTAGGCGCCTTGGGCCCTTGGGGGGGCACACCAGCCCATTAAGGGGCTGGTCCCCACCCATATTCAGCCCACTAGGCCCTCCGGGGCAGATGACCCCACCCAGTGGACCCCTGGACACCTTTCGGTGGTCCCGGTACAATACCGATAACCCCCGAAACCATTCTGGCGACTGAAACTGGACTTCCCATATATAAATCTTCACCTCCGGACCATTCCGAAACTCCTCGTGACGTCCGGGATCTCATCTGGGACTCCGAACAACCTTCGGTAACCACATACAATTTCCCATAACAACTCTAGCGTCACCGAACCTTAAGTGTGTAGACCCTACGGGTTCGGGAACCATGCAGACATGACCGAGACATCTCTCCGGTCAATAACCAACAGCGGGATCTGGATACCCATGTTGGCTCCCACATGTTCCACGATGATCTCATCGGATGAACCACGATGTCGGGGATTCAATCAATCCCGTACACAATTCCCTTTGTCCATCGGTATGTTACTTACCCGAGATTCGATCGTCGGTATCCCCATACCTCGTTCAATCTCGTTACCGGCAAGTCTCTTTACTCGTTCCGTAACGCATAATCCCGTGGCTAACTCCTTAGTCACATTGAGTTCATTATGATGATGCATTACCGAGTGGGCCCAGAGATACCTCTCCGTCGTACGGAGTGACAAATCCCAGTCTCGATTCGTGCCAACCCAACAGACACTTTTGGAGATACCTGTAGTGCACCTTTATAGTCACCCAATTACGTTGTGACGTTTGATACACCCAAAGCATTCCTACGGCATCCGGGAGTTGCACAATCTCATGGTCTAAGGAAATGATACTTGACATTAGAAAAGCTCTAGCAAACGAACTACACGATCTTGTGCTATGCTTAGGATTGGGTCTTGTCCATCACATCATTCTCCTAATGATGTGATCCCGTTATCAACGACATCCAATGTCCATGGTCAGGAAACCACAACCATCTATTGATCAACGAGCTAGTCAACTAGAGGCTCACTAGGGACATGTTGTGATCTATGTATTCACACATGTATTATGGTTTCCGGTTAATACAATTATAGCATGAGCAATAGACAATTATCATGAACAAGGAAATATAATAATAACCATTTTATTATTGCCTCTAGGGCATATTTTCAACAGTCTCCCACTTGCACTAGAGTCAATAATCTAGTTACATTGTGATGAATCGAACACCCATAGAGTTCTGGTGCTGATCATGTTTTGCTCGTGGAAGAGGTTTAGTCAACGGATCTGCGACATTCAGATCCGTATGTACTTTACAAATATCTATGTCTCCATCTTGAATATATTCACGAATGGAGTTGAAGCGGCGCTTGATGTGCTTGGTCTTCCTGTGAAACCCGGGCTCCTTGGCAATGGCAATAGCTCCAGTGTTGTCACAAAAGAGAGTCATCGGGCCCGACGCATTGGGAATCACTCCTAGGTCGGTGATAAACTCCTTCATCCAGACTCCTTCCTGAACTGCTTCCAAAGCAGCTATGTACTCCGCTTCACATGTAGATCCCGCCACGACGCTTTGCTTGCAACTGCACCAGCTGACTGCCCCACCATTCAAAATGTACATGTATCCGGTTTGTGACTTGGAGTCATCCAGATCTTTGTCAAAGCTAGCATCGACGTAACCCTTTACGACGAGCTCTTCGGCACATCCATAAACGAGAAACATATCCTTAGTACTTTTCAGGTTCTTCAGGATATTCTTGACCGCTGTCCAGTGTTACATTCCGGGATCACTTTGGTACCTCCCTACCAAACTTATGGCAAGGTTCACATCAGGTCTGGTACACAGCATGGTATACATAATAGAGCCTATGGCTGAGGCATAGGGGATGGCACTCATATTTTCTCTTTCTTCTGCCAAGGTCGGGCGTTGAGCTGCGCTCAATCTCACACCTTGCAATACAGGCAAGAACCCCTTCTTGGACTGATCCATATTAAACTTCTTCAATATCTTGTCAAGGTATGTGCTTTATGAAAGACCAATGAGGCGTCTCGATCTATCTCTATAGATCTTGATGCCTAATATGTAAGCAGCTTCTCCAAGGTCCTTCATTGAAAAACACTTATTCAAGTAGGCCTTTATGCTTTCCAAAAGTTCTATATCATTTCCCATCAACAGTATGTCATCCACATATAATATGAGAAATGCTACAGAGCTCCCACTCACTTTCTTGTAAATGCAGGCTTCTCCGTAAGTCTGTATAAACCCAAACGCTTTGATCATTTCATCAAAGCGAATGTTCCAACTCCGAGATGCTTGCACCAGCCCATAGATGGATTGCTGGAACTTGCATACTTTGTCAGCATTCTTAGGATCGACAAAACCTTTCGGCTGCATCATATACAATTCTTCCTTAAGGAAACCATTAAGGAATGCCGTTTTGACGTCCATTTGCCAGATCTCATAATCATAGAATGCGGCAATTGCTAACATGATTCAGACGGACTTCAGCTTCGCTACGGGTGAGAAGGTCTCATCGTAGTCAACCCCTTGAACTTGTCGATAACCCTTAGCGACAAGCCGAGCCTTATAGACGGTCACATTACCATCCACGTCAGTCTTCTTCTTAAAGATCCACTTATTCTCTATGGCTTGCCGATCATCGGGCAAGTCCGTCAAAGTCCATACTTTGTTTTCATACATGGATCCTATCTCGGATTTCATGGCTTCAAGCCATTTGTTGGAATCCGGGCCCGCCATCGCTTCTTCATAGTTCGAAGGTTCACCGTTGTCTAACAACATGATTTCCAGGACAGGGTTGCCGTACCACTCTGGTGCGGAACGTGTCCTCGTGGACCTACGAAGTTCAGTAGCAACTTGATCCGAAGTTTCATGATCATCATCATTAACTTCCTCTCTAGTCGGTGCAGGCACCACAGAAACATCTTCCTGAGCTGCGCTACTCTCCGGTTCAAGAGGGGGTACCTCGTCAAGTTCTACTTTCCTTCCACTTACTTCTTTCAAGAGAAACTCTTTCTCCAGAAAGGATCCATTCTTGGCAACAAAGATCTTGCCTTCGGATCTGAGGTAGAAGGTATACCCAATAGTTTCCTTAGGGTATCCTATGAAGACGCATTTTTCTGATTCGGGTTCGAGCTTTTCAGGTTGAAGTTTCTTGACATAAGCATCGCATCCCCAAACTTTCAGAAACGACAGCTTAGGTTTCTTCCCAAACCATAATTCATACGGTGTCGTCTTAAAGGATTTAGACGGTGCCCTATTTAAAGTGAATGCGGCTGTCTCTAAAGCATAACCCCAAAATGATAGTGGTAGATCGGTAAGAGACATCATAGATCGCACCATATCCAATAGAGTGCGATTACGACGTTCGGACACACCATTTCGCTGAGGTGTTCCAGGCGGCGTGAGTTGTGAAACAATTCCACATTTCCTTAAGTGCGTGCCAAACTCGTGACTCAAATATTCTCCTCCATGATCTGATCGTAAGAACTTTATTTTCCTGTCACGGTGATTCTCTATCTCACTCTGAAATTCCTTGAACTTTTCAAATGTCTCAGACTTGTGTTTCATTAAGTAGACATACCCATATCTACTTAAGTCATCAGTGAGGGTGAGAACATAACGATAGCCACCGCGAGCCTCAACGCTCATTGGACCGCATACATCAGTATGTATTATTTCCAACAAGTTGGTTGCTCGCTCCATTGTTCCGGAGAACGGAGTCTTGGTCATTTTACCCATGAGGCATGGTTCGCACGTGTCAAATGATTCATAATCAAGAGACTCCAAAAGTCCATCTGCATGGAGTTTCTTCATGCGTTTGACACCAATGTGACCAAGGCGGCAGTGCCACAAGTATGTGGGACTATACCTTACATCTTTTAGCATTCACACTATGAATATGTGTAACATCACATTCGAGATTCAATAAAAATAAACCATTGACCAGCGGGGCATGACCATAGAACATATCTCTCATATAAATAGAACAACCATTATTCTCGGATTTAAATGAGTAGCCATCTCGCATCAAACGAGATCTAGATACAATGTTCATGCTCAAAGCTGGCACTAAATAACAATTATTGAGGTTCAAAACTAATCCCGAAGGTAGATGTAGAGGTAGCGTGCCGACGGCGATCACATCGACCTTGGAACCATTCCCGACGCGCATCGTCACCTCGTCCTTCGCCAGTCTCCGCTTATTCCGCAGCTCCTGTTTTGAGTTACAAATGTGAGCAACCGCACCGGTATCAAATACCCAGGAGCTACTACGAGCGCTGGTAAGGTACACATCAATAACATGTATATCATATATACCTTTGGCGTTGCCGGCCTTCTTATCCGCTAAGTACTTGGGGCAGTTCCGCTTCCAGTGACCATTTCCCTTGCAATAAAAGCACTCAGTCTCAGGCTTGGGTCCATTCTTTGGCTTCTTCCCGGCAACTGACTTACTGGGCGCGGCAACTCCCTTGCCGTCCTTCTTGAAGTTCTTCTTACCCTTGCCTTTCTTGAAACTAGTGGTCTTATTCACCATCAACACTTGATGTTCCTTTTTTATCTCCACCTCCGCTAATTTCAGCATCGAATATAACTCAGGAATGGACTTCTTCATCCCTTGCATATTGTAGTTCATCACAAAGCTCTTGTAGCTAGGTGGAAGCGACTGGAGGATTCTGTCAATGACCGAGTCATCTGGGAGGTTAACTCCCAGCTGAGACAAACGGTTGTGCAACCCAGACATTTTGAGTATATGCTCGCTGACAGAACTATTTTCCTCCATCTTACAACTATAGAACTTGTCGGAGACTTCATATTTCTCGACCCGGGCATGAGTTTGGAAAACCATTTTCAGCTCTTGGAACATCTCATATGCTCCGTGTTGCTCAAAACGCTTTTGGAGCCCCGATTCTAAGCTGTAAAGCATGCCGCACTGAACCAGGGAGTAATCATCACTACGCGACTGCCAGGCGTTCATAACGTCTTGAATTGCTGGGAAAATGGGTGCGTCACCTAGCGGTGCTTCAAGGATATATGCTTTCTTGGCAGCTATGAGGATGATCCTCAAGTTACGGACCCAGTCCGTATAGTTGCAACCATCGTCTTTCGGCTTGGTTTTCTCTAGGAACACGTTGAAGTTGAGGGAAACATTAGCGTGGGCCATTGGATCTACAGGATAGATTGCAAAGACAATTTTAGACTAAGTTCATGATAATTAAGTTCATCTAATCAAATTATTTAATGAACTCCCACTCAGATAGACATCCCTCTAGTCATCTAAGTGATACATGATCCGAATCGACTAGGCCGTGTCCGATCATCACGTGAGACGGACTAGTCATCAACGGTGAACATCTCCATGTTGATCGCATCTACCATACGACTCATGTTCGACCTTTCGGTCTCTCGTGTTCCGAGGCCATGTCTATACATGCTAGGCTCGTCAAGTCAACCTAAGTGTTTCGCATGTGTAAATCTGGCTTACACCCGTTGTATGCGAACGTTAGAATCTATCACACCCGATCATCACGTGGTGCTTCGAAACAACGAACCTTCGCAACGGTGCACAGTTAGGGGGAACACATTTCTTGAAATTTTAGTGAGGGATCATCTTATTTATGCTACCATCGTTCTAAGCAAATAAGATGTAAACATGATAAACATCACATGCAAATCATAAAGTGACATGATATGACCAATATCATCTTGCGCCTTTGATCTCCATCTTCGAGGCGCGACATGATCACCATCGTCACCGGCATGACACCATGATCTCCATCATCGTGTCTTCATGAAGTTGTCTCACCAACTATTACTTCTACTACTATGGCTAACGGTTAGCAATAAAGTAAAGTAATTACATGGCGTTTACATTGACACGCAGGTCATACAATAAATTAAGACAACTCCTATGGCTCCTGCCGGTTGTCATACTCATCGACATGCAAGTCGTGATTCCTATTACAAGAACATGATCAGTCTCATACATCACATCCTTTTGGCCATATCACATCACATGGCATACCTTGCAAAAACAAGTTAGACGTCCTCTAATTGTTGTTGCATGTTTTACGTGGCTGCTATGGGTTTCTAGCAAGAACGTTTCTTACCTACGCAAAAGCCACAACGGTGATATGCCAATTGCTATTTACCCTTCATAAGGACCCTCTTCATCGAATCCGATCCGACTAAAGTGGAAGAGACAGACACCCGCTAGCCACCTTATGCAACAAGTGCATGTCAGTCGGTGGAACCTGTCTCACGTAAGCGTACGTGTAAGGTCGGTCCGGGCCGCTTCATCCCACAATGCCGCCGAATCAAGATAGGACTAGTAACGGTAAGCAAATTGAACAAGTCATCGCCCACAACTACTTGTGTTCTACTCGTGCATAGAATCTACGCATAGACCTAGCTCATGATGCCACTGTTGGGTAACATAGTAATAATTCAAAAAAATTCCTACGTGTGACCAAGATCAATCTAGGAGATGCTAGCAACAAGTGAGAGGGAGTGCATCTTCATACCCTTGTAGATCGCTAAGCGGAAGCGTTACAAGAACGCGGTTGATGGAGTTGTACTTGCGGCGATTCAAATCGCGGAAGATCCGACTGCAGCCTTGCCCTTCTCATCAGCTAAGGAAATAGTCCTTTTGAGGACTTCAATAGGGGGCAAATAGCTGAGATGATTTTGAAAATCAGCCTTGTAATGAATTGAAGACCTTGATCTGATGAATTTCATGATCCAGGGAGCATAAGGCTTCAACTCAAAAGGTGACAGAGCAGCATTGGCCAAAGTCCTCATGAAGAAATCGTGGTAGTTGATAGGAATACCATGTATGATATTGAACAGTAGATTCTTCATTATGCCAACAACCTCTTCTTCATCAGAGTTGTGGCCCTTGATTGGACTGAGGGTTTTGGTCAAGGTGCGATAAACTGTCCTTGGCACATAGAGTAATTCCTTGACGAGGAATGTGGTCCTTGGAGCTTGGCCAGCTTTCAAAGGCTTCATCAGCACTTGCATCAAGTGATTTGAGAGTTCAGGTTCCTCATAAACACGTCTTGCGCCTTCAACAGGAGGACTGACTGGGACGGCGTGAAGCAATTCAGAGGCCGGAGCTTTGTAATGAGTATTCTCAGTCATCCAGTCTAGCACCCATGAATTCACATCTTCAACATTTCCGGTGAGGTGCAGTGTGGCGTAGAATTGAAGAATGAGTTATTCATTCCAATCGCAGATGTCAGTGCAGAAATTCAGTAGCCCAGTGTCATGAAGAACATTTAAGACTGGTTGGAAGCAAGGAATGGATTCCATGTCAACATGAGGAATTTGACAATGTTCAAAAACCTTGTCCTTATCAAATAGCAGTGAGGAATAAAAGTTCATCTGGCTGGCTATCCAGAAGCTCTTGCGTCGAAGTCTTGCAGAGTCATAAGGACTGTAATCCGTGAAGAAATGATGCTCAGCAAAGAAATCATCAGCTTTGAATTTCTGCTTCTTGGTATGAGGATTCTGTGGCTTGGGCTGAAGATTAACAATTGAAGTCTTCACAGCTTCTTGATGCACAACCTCTGGAGCCACAGGCTAAGGAATTTCAGTAGCAGGTTCATCAGCAGCAGCCTTGGCCTCAATTTCTTCAGCACTAGTGGCTGGAACTTCTTCTGGAATAGAAAGAAGTGGTGTTTGATGTTCTTCAGAGCCCGTATGAATTTCTTCAGTTTAGACGGGGGACTGAGGAAGTTGATGCAGAGGAGTTGTCAGTGGTGAATTGGGGTGATGAATTTCCCAATAGTCATCATTCAAAATCGGAGTTGTAGACCCAATGTCCACATCTTCATCTTCTTCATCAATTTCTTCAACGCCTGCCTCTTCAGCTGTGAACTGAGGCATGGGTGATGATACCAGCGGAGTTGAAGGGATTTTATCCACTTCAATGTCTTCATCCAACTGCTCTGAA
Organism: Thinopyrum elongatum; assembly: GCA_011799875.1. Classification (NCBI taxonomy): domain Eukaryota; kingdom Viridiplantae; phylum Streptophyta; class Magnoliopsida; order Poales; family Poaceae; genus Thinopyrum; species Thinopyrum elongatum. The sequence continues at coordinate 75,999,961 of CM022302.1, read as the reverse complement.
GAAGCAGCAGAAGGATTTTCCTCATCTGTGTCACTTGGAATGACATATTCCTCACCAAAGAGAACAATCTCCTTTGATGGCATGCTTGAGATAGGAACAACATCTATTGGGTCTTTGAATGAGCTCGTCAAAGTCTTCACTTTCTTACGAGCTGAAGACTCTGAAGTCACAGATGCTTTCCTTTTCTTCACTGCTGCCCTCTCCGCAGCTTTGGTCTTCTTCGCTTCTGATGCAGAAGGAAGGTTGATACTTTTCATCTGTGATGACTTTGCAGGAGGAGCAGATGAAATTGGTTCAGTTTCTTCAGGCATAACAGATGCAGTTGCCCTGACATGTTCAAATTCCTCAGGCGCAGTAGCAGTTGCTTCGACTAGCCTGGTTTGTTCTTCAGGCGCAACATTGGAGGTTGCCCTGGCAGTTTCTTCAGGAACTGGAATTTCTTCAGCAGCCCTGGTACTTTCAGTTTCTTCAACAGTCTGATTTTCATCAGCTGTGCTTGCATGTTCTTCAGTAGGCTGAGCAGATGCCTCAGCCTGAGGAATTTCTTGTTGCGATGTAGCAGCAACATTTGGCTTGAATCCCTTCGCCATTCTGACGAATCTGACTTTGGCGCCTAGCCAATCTGCACGATAAGCGTCAAATTCATCACTGAGAGCTTTGATCTCAGTCTGCATAGTCACAAGTTCTTCAGGAGACATTTTCACAACATTTTTCTTTAGAAAACGCTACTTCTTGTACTGAGCTTTCTTCACTTGTCTGGCCTTCTCAAATTTCCATTTTTCTTCGCCTATGAAGGCATTGAGCATGTGACTTTGGCCAGGCGTGAGGTTCAAATCAGGCAGAGGACTGTTAGGATCCTTGTGCCATAGGTCAATGAAATCAAGGATCTTCTTCGGATCCAGCATGAGAGGCACAGAACTGCCTTTGGCTCTAGCGGCCCTTGCTTGCCTATCTCTGATGATCTCAGCCAATTCTTCATCATCAGCTTCATTGTCACTTGATGGAACTTGAAAGGCAACTTGCTTCTTGTGAGGAATTGGCCTTGGGCCTCATCCAGCAGTGGCCTTTTTCTTCAGTAAGGCTGGGCCTGTTGAGGACTGTGGCGGAGCAGAGGAACTTGCAGAGGCTCCTGAAGCAATTGAGATTCCAGTAGTCCATTGTCACGTGGCAAGATGCACAGGTGCTGAGGACTTTGCAGCAGCAGCTGAGGATTTTGCAACTGAGGGAGTTGGAGCTGCTTTTGAAGAGGTTGCTTGAGGAATAGGCAGTGTGGACTTAGAAGAACTTGGCCATGAGGGCATTGCTGTTGAGGAACTTGGCTTTACAGCTGATTTCTTCGGCATAGCCTTCTTGGGCTTGCTAGCAGAGGCCTCAGCAGCAGCAGCAGCAGCAGAATCTTCATTGAATTTCTTCACTGCTTCTTTTGCTGTTTTAGCCAACTTAGCTTGGCGCTTGGCCCATTCCTTGGGGAAATCCTCACCTCACCTGATGCTAGAGGGATCAGCTTCTTGGCCTGGAGCCAATGGAGGTCTTGGGCATGGAGGGTGTACAACGAATTTCTTCATGTACTTTGGAGTCACATATCGATACTCCCTCCATTCTCTTGCCCATCTTCTTTCAATCCGCTGAATGCGCACTTTGCGCAGAGTCTTGGTCTCTTTGCCATGAGTTGCTTCATCAGGAGTACAATAGTCATCATAGATGTCTTCAGGGATTTCAAACGATGTATTTGTTTCTAGCCTCTTTCCTCCCTTCTGAGATCTTTTACCATCAACCATTTTCTTCACTTGAGGATTTTGAACAATTGAAGTTTCTGAGGAAGTATGCAATTTATCTTCAAGGAACGCTTTTGATCGAAGTCTATACCATTTTCATCAGTGCATAGATGGCCATTTGTGGGCATAGGAATTTTGACGCCTTTGCAATCTTGCATGCCGAATTTCCTCAGCACATCCTTGAGGTATTTCTCTTGAGATATGAAGATGCCGTTACGTTGTTGACGAATTTGAAGACCTAAGAAGAATTTCAGTTCTCCCATCATAGACATTCGATATTCCTCAATCATCATATAGGAAAATTCATCACTGTAAGTTGGTTAGTACAGCCAAAGATAATATCATCAACATATATTTGGCACACGAATAATTCATCATCATAGGTTTTGGTGAAAAGAGTTGGGTCAAGTGAATCGGGTTTGAAGCCTTTCTTCATGAGGAATTCCTTCAAAGTATCATACCACGCCCGAGGGGCCTGCTTGAGGCCATAGAGGTCCTTATTGAGTCTGAAGACTTTGTCAGGATGCTTAGGATCTTCAAAACCTGGGGGTTGAGCAACATATACTTCTTCCTCAAGCTTACCATTGAGGAATGCCCTTTTCACATCCATTTGATATAAGATGATATTATGACGGTTAGCATAAGCAAGCAATATGCAAATAGCCTCAAGTCTAGCAACAGGTGCAAAAGTTTCATCGAAATCAACTCCTTCAACCTGTGTGTAGCCTTGAGCTACCAGACAAGCCTTATTCCTCACCACAAGGCCATTTTTGTCTTGCTTGTTGCGGTAGATCCATTTTGTACCGATGATATTGTGCTTGCGTGGGTCTGGTCGCTTGACAAGTTCCCAGACATTGTTGAGCTCGAATTGATGTAATTCCTCTTGCATCGCTTGAATCCACTCAGGCTCCAGAAATGCTTCATCAACTTTTGTGGGCTCTGTGATAGAGACAAAAGCAAAGTGCCCACAAAAGTTAGACAAATGTGAAGCTTTTGAGCGTGTCAGAGGACCTGGTGCGTTGACGTCGTCGATGATTTTCTTGATCTGCACTTCATTCGCAACGCAAGGATGAGTAGGTTGATGACGTTGATTGGGCTCAGCATTTTCTTCAGAGCCATTTTCCTCAGATGCACCAGCATGATTTTCTTCACATTCAGGAATGAATTCTTCAGCAGATTCTTCAGTGGGAATGACATCCTCAGTAGCCTTGAACTTGATGGATTCCTCAGGTGACATTTCATCTAGCACAGGAGGTAGGTGCTCTGTTTGCGAGCCATTAGTTTCATCGAACCGCACATCTATAGTTTCAACAACCTTGTGGTGAAAGGTATTGAAGACTCTGTAGGTGTGCGAGTCCTTTCCGTAACCAAGCATAAAACCTTCATGTGCTTTCGGTGCAAATTTAGAATGAGGATCTCTAATCCAACATTTAGCACCGATGACTTTGAAATAACTCACATTGGGTTTCTTGTCAGTGGGGAGTTCATATGAGGTCTTTTTGAAGAATTTGTGAAGATATACCCTGTTGATGATGTGGCAAGCAGTATCAATTTCCTCAGGCCAGAAGTGATGAGGCATCTTGTATTCATCAAGCAGAGTGCGAGCCATCTCAACAAGAGTCCTGTTCTTGCGCTCCACGACGCCATTCTGCTGAGGAGTGTATGGGGCAGATAACTCGTGGGTAATGCCAAGTTCATCAAGATAGTCATCAAGACCAGTATTCTTGAACTCGGTCCCATTGTCACTCCTAATGTGCTTGATCTTCACACCGAAGTTCGTCGAAGCCCTTGAAGAAAATCGTCTGAAGACTTCCTGCACTTCAGTTTTGTAAGTAATGACATGCACCCAGGTGTAACGAGAATAGTCATTAACAATAACAAAGCCATATAGAGATGCTGCATTTGTTAGTGTGGCATAATGAGTAGGGCCAAAGAGATCCATGTGAAGCAATTCAAATGGACGAGTGGTAGTCATGATAGTCTTTGAGGGATGCTTGGACTTAGTCATCTTTCCAGCTTCACAAGCTCCACACAGATGATCTTTGAGGAATTTGACACCCTCGATGCCAATGACGTGCTTCTTCTTCGCGAGTGTGTGTAAGTTCCTCATGCCAGCGTGACCTAGTTGTCGATGCCATAACCAGCCTTCTGAAGCTTTTGCGAGTAGACATGTGGCAGGCTGTGGTCCTGCAGAGAAATCAACAATATACAAGTCTCCTCTCCTAAAGCCTTCGAAGACTTTGGAATTGTCAGATTCCATGAGCACAATACAACGATATTTGCCAAAGACGACAACCATATCAAGATCACAAAGCATTGAGACAGACATGAGGTTGAATCCTAGGGACTCGACAAGCATGACTTTGTCCATGTGTCGATCCTTTGAGATCGCAAACCTACCTAGACCCAATACCTTGCTTTTGCCTTTGTCAGCGTAGGTGATATGCTTCAGATGTGATGGTGATAAAGCAGTGTCCATCAATAAGTTCCTGTCACCAGTCATGTGATTTGTACATCCACTGTCGAGGACCCACTCAGTAGCTTTGGGTTGATCATCCTGCAGATGAATTAGTGCATCTTACAAACTCATATACTTCATCAGTGAAGAATATGACATCAATTTCATCAGATAGAATTTCATCAAGCAACACAATAGTCATAGCAGTATGAGGATGTATGAAATGAATATTCATTTCTTCATGATTAGCTTGCGTCCTTTCAAGCATATTCAGGTCTCCAGCAAATTCATCAGACGTTCAAGTTCGTCTGGAGACCTGACCCTGCATAAGAGATTAGTTCTTTTTCTTCACCACCCACATATGGAGGGGTGGCAAAGAGTTCATCATTCTGCGAGCTCCATAAGAGAAAGGTGGCATAGAAGCCAGTCCACTTCGTTTCACAGAAGAGGGGTTAGAGTAAGCATATGAATAAGCAGAGAAATTCTTCGAGGACTTATGAACATAATGATTTGAAGAATAATGCACATATTCATAGCTCTTAGATTTTCCCTGCGAAACAGAACTGTTAGCACGATGATGTTCATATGAGGATTTTGATCCACGTGAGGAATTTGATCCATATGAGGAATTTGGTCCGTATGAGGACATGGATCCATTTGAAGACTTTGGTCCATACGAAGAATTTGATCTGGGGTTCCTATTCTTCATAGGTGGTGTCATGAGGACATTCACCTGAAGCCTTTCAAGGCACCTTTTGGGAACCCAGATTTTCTTCTTAGGGGGGCCATTCCTGCAGTTAGTTCCAACATATCTAGCAAATACTTCACCATTCTGATTTTTGAACAGTTTATAGTTGGAGTCAAATGACTCATCAGAAGAATATGAAGATTCACATGTAAAGCCAGATAAAGTGGATGGATCTACGGGAGGTCCTTTCGCAGCAACCCATGAGGTTTTGGGATACTGCTCAGGTTTCCAGTAGGTCCCATCAGCATTGCATTTCCTCTCAAAGGCAATACCCTCTTTCCTAGGGTTCCTGTTGAGGATCTGCTTTTTAAGCACATCACAGAGAGCCTGATGTCCTCTGAGGCTTTTGTACATGCCTGTCACATATAATTCCTTCAACCCTGCATTGTCAGTGATACTCGTGGTATCCTCAGATGAGGAATTTGTGACCACAGAGACAGTTGAAGAATTTGCAGCAATAGAAGCATTTGAACTTTCAGGTGAAGAATTAGCAGATTCACGTTTAATGCATTTCAAACATGGTGGAATAAATTCTTCCTGAGCGGAACTGATCTGTTGAGCAAGCAATGAATCGTTTTCCTTCTGAAGATCTTCATGACTCACCCTTAGCTTCTCAAGATCTTGCTTTCTTTGAAGAAATTCATAAGAAAGCTTCTCATGATCGGCTAAGAGAGTGTTATGATGACTTTGAAGTTTATCAAACTTAGACTATAGTCGCTGAAGATTATCAGTCAGAGTTTGAGTTCGATCCATTTCCTCACCCAACAGGTCATCGCTTTTGTCTAGAGAATTTTGAAATTTTTCCAAAGCCTTTTGTTGTTTAATGGCAATATTAGCAAGCTTGGAATAGCTGGGTTTGAGGTTTTCATCAGATTCGTCTTCACTTGACTCAGAGGAGGGATATTTGAGTACCTTAGCACCTTTTGCCATGAAGCAATAGGTGGGAGCGTAGTCATCGTCGCCATCGTCAGCGGTGTTGGTGTTGCCATGTTCCTCAGTGTGGAAGATGGACTTGCTGATGAAAGCAGTAGCGAGGGCTAGGCTTGCCACACCAGATTCTGACTCCTCAGACTCCTCTTCCTCAATTTCCTCAGATTCAGCTTCCGAGTCCATTTCCTTGCCAATGAAAGCCCGAGCCTTTTTGGAACTGCTCTTCTTGAGAGATGAAGACTTTGAAGATTTTGATGATTATGACTTTGAAGATTTCTTCTTTTTCTTCGAGTCATCAGAACTGTCATCCTTGTACTTTTTCTTCTTTGCTTCCTTAGCCCACTGAGGACAATCAATCATATAGTGACCTGGTTTCTTGCATTTGTGGCAAGTCCTCTTCTTGTAATCACGGGATGAGGAATCTGATCTCATGTCATCACCTCTTGAAGATTTTCCAAAGCGACCACGTCTTGAGAACTTCTGGAATTTCCTCACGAGCATTGCTAGCTCCTGGCTCAGTTCTTCAGGGTCACCAAGGCTGCTACCAGAATCCTCTTCTTCAGATTCGGAGACTGCTTTGACCTTCAGTGCGCGTTATCTTTCATAGCTTGGTCCGTAGAGATCTCTCTTCTCAGCAAGTTGGAACTCATGAGTATTTAGCCTCTCAAGGATATCAGCAGGATCAAGTGACTTGTAGTCTCCACGTTCTTGAATCATCAGTGCAAGTGTGTCGAATGAGGAATCAAGTGACCTCAGCAATTTCTTCACCACCTCATGGTCGGTGATGTCAGTGGCTCCAAGTGCTTGAAGCTCATTTGAGATGTCAGTGAGGTGATCAAAGGTTTGCTGAACATTTTCATTGTCGAGTCTTTTGAAGCGGTTGAAGAGATTACGAAGAACGTCAACTCGAGAGTCACGTTGAGTTGAGACTCCTTCGTTGACCTTGGACAACCTATCCCAGATAAGTTTTGCTGTCTCCAAAGCACTCACTCTGCCATACTGTCCTTTGCGCAGATGGCCACATATGATATTCTTCGCTTGAGAGTCGAGTTGCTTGAATCTCTTCACATCAGCAGCGCTCACGGAAGGAGTGATGGAGGGAACGCCATTTTCCACAACGTACCAAAGATCGTTGTCAATTGCCTCAAGATGCATGCGCATCTTATTCTTCCAGTAGGGGTAGTCCGTCCCATAGAAGGTAGGACACCCAGCCGAGACCTTGATCATGCCTGCAGTCGACATAACTAAAACTCCAGGTGGTTAAACCAAAATCACACAGAACAAGGGAGTACCTTGCTCTGATACCAATTGAAAGTGCGTTATATCGACTAGAGGGGGGGTGAATAGGCGATTTTTACAAATTCGTCACTGAGGAAATTCAAGGTGAGGAATTTTCTAAGTCACGAACAACTAGCAGCGGAATAAGTATTCAGGTGCAAGCATAACATGGCAGTGACACAGTCATCATGATAATATGAAACAAGCACAGAGCACAAGTAGCATGTTAACAGGATAAGCAGGCTGAAGACAAAGTGACTGAAGAATTAGGATTGAGGAAATTGAGAAAGTTTTCAGTCAAAGTCTTTAATCAGTAACGATCAAGTTCATCAACACATGAATGAGGAAATGAAAGGGTTGAGGAAATAGAACCAGTAGCTCGGTGAAGACAATGATTTGGTAGACCAGTTCCAACTGCTGTGACAGTTGTACGTCTGGTTGGAGCGGCTAGGTATTTAAACCTGAAGACACACAGTCCCGGACACACAGTCCTCACCGTATTCTCCTTGAGCTAAGGTCACACAGACCTCGCCCAATCACTTGCGGTAAGTCTTCACAGGTGACTTCCAAACCTTCACAAACTTGGTCACCCGGCGATCCACAATTTCTCTTGGATGCTCTAGACCATGACGCCTAACCGTCTGGAGGATGCACAGTCCTCAAAGGTAACAAGCGTCGGTTTCACACATGAACAATCTCATCAGTGATGCTCAATCACTTTGGGTTGTAGGTGTTTGGGTTTTTTCTCACTGATGATTTTCGTTCAAAGTCCTGAGAGGATGGGATGCTCTAAATGACAAGTGTCAGTTTCTCTCGGAGCAGCCAACCAACTAGTGGTTGTAGGGGGCGGCTATTTATAGCCTAGGGAGCAGCCCGACATGATAAGACATAAATGCCCTTCAATGATATGACCATTAGGTGGGTAGATATTTTGGGACAGCTGGAGCGTAGCACAGCAACGGTCGGAAATTTGAGTATCAAATTCCTCAGGGCTATCATATTCCTCACTTGTAGGCAATCTACACTGGCGAATTCCTAACTCCTCAGTCAGGACAAATTCCTCAGAGACCAGAAAATCTTCGTCTCTGTCACTGAAGAAAATGACCGAACTGTATGAGATTTCCAATGGCTTCACTCGAAAGGATTGGGTAGGTGTAGGATTTTGAGATGAGCATCACTTGGAAACTTTTCCTTAGTTTTACCTCGACCCCCTTTAACAGTACGGTGTTTCCTATGACTCAAGAAAGAGAAAATGAAATTACGAAAATAAAAGTCTTCACACTTCATAATCCTCGCATGAATATCAAGTCTTCAAGGTCACACCAATTTTCTCACTTTCAAAGTCTTCAAGAAAACCAAAGTCTTCAGCTGAAGACATTCATTTTTAGGGGTCGACTTTCACTGTAAATATCAACTCCTCATAGACTTATAGAACCTGTGTACACTCACAAAACATTAGTCCATTAACATATAAGTCTTCAATACACCAAAATCACTAAGGAGCACTAGATGCACTAACAATTATGCGATAAAATAAAATAAAGAGGAGAACACGAATTCTATTTTTACCCATGATCTATGTTGGCACATAACCAGCATTACATGATTTAACAAATTAAGCAAACCGGTTGGCCTATTAATATGTTTTCGTATGGTGTTCCGGTTTATTCGGGTGAACTGTTCTAGATTATAATTCGGTAACTGTTTCGGTTTATGGTTCGGGTGGTTTAAAGTTTTTGGTTTTTTCAGGTGTTGTTCCGTTTTCATTGGTTTTACTATTCCATGTTATTGGGGTTTGCTTTTTTCTGTTTATTTAGGGTATTGTTTCGATTAGCAGTTGTTGTTCCGATTTATTCAGTGTGTTCTTCTGGGTTACAATTTGGTTACTGTTAGGCTAAAAAAAAATGGTTACTGTTTCAGTTTGTGGTTCGGGTGGGTTAATGTTTTTACTTTATTCAGGTGTTATTTCGTTTCATTGGTTTTTCTGTTCCGGGTTTTTCGGGTTGCTGTTTTGGTTTATTTCGGTTACTGTTTTCGGTTAGCAGTTCTGCGTTTATTCAGATACTGTTTCGGTTTTTGTTCCGGTAATTGTTAGTGAACTGTTCGCTAATGTCGTGGTTTAAAAATGGGCACTAATCGGTCAAGAACTTATTTCCCCCACAAATTAATGTTCATGCAAATATACTGTTCCGGCCTACTGTTTTGTGCCTCGGCAGCACCATCGCCTGAAAGGAATAGGAGACGATTGAGACGGCTCTACGTCGGTATGCCGGTGGAGAGAAATGATGTGTAGAAAAATCCTAACCCTCTATATAAGGACGCGATGGTGGAGGAGGAGGAGAGAAATGACGTGTAATAAAAATTAACCCTCTATATAAGGACGTAATGGTGGAGGAGGAGGAGAGAAATGATGTGTAAAAAAACTTAACCCTCTATATAAGGACGCGATGGTGGAGGAGGAGGAGAGAAATGATGTGTAGAAAAATCTCAGTTTTTTTAACGACGTGCATATTTTTTCTCCGGCGGAAGCTAAAAAGAAGTGGATGCTAAAAAAAAATCAGATTATACGGGAGCACAGTTCAAACGAGGGACTGTTCACTGGTGATACTGTTCATGCACGTGATACTGGTACTACTAACCAACGGCTCTCCTGCTACACTTGAAAAAAGATACTGGTACTATTGCTGTTCACTGATGTAGATGTAAATGAACAGTAGAAGCTAAGAAAAAGTCAAAAAAACCAAAAAAAGCAACTAGTACATGGAAGCATACCACGTTCGGTTCTCTTTGTGTACCTGGGCATCACGTGTAAAGCTGGGATAATTTTTCGCAGGGTCAGCCGTACAAAGGACCATGGCGCCAACGGGTACCAGGTTTGAGTTGGAGAAGTTCAACAGAACTGGAAGCTTTGGTTTATGGCAGACAAGGATGAAAGATTATTGGCACAACAGGGATGCTTGAAGGCGTTGCAGGAAGTCATGTCAGCTAAGATGGAACTATCATGTGATGGATTAGAATTCGCGAAAGATGATTTGGGAGCCTTGAGCGTGTCATGCAGCCGGACAAGTTTGGCTGGGTTGGACTAGATAGTCTGACGGATCGACGCGAGTCGGTTGGTACAGAAGACGGTGGTGGGATTGGCGACGACAACATAGGAGCGTGATGCTGATGGTGACCGACTTCTGGGGCGTGGAAACACGTGGCATATACCCGAGGGCTTGTGCGGCTTCGACAAGACTATGGCGCGGGGTTGATTCAAGGTGGTGTACACACAGAGCTTGAAGTCGACGGGGCGCGAGGGTGGACTGATCATCTACCATGGAGTCATGTTGAAGGTGGAGCTGGATTGGGGGGCTACGGTGTAAGGATCCAGGGAATCGAAGCCTATTCAGCGAAGAAAAAAAGCGAGCGACACATAGTTCAGACTGGAGCCCAGTGGTCTGATGGAAGCGTGAAACTCGTCATCGGTCGGTGACGATCGGTGGTACTCTGCAGTGGGGTTGAGTAGTGTGGGTTCGCTACCCTTGAGACTCGACCAGGACAGCGGAGGCTCGACGCTGTAATAGCGGCGAGGCGTGCGGTATGCACGGGGACATGGAGACGGGCCAGGGCTCTGGTGGTCATACATGTGGTGAGACAACTGCGAATTTGACTCGGGATGACTACAAGCAACGGTGAAATTTCTTCATGTTTCAGACAGGCGGTCAAGAAAGGAGTGGTGATGTTGAGTTCAGGTAACTCTTATGTGTGACACCCAATATGTGAGTTGTTCACTTTCACGCAGGTTAGTCATCAGTGTGTGATGGCGTTGGACGGATACTCTGGAAGTTGGGAGCACAAACTAGAGTAATAAGGAACTTAATTTTGCTCGAGTGTTGACTGTGGTCAAGAAAAAAAGGGACTACAAGTTGCAGGTAGAGTCATATGGAGTCTTTGGAGTAGCAGTGGTTCTCATGGGATAAGCTTAAGTCCAATGTACATGAAAGTTTGCCGCATTGACGAATTCAAGGTGGTGGAGAATTGAAAGTGCGTTATATCGACTAGAGGGGGGGGGGTGAATAGCCGATTTTTACAAATTCGTCACTGAGGAATTTCAAGGTGAGGAAATTCCTAAGCAACGAACTACAAGCAGCGGAATAAGTACTCAGGTACATGCATAATAAAGCAGTAGCATAGTCATCATGATGAAATAAAATAAAATAGAGTACAAGTAGCGTAAACACAGGATAAGCAGTCTGAAGACAAACTGACTGAAGAAATAGGATTGAGGAAATTGTGAAAGTTTTCAGTCAAAGTCCTCAAACAGTAACGATCAAATACATAGCAAATATGCGAGGAAATGAAAGGGTTGAGGAAATAGAACCAGTAGCTCGGTGAAGACAATGATTTGGTAGAACAGTTCCAACTGCTGTGACAGTTGTACGTCTGGTTAGAGCGGCTAGGTATTTAAAACTGAGGACACACAGTCCCAGACACACAGTCCTCACCGTATTCTCCTTGAGCTAAGGTCACACAGACCTCGCCCAATCACTCGTGGTAAGTCTTCAGGTGACTTCCAAACCTTCACATACTCGGTCACTCGGCAATCCACAATTTCCTCTTGGATGCTCTAGACCATGACGCCTAACCGTCTGGAGGATGCACAGTCCTCAAAGGTAACAAGCGTCAGTTCCACACAGGAACAATCTCTTCAGTGATGCTCAATCACTTTGGGTTTGTAGGTGTTTGGGTTTTTCCTCACTTGATGATTTTTGCTCAAAGTCCTCGGAGGATGGGATGCTCTAAATGACAAGTGTCAATCTATCTCTCGGAGCAGCCAACCAGCTAGTGGTTGTAGGGGGCGGCTATTTATAGCCTAGGGAGCAGCCCGACATGATAAGACATAAATGCCCTTCAATGATATGACCGTTAGGTGGGTAGGATATTTGGACAGCTGGCGCGTAGCACAGCAACGGTCGGAAATTTGAGCTCTCAAATTCCTCAGGGCTATCATGTTCCTCACTTGTAGGCAATCCTCACTGGCGAATTTCTAACTCCTCAGTCAGAACAAATTCCTCAGAGAACAGAAGAACTTCGTCTTTGTCACTGAAGAACTTGACTGAACTGTATGAGATTTCCAATGGCTTCACTCGAAAGGATTGGGTAGGTGTAGGATTTTGAGTTGAGCATCACTTGGAAACTTTTCCTTAGTTTTACCTCGACCCCCTTTAACAGTTCGGTGTTTTCTATGACTCAAGAAGAAGAAAATGAAACTACGAAAACAAAAGTCTTCACGCTTCATAATTTTCGCATGAATATCAAGTCTTCAGGGTCATACCAATTTCTTCACTTTCAAAGTCTTTAAGAAAACCAAAGTCTTCAGTTGAAGACATTCATTTTTAGGGGTCGACATTCATCGTAAATAACAAACTCTTCATAGACTTATAGACCTGTGTACACTCACAAACGCATTAGTCCCTTAACCTATAAGTCTTCAATACACCAAAATCACTAAGGGGCACTAAATACACTTACAAGAATATTCGCCAAGGTGGAGTTTGTTAGAGTTGTGTCGAATATTATGTACAAGGTAGGTTACAGTTGGACTATGAGTTGTATTGTGTTTACATAGGATGTGGAGTCGTGTCCTAGTAGGACACTTGTATCCTAGGCCTCTCATATATAGCGGGGGTAGACACACGATGTAATCTATGCCAACATAATAGCACCGGAACGCAGGGGAAGCCGGCGGCGTGTGCCGGCGTCCAGGGCGACCGGGTGCGGTATTGTAGTGGTATCATGGGGAGGAGCGCCCATAGTCAGGCCCCGGCGATATAACCATATCGGTGAACCTCGTTAACAAATCTCGGTGTCGTGCTCGTGTGATTACTTGGTCCTCGGATGATCAACGGTATGCCTCGGATTTATTCTAACAGATGGCACCATAAGGTCATCGCCGCCGCCACAACCGCCACGACTCCGACCACGTGAGCAGGAGATAAATTTGGAACCGGAACAACAGCTTGAGTAGGCTGATGGATTCAAGGAAAAAGGAGCCGAGACGGGCAGACCTGGTCCAAGTTTCAGACTTCCATTGTTCCGTGCCAGGCCAAAAATTCAGATAATGAATTGGTTGAAAATAAACTCAAGAGCGATCAGGCAATTGTCATGCTGACCTAGCTGGATGAGTCGAAACTCGAAACCACTAATTTATAGCAACTACTGACAGTGTGATGAGCACATACAGATCCATCCATGCAATAGGATCAAAGCAATTGCAAAGGGCCATTCTCAGGTAGCCTATTGTGTCTTCTCTGCCACCCCCTCGGAGCAAGATGGGCAACATTAGTTCTCATCATCATAACCAAATCGAAAAGAGGATATCAATACCAGAAGGCGAAGTTTAGTCATGACCAATGAGGATTACATGGACAGAATATTCATTAGGGATAAATTACCTGTCGAGGCAACGAACCTGACAATGAGTACTAGGAGGTACGAACGATGGGCAGAGCCTAGCTACGGCGCAAGCGTATCACTCGGATTTAGCGAGTTCGGACCCCTCTCGGAGAGGTAATAACCCTACGCCTCGTGCCCGGAGGCTTGTGTTTTCTCTTGGGGTATATGATTACAGGGAGTGTTGAACCCTTGCCAAGGAGTTGAGGGGAGGCTTATACAGAGTGCGCCTCGGCCCATCAATGCCACGTCGCAAGGGAGATGAATGAGCATAACTACAGCAGTTACTAGTAACAGCAGCTATAACTACACTTAAACATCGACATAAAGCTACCCGACTGTTATGGCTCCCACGTCGCCCATACGCCTTCTCACGTCTGAGTGGTTTTGGTCTGGCCGATTGGTGGGAGAGGTCCGAGTGTCGTCGATGTATCCGAGTGGATAATTAAGGTTGTGCATCCGAATGCGCCCGTGGTCCGGGGACCCGCCAATGATGGTGTGGGGCCCTATGCAGGCCCTAGATGTCAGGTCTATGACCCTATCCTTAGTAGGTGACCCCATCATTAGCCCCCGAATCGGTTGAGGTTTCGTGTGACAAACAGAATGAACTCTTGTTTCGGCCCGAGTGCTTCAAGGCACTCCCGGTCTGTTATCAAATGTTAACCTGTCGTCGCCTGAACGAGACCGCAGCGGTTTCTGGACTAAAAGGATTTCCAACTGGTCGGATCATGGTGACTGCTGGGTAAAATTCGCTGGCATTCGTGTGTCTCTCAGGAGAGATAGACTAGAGGTCCGATATAGGACATGCAATGTAACTTGAGTGACGACACCGGCGCGTGGACTGATTCTCCGGAGAGATGCCGCTCATTATCCCTGGGGAACGCCAATGCGGGCCATCTCCGAGTCCAAATTCATGAGATCTGCGCCTTTGAGCCTAGAAGATGGGCCAAGTCAACCAGCGGAGGGGCGTCGAGCTCATCCCGTAGAAATCCTGAAGGTGACTTCAGTCGGTTGTTTTACGTGTCCGAGTGCACGGTGACTCACAGAGGGTGGTCGGTCGGGCCGGCGAATGTCCTTTAGGAAAGGATCTGCAAGGAATGAATCAGATTGATTTGCGGCCGAAGTTTCGGGATTCAAAATCACGTGTGCGCGTGTGGAAGCGGTTACGTCGCGGCTAGTGGGGGAAGTGGAGCACGGCGCCTCGATTTCTGCCCCAAAAACCGCCACGTGCCTTGTTACTCCTGCACGCGCGATTGCCGCGGATGTCGTCCGATGCTGGGATCTGTGGCTGAGATTTCGCGAAGTGTTTTTACCCATGGTATAAAACTTGAGTGGGCTAGGGTAATTCTCCAGATCGCTTTTCCCCTTGCTCTCTCCGCTTCCTTTCTCCACCCGCTCCTCCACTTTGCGCGCCCAAGCACTCGAGACCATGGCGAAGGACTCCACGGCCCGGCTCGAGAAGGCGAAGAAGGCGGGGAAGGGCGCGTCGTCAAGCGGCGGCCCGCCGGCGGGCCTCATCCAGGAAGACTGGATCCCGTCGTGAGTGACAGAAGAGCGGCTGCAGGAGCTGGAGGCCGAGGGGCTGATTCCGGCGGGTGGCTGGAGATTTGCCGAGGTGGACGAGGTGGAGCCCCCACCGCACGCTGACGAGCGAGTCCTCCTCGTCACGCATGTGGAACGAGGTTTTTCGATGCCTCCGCACCCCTTTTTCCGCGCGTTTCTGAGTTTCTTCGGGGCGCAACTTCACCACCTGAAGATGTTTAGTAAGTTCCACAAAACAAAAGGGTGGCTGGGGGACACGTGGATCACTTCATTTATTTATTTTTTACAATTCATTATATGTCTATCACGTCATGTGAAGAAAAGATGCAAAACTGAATGCATATCCCGAGCCGAGGGAATAAGTCCAAATTTTGCATGATACCATAAGCATGGCAACAACTAATACATATTCTACAACTGAGATTTATATATCCTGCGTGTCTATTCAGCTCTAGAAGCAGCATGTTACGGTTTGCACAGAAACGAAGTAGAAGATCCCGTGGGCGTACGTCGGTGCAGGTGGAAGATGAGCAATGGTGGTGGTTGGATCTTGGATGCAATGGGTGGCACCGCACGCCATCCATCTGCGTCCGCTCTGCCAGGCAAGTTCCCATCTAGGCACATACCCTGACCAGTGACCACCCTCGCCGCCAGAGCAGCAACCGCGATGCATCATTCCGATTACGCGGGCAGAAGAGGATGGCAACATACGGTCGTCGCCGCCGCCGCCGCCGTAACCGCCATTGCTCTGATCACGCGAGCAGGAGAGAAACTTGGAACCGGAACAACAGCATAAAGTATTTTTTATTTTTTTTGCGGGAAACAACAGCATAAAGTAGGCTCACGAGATGACTTGGTCAAAATTCCCCTGTTCCTTACCTAGCCCAGAAATTCAGATAATGAATTGCTTCAAAATACGCACACAGCTGGAGCTTGAATGTTTGATAATGGTGAGTTCATAAAGCGAACACCTGGCTGGATGAGTCAAATTCACTAATTTACAGCAACTGCTAAACAATGTGATGGGTTTCCTATGAGCTGGGTTTTGGAAGCTTCGACGGCCAGTCCAGACCAGTTTTAGAAGCTTCCGTACGGGTTTTCATTCTTTATCTTCTGATTTTTGTGTCGGTTTTTATCGGTTTTCTTTTGGTTTTGTTTTATGTGTTTCTTTACAGATTTTTGTTGGTTTTATTTGTAATTTTATATAAAGTTCTTTTTTTACAATACATCTTTACTTTTTTCAATACACGTAGTATTTTTTTTGTAGACGTCTGTTTTTTTATACATGCTGAACATTTTTAAAATACGTGATGGACATGTTTACAATGCATATTCTGAACATTTAATGAATATGTGTTAAACATTTTTCAAATACACGTTCAATTTTATTAATGATACACATTTTCACTTAAAACTACAAAAAAAATTACATTGTAAAAATATTCTTTCAAATGTCACTCAATACATGTCTACTTTTATAATACGCATGGCATTTTGGTATACATCTGGAACATTTTTTTTACACCTTAGTTTTTTTTCAAATACATGGTTTGAATATGTGTTAAACATTTTTTTAATATGTGTTAAGAATTTTTCAAATACACTATTCACATTTTTACATTTTTTAAACTATGCGAACATTTAAAAAAAATAGCAATTTTTTTTAAATGGGTGTATATTTCCTAAAATGTCATGTATTTTTTAATTAGGCAAAAAATTACATTTTTAAGGATGTTTTTGAAATTCAACAATATCTTTTATAAATACATGAATATTTTTAAAATGTCACAAACATTTTTATGAATGCTATCAACATTTTCTAGACGTCGCATGAACAATTTTTTACATTCCATTAACATTTGTCTAATGCGTGTTGAAAATCTTTTAGATTTTTTAAATAAATTAAATGTATGGCCCAAATATAAACAAAGGTAAAAAAATGGATGAAGAAACAGATGCCGCAGCTATATCTCGCCTCTTACGAGATGTAGCTCTAGGTGGCCTCTGGCGCCCACAAGTATGGCCCAGTCCATTAGCGCATGTAGCTCGCTCGGTTGTTTTTTCTTGCTTCTATTCCTCTATTGTACCCTGGTTGGACCGGTCTGGGATTTTCCGCATTCTTTTTTCTTTCTTTCATTTTACTGTTTTTTCTGTACAGTTTTTACCAGTCTTTTTCAATTTCATTGTTTCTCTTTTCTATGTGTTTTCTTTACCTTTCTAGGCGGTTTTCTTTTGTTTTCTTTTTTATATGTTGAACATTTTAAAAATACGTGATTGGCATTTTACAATGGATATTTTGAACATTTAATGAATGCGTGTTAAACATTTTTCAGATACACGTTCAATTTTATTAATGATACAAATTTTCACTTAACACTACAAAACATTAGATTGTAAAATATTATTTCAAATGTTACTCAATACTTGTCTACTTTAGAATACGCATGGCATTTTCGTATACATCTGGAACATTTTTGTTTACACGTTAAACATATGTTTTATTTTTTATATGTGTTAAACTTTTTTCAAATACACTATTAACATTTTTTAATCTATGCAAACATTTTCTACAAAATAAAAAATATTTTTTAAAATTCGTGTATAATTTTTAAAATGTCATGTATATTTTTGGAATTATGAAAATAAATAAATTGTTTAAAGGTGTTTTTGAAATTCAACAAATACCTTTTAGAAAAACATGAATATTTTTTAACTCTCACCAACATTTTTATGAATGCTATCAAAATTTTCTAGGTGTTGCATGAACAATTTTTTAAATTAAATTAACATTTGTCTAATACGCGTTGAAAATATTTTTTAATTTATAAAAAAATTGAATATGTGGCCCAAATATAAGCAAAGGTAAAAAAAATGGATGAAGAAACAGACGCCACAGCTATATCTCGCCTAAAGTGAGATGTAGCTCTGGTTTGCCTCTGGCGCCCGCAAGTATGGGCCGGTCCATTGGCGTATTTAGCTCGCTCGGTTGGTTTTTCTTCTTCTATTCCTCTATTGTACCCTGGTTCGACTGGTCCGGAATTTGCCGCCTTCTTTTTTCTTTCTTTCATTTTGCTGTTTTTTTATTTACGGTTTTTACCAGTCTCCTTCAATTTCAATGTTTTCTCTTTTCCATCTTTTTCTATGTGTTTTCTTTACCTTTCTCACCGGTTTTCTTTTTTCTCTTTTTTCCTTTTCTGTGTTTTCTTATGTTTTTCATTGGTTTTCATAAGGTCTTTTCTTCTCTTTTTTCATCTGTGTGTTTTCCTCATGGTTTACATCGGTTTTAGTTTGGTTTTTGTCTTTAGAGTTTCTTTATTGGTTTTCTTCGAGATTACTTTTTTCATACACATTGTACATTTTCGGTACACATCAGGAATATATTTTTTGAATACACGTTTAAAAATTTTCACCTACATCCTAAGATCTTTTTTAATATATATAATTGTACGTCTACTTTTTCTTATACATTATACCTTTTTGGATAAAAATACACATTTTTTTTGATATTTAACATTTTTCCAAATAAATAACTAACTTTCTTCAAGTTATTTTTGATGACTACCTTTTTTATATATGTTTAACATTTTTAAATACATGATAAACATTTGACAAATATATGTTTTGATGATTTTTTTTCATACACATTGTACATTTTTCTTATACATCTTGAACATTTTTATTTGTACATGTTTATCATTTTCCAAATACATGATTAATATATTTAAAAAACAAATATTGGTCTCTACTTTTTCAAATACACGTTGTAAATTTTTTATATACATTGGGAACTTTTTTTTTACTCTTTTAACATTTTTTAAATACATGATATCATTTTTTATATGTGCGAAGCACACTTTTTAAAAATAATATTAATAATGAAAGCAAACTTTTAAAAAATAAAAGAAAAAAATAGAAAAGCAAAACAGGAGGAAACAAAAAAAAGGAAATAATTGCTTCTCACCGGGCCGGCCCATTTGTCTAACTCGCATTAAGCGAGATATAGACGCGCCCAACTGCAGAGAAGAGAAAACAAACGAACCTGAAGCTACCTGGGTGACACCAGGTTTTCGCCCCATGGTCTGTTGTCCTGGATGACAGGCGCAAATAGTGGGTTTCCTGGTGTTGCTTCGAACTCGCTTCTTCTCTTTCCCCGGCTTTCTGGTTTCGGTTATTTGAGACAATGTATTTCCGTTATGAAAGTAATGGAAAATGGGGAAGCCCGGTTCGAAAAATATATATATGCACCGGTGTAAGTGTCAGGTCCAAAACCTTATGCTTCCCAAGAACCCGTCTGACCCGTACCTGAGAGAATGGACCAAAAAAAGAGATCATCTCTTAATTAAGAGAAGGCAAGTCTTTTCTTATGGCTTCTCTCCTTCATCTCAGTATTTATACTATGTGGCACACCTAAGATATCATCATTGTATATGTCTGTCTCTGTGCGAATCAGAAATCGACCCTTAAGAAACCCATAAGGCCGAACAACAAAAGGAAAATCGACTTGAAAATCTGATCAGGGACTAGGACAAGTGCCCCTCCTCCCTCCTCCCACGGTGCCCCTGCGGGCGCACGGGAGGCTAACCCTAGCCGCCGGCGGGGCGCCCCTCCTCCCCTCCCTCGCCGCCGCCATGGGCGGCGGGGTGCTCTTCTTCTCCTCACGCGGGTGGCGAGACGCGGGGCGGCTCACCCGGGCATGAGTGTCGCGCTGGGCGCCAGGCGCGGCAGCATGACGGTGCGCCGGGGCTGGTTGTCGGCGGCAGCGCGGTGGTGGCGGGCGCGCCTTGGTCACCAGGGACGGCGAGGTTGAGGCCAGATCTGGGGCCTGGCGGCGCGGGCTGCAGGTCACTGCCCCTGCCATGGCCTCAGCGGGTGGTGGTGCGACGCAGCAGCAGCTGGCCGGTGGGCGGGCCGGCCGGGATCCAGGGGCTACGGCGACTGGACAACGGCAGGCAGCGCAGATGGGCTCCTCGGTGAGCTTCCTTCGCGATTGGCGGCGGTCATTGGGATCTCTCCTTGCCGGTGGGCGGGTGTGTGTTGGTGGCCTCGCGTGGAGCTGCGTTCGCCGCCGAGGTGGGGCGAAACAGGAGGTGTTCGGTGGGGAGGCAGGCTAGAGGGATGGGAGGCGCCATTGAGCTCAGGCCACCCATCGCCGGCACAGGGGTGTGCCGGCCCAGAGGCGTCCGCTCCCCCTCCTCCCCCGTTCCCCGGCCGTATGTGGGCTGACGTGGCTCTGGCATTGTTCGAGGAGGGACGTATGCTGCGGTCTCTTCGGTCTGGTGCGTCCTTTGGCCCAAAGCCGGTCACTTTGGTCGGTCTTGGGGGTGTCTGGATGCAGGGCGGCTGCCCTGGCGGCGGGAGGCACAACGTTCGTGGGCGGAACTTGCGCCTCGGGTGCGCGCGAGCGGCCATGGCTACGCGGGTGGATGGTCGCCGGTGGTTGGTAGTGTAGGAGATATGCCCTAGAGGCAGTAATAACAGTTATTTTGTATCTCCAAGTTTGTAATGAATGTTTATGATCCATGCTATAACTGCAATGATTCTCGAGTCTACAATATCCACGAGGCTCGGAGGAAAACTCATATGCACGTGTGGTGTAATAAACGGTAAAATGTATTCCTAGTCTTGCCTATAGGACTGGCTCAAGTATTGCATGATGATCCTGTTTTCCTGATCATGGGCATGACTATGCCGGCAATTTTGAGGGCACAATGTTAGTAGAACACTTGTGTTGAATCGACCCGAATTGATGTTATGCTATGAGATACATTCGTCACAAGTAATGGTTAATAACACATAGATAGTTAATGTTTGCATAATTCCTTAGACCATGAGAGTATCGAGTTCCTTCGTACTTGCTTCGTGAACTTTGGGGTTTGTTAAACGTCATCTGTAACTGGGTGGCTATTACGACGGCTTACGGGTTCACGGAAAGGTATGGCAAGTAACGAGATAGCTCAAGATTGGGATTTGCTCCTCCGACGATGGAGAGATAATCTCGGGCCCTCTCGGTGTCACGGTATCCATCATCGTCTGGCCAGACACAGTGTGATTTGATCACAGGGATGCCGGAACACGGAAACGAGAAAAGAGAACAAAACTGGTAACGAGGTAACTTGCATAGTGGACAAGTTGTTGATCCGCGGGGATGCAGATAAATCTCACCTTGGATATTTGTAACATATCGTGAAGCAACAGGAATAGCACACGACAACTGGAGGTTCACTCGAATAATTATTCGTGTGGGTATAGGGGTCAATATGGGTGTCCATGGCTCCGATGTTGATCATTGATCGGAAAGGGTTCCGGGTCATGTCTATACTTCACCGGACCTATAGGGTCACACGCTTTAGGGTCATCTATCTGCTGAATACTAGACTGGGAGTCTGAGAGAAAGTCACCGGAAAAGTTTCGGAGACAACGGAAACGTTCCGGAAAGGACACCGGAATAGTTCCGGTAAAACTGAAAAGTTGTTTCAGGGTATACCATTAAGTCAAATTGGTTTCGGCACACGGCTGAAAATTCTTGGAGGGTGCCAGAATCATTCTGGAAACTTCTGGGATTTTTCCGAAAGAAAGACCGAAAATGTTCCGGAGCTGCTGGAACCGCTTTGTTTGCTTTTCGCAGATGAAAATCACTAATCCGGAATTGTTTCGGAATGCGTCAAAAATTATTTTAGTGGGTACTGGAAATGTTCTAGGCCCACATAAATATTTTCGGTTCGAACGAACGCTGAAAAATGTCGTTATGAATAGTAAAAGTGCTTTTTGGAATACTTTATGGAAAGCCACCTTTTAGGGCTTTTGCAAAAAAGCTTCTAGAAGGGCTTGGGGCCCAAGGAAGCCCCTCATGGGGGGGCCCCCAAGGGGTGGCCGGCCAAGGGTGGAGCTCCACATGGCCTCCCATTATGCCCTTAACACCCTCATATGTGACCTAATAAATGGGGTGTTTTGGTATTTTTTGGAGGCACCCTTCCCCTTGGGATTTCTATAAATAGAGGTGGAGACGAGCTCTCCACATTCATCCCTTGCTCTCATAAACATGCCATAGACTTGTCTGGCTTCTCCCTCCCTCCCAACGAAATAGTTTCGTAGAGCCGAAAGGCTGTCTGGGTTCCGGCAGGAACTAGTTCTGGACGGCGAAGCCCTACCGGATAGCTGACACCGTATGTGTGCAACCCTGTAGAGAGGTCGTAGTTTCGATCTTTTGCCCGAGGGGCTATTCGAGTGTCCTCCCCGAGGGCTGTTCGAGTTACCGTTCGAGTTTCGAGGGTCCTCCCGAAGGGCTGTCCGTGACATCGTCCGAGGGACTGTCCGCCCGCCTCCCGAAGGGCTGTCCGACGAAGGAGTACATCCTCGCGATTGGGAGGTTGTAAATCCTAGCTGCGGGGATCTGCACCGACGATCTACACCGACTCTTCTTCCGCTGTGCTACGAGTCGGTACGGATCAGATCAAACCTTGTATGACATCTCCTTGTACCGAAATTTTTTGTTTTCTGTCGCGTTCCCCTACAGTGGCATCATGAGCCGTGCTATGCATAGATGCAGGTTACGATCTAGAATACATAGAGATGTATGGGTATTGCATAATATAATTTTGGAGTAGATGAGATCTATTGCTGAAAATTATTTATGCGGGTAACAGATTACCCGATATTCTTGTTGCTTCCCAAGAATTTGCGTATATTTGATCTCGAGATAGCATGGTGGAATTTGACAAAGTTCTGGCAATCCGTGATCCTGATTGATCATGGAAGTGCTATCAGTTCTTTGGGTTCCACCATAGTCAAAAGAAAGATGAAATTTCGCAGACGAAAGGGCAATGCAGATATGATCTGCACGGGGGTCATGCGTATGACGAAGTTTAGTATGGGGCTCGAGATTTTATTATCTCGTGTTTCATACAACCTGGAAAGTTAATCTAGCGACTTGAATAATCATACTTGATGATGGACGTAGGTAGCTTCGGTTTGTTTCGAAACCTTAGAAGCCACGTAAAAATAAATTTTGCATAAACCGATTAGAGGCGTCTAACTTGGTTTTGCAGGATGTGCATGTGATGTGGTATAGCAATGCTCATATTAATTCGATTATGTATCAGATGACTATATGATGTAAATCTTTAACATGACCTGCGTGTCATGATTCGGCATGATGGCTGGAGCCATATGATTGTCACTTTAATGACCTGCGTGTCAACCTTAAGTAATGCACTTATTTTATTAGCTATAGAGATAGCAATATTATCTGGTACATCGACAAGGTAGTGGCAATCTTCGCGAAGGTGAACACCGACGCAAATGCCGAAGACGAAGAAATACTTGACTTCTCCGTCGGAAGGGGCTATACCATATCATGCTATTATGAATTGCCTGAGATGTTTATCCCTTATGATACACCCTTCTTGATTGCGCGGTAGTCGCTTTTTATTAGGGTGATCTCTCACTTAAAAATATCAAAGTAGTTAGTGTTCATCCAAGTGTAGCACCGTCTAAAATTTGTATCTTTTCGTGGTGCGCCATGTCCACATGGGTTCGAACGAATCGAGAGGAATGAGGCGGGTGAGGTCAGACCTTGCATCAAGATCACTTGGTTATCTTTGACGTTCAGGCAGGATAGTCCTGAGCTCGGAACACACCCATCAAAAGATGAACAAGAGTCACATAGAGATGTGATCGGCAAGTTTGCCTACCGATTAAAATTCTCGTCATCAGTGATGTCCACATCAATGGCGTTGAATTGAAATGCGGATCTTGTATCACTCATAATCAATTTTGAGAGATATTGATTTGAGTGGGAGCGCACTTTAGAATAAAATTGTTTATTCACTAGTGCAAATTTTATTATGAACAAAGTCTAAGTGAAACTTGTGTTTACTGTTGTAGATCAAATGGCTCGCAACAACACGTTCAACTTAGGCTCGATGTTAGAGAAAGAGAAGTTAGCTGCGACTGGAAACGACTATGCGGACTGGGTCCGTAACCTGAGGATTGTCCTCAGGGCAGCTAAGAGAATGTATGTGCTTGAATCTCCTCTTCCAGCTAAACCGGTGGCAGATGCCCCGGAAGATGAACAAAATGTCTGGGCCACTAAGGATGATGATCACAACTTAGTGCAGTGCCTCATGCTAGCTTGCATGAGTCCAGAGCTTCAAAAACGTTTTGAATTCCATAAACCTCGTGTTATGATCCGGGAATTGGATGCTCTGTACAAGGAAACCACAAGTTCTGAATGATTTGATATCATGAAGACCTTGATAGATTGCAAGATGGCTGAGGGCAGTTCAGTTGGCGAACACGTGGTCAAAATGATTGGCTACGCTGAAAGGCTTAAAACCCTGGAATTTCCACTTCCACCTGGCCATACGATGGACATGTTGCTTTCTTCACCCCCCGTCTTACGATGGTTTTATCATGAACTACAACATGAGTGGGATGGAGAAGACACCGGAAGAGGTGCTCGCCATGCTGAAAACTGCGGAAGAAGGACTGCAGAAAAATCGCAAGCAAGTGTTGCTTGTGAATAAAACTGCCAGTTTCAAAAAGAAAGGCAAGCCAAAGAAGGGCAAGGGCGCTGGTAAGACCGGCTCCCAAAGCAACTCTAAGGGCGGAGCCAAGAATGAAACTGAGTGCTTCTACTGCAAGGGCACAGGACACTGGAAGAGAAACTGCAAGAAGTATCTGGAAGATAAGAAGTCTGGGAAAACCGAAAAAGGTATAATTGTTATACAAGTTAATGTCATTGGCGTTTTGCTTGCTAGAGAAAATTCTAAGTCTTGGGTATTTGATACCGGATCGGTTGCTCACATTTGCAACTCGATACAGGGGCTTCAGAAGGGGCGCAGGCTGGCAAAGAATGAAGTCATGATGCGTATCGGGAACGGCGCTGGGATCGCCGCTCAAGCCGTCGGCATTATGCCTCTACGTCTCCCTTCAGGATTTATCTTAGAACTAAGTAACTGTTATTTTGTTCCACTGTTGTGTAGAAACATTATCTCCGGATCATGTTTAGTACACAATGGGTATTCGTACAAGTCTGAGAACAATGGTTGTTCATTTTATTGTAAGAATATGTTTTCTGGATTTGCACCCATTGTTGGGGGCCTTTTCATACTAAATCTTGAATGTGGAAATGATGTCTTTAACGTGAATGCTAAACGCCTTAAGAAGGCTGATACCACCACCACTTTCATGTGGCACTATCGGCTTGGCCACATTGGAAAGAAACGCATGCAAAGACTCCATAAAGATGGAGTTTTACCGTCCTTTGATTTTGAATCATTTGACTCATGTGAAGCTTGTCTAATGGGGAAAATGACCAAGACGCCATTCACGGGTCATCCCGAACGGGCGAGTGAATTGTTGGAAATAATACATAGTGATGTATGTGGTCCAATGAGCACAATCGCACAGGGTGGGTATTTCTACTTCGTGACTTTTACTGATGATTTGAGTAGGCATGGATATATCTACTTGATGAAGCATAAGTCGGAAACCTTTGAAAAGTTCAAAGAATTTCAGAATGAGGTAGAAAATCATCGTAAAAAAAGGATTAAGTTTCTGCGGTCTGATCGCGGGGGCGAATACCTTAGTTATGAATTTAGCCAACATCTGAGTGACCGTGGAATCATTTCACAGCTTACGCCTCCCGGAACTCCACAGCGAAACGGAGTGTCGGAAAGACGTAACTGAACCCTGTTAGACATGGTGAGGTCAATGATGTCTCTTACAGATATGCCGATATCTTTTTGGGGTCACGCACTACTCACTGCCGCTTATACATTAAACAGAGCACAGTCTAAGTCTGTTGAGACGACACCATACGAGTTATGGCATGGGAAGAAACCCAATTTGTCACATCTCAAAATCTGGGGTTGTGAAACTTATGTAAAACGTTTACAACCAAGCAAACTCGATCCCAGATCAGACAAATGTTACTTTGTAGGTTATCCAAATGAAACAATTGGGTATTCTTTCTACCAACCCTCCGAGTGCAAAGTGTTTGTCGCTAAAAACGGAGTCTTTCTCGAGAAAGAGTTTCTCGCAAAAGAATTGAGTGGGAGGACAGTACAACTTAATGAGATTAGTGAATCTTCGGCAACCGTTGTTATGGCTAAGGAACCGGAAGTAATTCCGCAAATTATCCCTACAACTGAGTCGAAAGTTGTCGCATGTGATGCGGAAACTTCAGACAATGTTGTAACTGAACCGCGCAGATCAGGTAGGGCTATCCAGCCACTTGAGTGCTTTCATAACGAAATCTTCATTCTTGAAGACGATGAACCTGCGCACTACAAGGAAGCAATGGCGGGGCCCAGCTCAAGGGAATGGCACAAGCCATGAAATTCGAAATGGAATCCATGTACGAAAACCAAGTTTGGAACTTGGAAGAACTTCCAGAAGGCGTAAAGCCCATTGGTTGTAAATGGATTTTCAAAAGAAAGACGGACGCGGATGGTAACATTACTATCCACAAAGCTAGACTTGTCGCGAAAGGGTTCACGCAAGTTCCAGGAGTGGACTACGATGAGACTTTCTCGCCCATAGCTATGCTTAGGTCTGTTCGGATATTAATAGCAATTGCTGCTTATTTCGATTATGAAATATGGCAGATGGATGTCAAAATGGCTTTCCTAAACGGAAACCTCAAAGAGGATGTATACATGATACAGCCAGAAGGTTTTGTCGTTCATAAGGATGCTGGAATGGTATACAAACTTTAGAAAGCCATTTATGGTCTAAAGCAAGCGTCAAGGAGCTGGAACATTCATTTTGATGAAGTGGTCAAAGAGTTTGGCTTCATCAGGAATGACGAAGAATCTTGTGTTTACAAGAAGTTTAGTGGGAGCGCAAAAGCATTTCTAATCTTGTATGTGGATGACATATTGTTGATTGGAAATGATGTGAATTTTCTTAGCAAAATAAAAGACTCATTGAAGAAGAGTTTTTCAATGAAAGACCTAGGCAAAGAGGCATATGTATTGGGCATCAGAATCTATAGAGATAGATCAAAACGCCTGATAGCGCTTAGCCAAAGCACGTACATTGACAAGGTGTTGAAAAGATTCAACATGGAAAACTCCAAGAAGGGCCTTCTCCCCATGTCACCTGGCACAGTGCATTGCAAGAATCAGTGTCCTCGGACTTTCGATGAGCGAGTACAAATGAATGATGTTCCATATGCCTCGGCAGTTGGTTCTATTATGTATGCGATGCTATGTACAAGACCGGATGTTTCCTATGCGCTAAGTGTTAGCAGCCGGTACCAAAGTGATCTAGGATTGGAACACTGGGCCGCCGTCAAGGGTATTCTTAAGTACCTCAGAAGGACTAAGGATTTACTCCTTGTGTACGGAGGTGATGAAGAGCTCATTGTAAGTGGTTACACTGATGCAGGCTTCATGACTGACCCAGATGACTTCAAATCTCAATCTGGCTATATTTTCATATTGAACGGTGGCGCAGTTGATTGGAAAAGTTCCACACAGAAGACTGTGGCGGATTCTACGACGGAGGCGGAATATGTTGCAGCTTCAGAAGCCTCCAAGGAGGCGGCATGGATCAAGCAATTTCTTGAAGACCTTGGTGTGGTTCCAAGTGCTCTGGACCCGGTGGAGATCTATTGTGATAATAGTGGCGCCGTGGCTCAGGCAAGGGAGCCAAGTTCGCACCATAAGATAAGACATATTTAACGCAAATATAAACTCATTCGACATCATGTCGAAGCGGGTTTAGTGAAAGTACGCAAAGTTCACACGGATCTGAATGTGTCAGACCCGATGACAAAGCCTCTACCACAAGCAAAGCATGAGCAGCACCGGATAGCCATTGGTGTTAGGGAAGCCATGCATGTAATTGGATTATGACTCTAGTGCAAGTGGGAGTCTGTAGGAGATAAGCCCTAGAGGCAGTAATAACAGTTATTTTGTATCTCCAAGTTTGTAATGAATTTTTATGATCCATGCTATAACTGCAATGATTCTCGTGTCTACAATATCGACGAGGCTCAGAGGGAAACTCATATGCACGTGTGGTGTAATAAACGGTAAAATGTATTCCTAGTCTTGCCTATAAGACTGGCTTAAGTATTGCATGATGATCCTGTTTTCCTGATCATGGTCATGACTATGCCTGCAATTTTGAGGGCACAATGTTAGTAGAACACTTGTGTTGAATCGACCCGAATAGATGTTATGCTATGAGATACATTCGTCACAAGTCATTGGTTAATAACACAGAGATAGTTAATGTTTGCATAATTCCTTAGACCATGAGAGTATCGAGTTCCTTCGTACTTGCTTCGTGAACTTTGGGGTTTGTTAAACGTCATCCGTAACTGGGTGGCTATTACGGCGGCTTACAGGTTCACGGAAAGGTATGGCAAGTAACGAGATAGCTCAAGATTGAGATTTGCTCCTCCGACGATGGAGAGATAATCTCGGGCCCTCTCGGTGTCACGGTATCCATCATCGTCTGGCCAGACACAATGTGATTTGATCACAGGGATGCCGGAACACGGAAACGAGAAAAGAGAACAAAACCGGTAACGAGGTAATTTGCATAGTGGACAAGTTGTTGATCCACGTGGATGCAGATAAATCTCACCTCGGGTATTTGTAACATATCATGAAGCAACAGGAATAGCACACGGCAATTGGAGGTTCACTCGAATAATTATTCGTGTGGGTATAGGGGTCAATATGGGTGTCCACGGCTCCGATGTTGATCATTGATCGGAAACTTCTGGGATTTTTCTGGAAGAAAAACCGGAAATGTTCCGGAGCTGCCGGAACCGCTTTGTTTGCTTTTCGCAGATGAAAATCACTAATCCAGAATTGTTCTGGAACGCATTGAAAATTATTTTAGTGGGTACTGGAAATGTTCTAGGCCCACATAAATATTTTCGGTTCGAACGGACGTTGAAAAATGTCGTCATGAATAGTGAAAGTGCTTTTTGGAATACTTTATGGAAAGCCACCTTTTAGGGCTTTTGCAAAAAGGCTTCTAGAAGGGCTTGGGGGCCGAGGAACCCCCTCATGGGGGGGGGGGCAAGGGGTGGCCGGCCAAGGGTGGAGCTCCACACGGCCTCCCATTATGCCCTTAACACCCTCATATGTGACCTAATACATGGAGTGTTTTGGTATTTTTTGGAGGCACCCTTCCCCTTGGGATTTCTATAAATAGAGGTGGAGAGGAGCTATCCACACTCATCCCTTGCTCTCGTACACATGCCATAGACTTGTCTGGCTTCTCTCTCCCTCCCAGCAAAATAGTTTCCTAGAGCCGAAGGGCTGTCTGGGTTTCGGCAGGAACTAGTTCTGGACGGCGAAGCCCTGCCGGATAGCTGGCACCGTATGTGTGCAACCCCGTAGAGAGGTCGTAGTTTCGATCTTTTGGCCGAGGGGCTGTTCGAGTGTCCTCCCGGTGGGCTGTCTGAGTTACCATTCGAGTTTCGAGGGTCCTCCCGAAGGGCTGTCCGTGACATCGTCCGAGGGACTGTCCGACCGCCTCCCGAAGGGCTGTCCGAAGAAGGAGTACATCCTCGTGGTTGGGAGGTTGTAAATCCTAGCTGCGGGGATCTGCACCGATGATCTACACCGACTCTTCTTCCACTGCGCTATGAGTCGGTATGGATCAGATCAAACCTTGTATGACATCTCCATAGTGATCCTGGGCGTGCTCGCTGTACCGAATTTTTTTGTTTTCTGTCGCGTTCCCCTACAGTAGCATCATGAGCCATGCTATGCGTAGATGGAGGTTATGATCTAGAATATATAGAGATGTATGGGTATTGCATAATATAATTTTGGAGTAGATGAGATCTACTGCTGAAAATTATTTATGCGGGTAGCAGATGAAGTCTGTTAGACGATGTTCTTGTTGCTTCCCAAGAATTTGCGTATTTCTGATCTCGAGGCAGCATGGTGGAATTTGACAAAGTTCTGGCAATCCATGATCCCGATTGATCATGGAAGTGCTATCAGTTCTTTGGGTTCCGCCATAGTCAAAAGAAAGATGAAATTTCGCAGACGAAAGGGTAATGCAGATATGATCTGCACGGGGGTCATGCGTATGATGAAGTTTAGTATGGGGCTCGAGATTTTATTATCTCGTGTTTCATACACCCTGGAAAGTTAATCTAGCGACTTGACTAATCATACTTGATGATGGACGTAGGTAGCTTCGGTTTGTTTCGAAACCTTAGAAGCCAAGAAAAAATAAAATTTTGCATAAACCGATTAGAGGCGTCTAACTTGGTTTTGCAGGATGTGCATGTGATGTGGTATAGCAATGCTCATATTAATTCGATTATGTATGAGATGACTATATGATGTAAATCATTAACATGACCTGCGTGTCATGATTCGGCATGATGGCTGGAGCCATATGATTGTCACTTTAATGACCTGCGTGTCAACCTTAAGTAATGCACTTATTTTATTAGCTATAGAGATAGCAATATTATCTGGTGCATCGACAAGGTGGTGGCAATTTCACGAAGGTGAACACCGACGCAAATGCCGAAGACGAAGAAATACTTGACTTCTCCGTCGGAAGGGGCTATACCATATCATGTTATTATGAATTGCCTAAGATGTTTATCCCTTATGATACACCCTTCTTGATTGCGTAGTAGTCGCTATTTATTAGGGTGATCTCTCACTTAAAAATATCAAAGTAGTTAGTGTTCATCCAAGTGTAGCACCGTCTGAAATTCGTATCTTTTCGTGGTGCGCCATGTCCACATGGGTACGAACGAATCGACATGAATGAGGTGGGTGAGGTCAGACCTCGCAGCAAGATCACTTGGTTGTCTTTGACGTTCAGGCAGGATAGTCCTGAGCTCGGAACACACCCATCGAAAGATGAACAAGAGTCACATAGAGATGTGATCGGCAAGTTTGCGTACCGATTAAAATTCTCGTCATCAGTGATGTCCACATCAATGGCGTTGAATTGAAATGCGGATCTTGTATCACTCATAATCAATTTTGAGAGATATTGATTTGAGTGGGAGCGCAATTTAGAATAAAATTGTTTATTCACTAGTGCAAATTTTATTATGAACAAAGTCTAAGTGAAACTTGTGTTTACCGTTGTAGATCAAATGGCTCGCAACAACGCGTTCAACTTAGGCTCGACGTTAGAGAAAGAGAAGTTAGTTGCGACTGGAAACAACTATGCGGACTGGGTCCGTAATGTGATGCCACGGCTTAATCGTGCACTAATCATACACGCAAATGCACACGATCAAGCCTAAGGACTCACTTGAAGATATCACAACACAACTCTAAAACATAAATAAAGTCATACAAGCTTCATATTACAAGCTTGGGCCTCGAGGGCTCGAATACATAAGCTCGATGTCATACAAGCATCAGCGGAAGCATTAGATAGCTGAGTACAGACATAAGTTAAACAGATAAGCCTTTAGAAAGGCGGGCCAAAGAAAAACACTAGATCGAAAGGCGCATGCCTCCTGCCTGGGACCCTCTGAACCTACTCCTGGTCGTCAGCCATCTCGTAGTAGTAACCACCCTCGGGGTAGTAGTAGAAGTCGTCGACAGGGGCAGCTGGCTCCTGGGCTCCGTCATCTGGTCGCATCAATCGGGTATGGGAAAAAGAGGAAGCAAAGCAACCGTGAGTACTCATCCAAAGCACTCAGCAAGCAAGGATCTACACTACATACACTACTGGAATCTGGCAATTTGCCGTCTGCCACCTCTTTGCCGTCCGCCAGCTGACGGCAAAGAGCCTCTTTGTCGTCCGCTTCCACAAAGCGGACGGCAAAGAAAGTGCAGATGGCAAAAAGTCTATTTGCCGTCCGCTGTTTCTTTGCCATCAGCCAGCTGACGGCAAAGAGCTAGAAGGCAAACGGCAAAGGGCCAGGTGGGCCCCACGGGGCACAGCGTGGCTAGGTCAGGTTCTTTGCCGTTCGTCAGCGGACGGCAAAGAGGAGACGTGGGCTATCCCTAAACGGCCGCCCTCTTTGCCGTCTGCTAGCAGACGGCAAAGAAGGCCCACTTAACGGGCCGAGCCGTCTCCCCTCTCTCTCTCTCTTTCTCTGTTTCCCTCCCGCGCGCCCGCCTCTCTCCTCCCCCGCCGCTCTGCCGCCGCCGCCAGCCAGCCCCGCCCCTCGGACCCAGCCCCCACCGCCGTCCAGCCCTCCCCCCCGCGCCCCGTCGTCCCGCCGCCGCGCCGCACCCCGTCGCCCCGTCGCCCCGCCGCGCCCCGTCGCCGGAGAGGCCTGTGCCGGGCCGCCCCGGTGCCGGACCCCTCCCCGCGGCCCTACGCCGCCCCGCCCCGCTGCCGCCCTCCTCCCCGCGGCCCCTGCGCCGCGCCGCCCCACCGGCCGACCTCGCCCTCCACCGGCGATCCCCTGCAGGTTTGTTCTTCCCCCCTTTTTTTTAGTTTTGTTTTTTTAGTTTCTTCTAGTTTAGTTTCTGTTTTAGTTTTAGTTTAGTTTTATTTTCAGTTTAGTTTTAGTTTTAGTTTTAGTTTATTTTATTTTAGTTTATTTTAGATTAGTTTTAGTTTTAGTTTAGAAGAAGAAGAGGAGTAGAAGGAGGAGGAGGAGGGAGGAAGAGGAGGAGGGAGAAGAAGAAAG
Organism: Thinopyrum elongatum; assembly: GCA_011799875.1. Taxonomy (NCBI): domain Eukaryota; kingdom Viridiplantae; phylum Streptophyta; class Magnoliopsida; order Poales; family Poaceae; genus Thinopyrum; species Thinopyrum elongatum. Next base: position 75,967,190 of record CM022302.1, on the reverse strand, counting down.
AAGAAGAAGAAGAAGAAGAAGAAGAAGAAGAAGAAGAAGAAGAAGAAGAAGAAGAAGAAGAAGAAGAAGAAGAAGAAAAAGAAAAAGAAAAAGAAGAGAAGAAGGAAAGGAAAAAAGAGGGCGCCCGGGGACGAGTGGGTTAGGGGTTCCTCGGTGTCGATGGAACCCTAAATAGCAAGTATCGTCGGTGCGAGATACATGTGGCCGTCGGTGTCGAACACTACATCCATGTCCCACAAGTGACGCCGACGTCCGGCGTCCCAAAGCATCTGTTCTCGGCGTCGATGGCGGTCAAACACCATCGCGAATTTGCCTGGCAGCCTCTGCGATGACGATTAAAAGGCAAGTGTTGAAACTTGAAACACCCAAACTGACTCAAGTCGGTTTGGTTGTTTGAAATTTCAAAACTTGGCTTTAATCCTCATCGCAGAGGCTGCCAGACAAATTCGCGATGGTGTTCGACCGTCATCGGCCACCAGAACTATTGTTGCGGGACGCCGGGCGCCGGCTTCACTTGTGGAATGTGGATCTTGTGTTCAACGCCGAGCGCCACATGTATCTCGCACCGATGATACTTGCTATTTAGGGTTTCATCGACGCCAAGGCCCCCTAACCCACTCGTCCTGTTGTCAATATTTAGTTAGGTCGACGGAAGAAACAAAATTGCTATGTTACTCATCTTTGGATTTAAATGTGCAGTTATTTCGTCGCTGCGAGGGTCTAGTGTTCGACGAGCTCCGCCCCTGCGTTCGTTGGTGAGCACAAATGACATCTCCTCCTCCCCCCTTCATTTGCTCTGTTCCGGTCTTCGTGCCGATGAAACTTGCTAGCTATAGGTGTCAATCATCAGTATGCGTAACCACTATGCGTCTCCCGTTTGAAAGGGTTACATCTATAAATATGCATGCATTTGCATATTTATAATCGTGATTCTTTCGAATTGTCCAACGTTATCCATGGACAGCCCGAGTATGTGTAGATTGGGTTTGTTTTCCCATATGCTCAGCTCCGGATCCGATGCAGAATTTCGTCATGTGGAACAAGAAGAGCCGGAAGAAGAAGAAGTTACTGCTGCAGATGACCTGTCAATGCTTGAACGATTACGTAAAGGTGGCCTTCCACATGATGACGCATTTATTAATGATGATGATGAGCACGTCATTACCGATAGTGATGATGATGATGCTTTTATTAATGATGATGACGAGCACGTCATTACCGATAATGATTATTAGGTATTCAAAATTTTATGTTGTACTTGATTTATATAGTTATTTGTATGATTGTATGATTTATATAGTTGGTATTTATAATTTTCTTACTTTGTATGATTGTTTCTTATACATAGTGCCATGGTCTTGATTTCCGTCCCGGTCGGCCCTCGCCTGCTTTATGATTCGGATGTGGTAAATTCTCTTTCATAACTATTTGTTGCATTTCGCATTTATGCAAATTATGGCCATCAAGTTGACATAGAGATATTTTAATCTAGGAGGCATGTGAACCGGAATTTGAAATGGACCCTCTTGTCGAGAAGTTAAATTTAGTTGAAAAAGAAAATGAGTATTTGAAAGAAAAAATTAAAAGAATTGAAGAAGAGAAGATGACATTGGAGTTGTATGTTGCCGATGCCATCGATGATCACAAGATGAAGATGAATGCAATGCGCTTGAAGATGAATGCAATGCGCTTGAAGATGGATGCAATGCGCCTGAAGCTTAAGAAGATTAGAAAATATGCCATTGATAATGAGGCTTGGTATCATTATGCCGTTGGATCAATTGTTACCTTAGTTGTGATCTTCATCACATTTGTTGTGATGAGGGTAAGTTTTCTCTAGTGTTTTGCTTTACAAATGGATACTTAGCTTATTTTCCTCCTAAATGGCATAATTACCTAAGTTAGATAAAAAATGACATAATAACCTTACTAAGCTCCAAAATGACCTATTTACCTACCTTAGCTCTAAAATGACCTACACTTAGCATTTTTACCTAGCTTAGCAATAAAATGACATTTTAACCTACCTTATTTAGAAGAGAAGAGATAAAGAAGAGGAGAGGAGAAAAAGAAAGAGAAGAAAAAAATCTTCTTCTTCTTCTTCTTCTTCTTCTTCTTCTTCTTCTTCTACTCTTCTTTCTTCTTCTTCTTCTAATACCTTCTTTTTCTTCTTCTTCTTCTTCTTCTTCTAACTAGTCTTTCTTCTTCTTCTTCTTCTTCTTATAACTAGTCTTTTTTCTTCTTCTTCTCTTCTTCTCTTTCTTTTTCTTCTCTTCTCTTCTTCTAACTAGTCTTCTTCTTCTCTTCTTCTCTTCTAACTAGTCTTTCTTCTTCTTCTATCTTCTTCTACTAGTCTTCTCTTCTTCTTCTATAACTAGTCTTCTTCTTCTTCTCTTAACTATCTTCATCTTTCTTCAACTTTCATCTTTCCCTTTGCAGATTTCTTACATGAGGAAGCTTGGATCATGGAGTGTACTATTCTTGTGGTGCTTCCTTGTTGTTTTATGAAAACTTGTTTGGATATGTATGTCTATATGGATATGTTGTTGGAAACTTGTTTCTGGTTATGTATATATGGATATGTTGGACTTTGTTGAACTATGTTGTTGGATTGGACGAAATATGTTGTTGGACATGCTGTTGGATATGTTGGATATGTATGCATGTATATCTGTGTTTGAAACCATGTCTAATTAATGGGATTTAAATAAAAATAGGGGATATATAGCCTCTTTGCCGTCCGCTAGCGGACAGCAAAGAGCTTTGCCATCCGCTAGCAGACGGCAAAGAGGACACGTGGCAGTCACCTGTGCAAACTGGGAACACTGGCTGCCTATTTGGTCATTTTGCCGTCTGCTGGCGGACGGCAAAGTGACCAGCTGCCTCTTTGCCGTCTGCTGGCGGACGGCATATCTGGACATGTGGCAGCTTCCCAGTGCTGCCTAGCTGGGCTCTTTGCCGTCCGCTGGCAGACGGCAAAGAGCGCCGTTAACCCCCTAATGGCTCTCACGCCACCGCACTGCCGTCAGCTTTCTTTGCCGTCTGCTGGCCTCGGATGGCGGACGGCGTAATCCTTTGCCGTCCGTTTCTAAGAAGCAGACGGCAAAGAAGGCCTTTGCTGGCAGGCTTTCATCCAGACGGTTTGCCGTCCGCTAGCGGACGAAAAAGATGTTTGCCGTCCGTGATCCATGCCTTTGCCGTCCGCCATGGCGGACGGCAAAGAAGCTGATTCCAGTAGTGATATGCACTGTTATCAAAGGGAAAAGGCTGTATATGTGGACTGGGCTGCAGAAATGCCAGAATAGAGAGAGGGCCTAGTCCTATCGAAGACTAGCATCTTCAGCGGTCTTGCAGCATTAGAAGAGCGTAGATTAGCATGATGTAAAGTAATAGTAGTGTTATCAACCTCGCCCAGAGATCCTTCCTCGACTCCCTGCGAGAAAGCAATCCCAGAGCCATACTATCCATTTCTCATCACAAGTATCCAGTTCTAGTTGTATCGATTGGGATACAACTCCGAGCGTCCGTTACTGTGGACCTGGCTATTCGAATAGATTAACTTCCCTGCAGGGGTGCACCAACTTACCCACCACACTCGATTAACTCTGGCCGGACACACTTTTCTGGGTCATGCCCGGCCTCGGCCAAACGACACGCCGCAGCCCTACCTAGGCTCACAAGAGAGGTCAGCACGCCGGACTAATCCTATGCACACAGGGGTCTTGGGCCATCGCCCTACACACTCCTGCGTGTTGCGAATGCGGCCGGTGAGCAGACCTGGCAGCCTCCATTACAAAGGAGGGTGCTTAACGTGGTCCAACCCGGCGCGCGCCGCTCAATCGCTGACGTCAAGGAAGCTTCGGCTGATGCATACGACGCAGAGTGCCCATTACTATACCCACGTGATGGTTAGTGCTATCAGGCCAGAGGCCTACTCGGACCAAATATCCAAATCGTTAGTGGATTGGGAGCGCGCGGTAACGAGCAGAGACTCACGATCGATGTGACCCTGTCGCCCCGTCTCGAGGACTTGCTGCAAGGGCTAAGAATGCCCGGCCGCGCCTCGTAGTTATCTCGCGGGCACCCTCTAGGTCAACCCGACTCCACATCACTCGCATCACATGCTCGCGCGGGTATCCCTCAGGGCCGACCCGACTTTATCATGGTTCATGGTTAAAGTCATAGTAACTGTGTGTCCAAACACCAGGGGAAAACCTGAGGAATCACCCTCGATGGAATCCACCTGATGTAGTCGTCAAGGTGAACTTAGGAGGAACCACCCTCGAGGTTCACACTTGAGGTGTTGCACGACGGTGTCGTTATCAGAAGTGGTGAAGGAGGAATCACCCTCGATGACCACGACCGAATAGCTACTCTACAGAGTTAACATCAGAAGTGCTAACGAGGTACCACCCTCGGCACTCGATAGCAACTCTGCAGCGTCGTACAACTAAGGGGGGTGATGTGCGGTGCCGGGGCCTGGTTGTCGATCATGTTGATCGAGTCATCTGATAATCCAGCGGGGGCAACTGGGACAAAGTGGGGTCTCTGGTGGATCACTAACCAGCCTATTCTAAGCAGTTTAGGATAAGCAGGTAGGTAACAATAGCAGGTTACAAAATCAGGCTATGCATCAGAAATAGGATAAGCAGTAGCAGCAACATTTTCTAATGCAAGCATAAGAGAGAAAGAATGGGCGATATAGGCATGTTCAAGGGGGGGTTTGCTTGCCTGGAAGCTCTGCGGCAAGGAGGGGTCATCAACGGTGTCGTCGGTCTCCTGAGCTGCATCGGTCTCGGGGTCTATCGGAATAGAAGAGGGGGAAGAAATAATAAATAAAAGGCAGACAAATGCAATCATAGATGCATAGCATGGCAGCACGTTATTCGAGGGATGTCCTAATGCAGTACTACGCAAGTTAGTGGGAGCGGGAAATTATCCGGGAGTGTTCTCCCAGCTCCGGGTGATTATCGGACAGATGAAACGGAGGGGAAAGTTCCATGTTCATCATGCTAGAAGCATGTGACAGGTATGAGGAGGGCATATTCGGATTTGTCTCGTCGTTCTGAGCAACTTTCATGTAAAAAACTTTTTCATCCGAGTTACGGTTTATTTTATATGATTTTTCAAAGTTTTAAACATTTTCTGGATTTATTT
>CM022302.1:75237333-75361823 GCA_011799875.1 Thinopyrum elongatum | reverse complement strand
AAGGAGTTTACTATGCATTAGACTGATAAGAGAGGGATCCAGAAGAACGCCTGTCATATGATGAAAGGTGAATAAAACAACAACTTAAAGAGAAAGGAAGTGTCCGAAGGGTGTCAGTGAAACTTTCACGCCTAGGAAGTCCAGGGCTGATGCCACTCTTAAGTTGTGTGCTTCTTCTGAGAGTAGGAGAAATACTAAAAGTTAAACTGTTAGAAGTATAAAGGCAATGAGAAAGAAGACTGGAATATCCAGCTCATGTATGAATGTCATACAAGTTTTTGATGTATAGAAGGCTGGTCAAAGATATAGTTCTTGGGAATTATGATTAAATTGTTAATCACTGATTCTTGGGTATTGTGAGTTAATCACAAAGATACCCGCTCGATTGCATTCTGTTGCAACTCAATGTAAGAACTACTATGGCCTGAAAGACTAGCCAGGAATGAGGTTTAGGTATACACAGGGAACATAGTAAATGTTACTGTACCTTCCATCGGTGTATTACCGTCTGTGTTTATTTTGATAATTCATTTTAGAGTTTTACACACTCTAGCCCATTGCATAAGTTATCTTGCAAGAAGGTTGTTCATAAGAGAACTTTTGATGTTCGGTGTTATGAATAACATAAGGGCCATACTTTCATTATGAATGAGATGTATGTTATGAATATTGATAATAATACATTACCTCAGTATTAACTTTGATAATTCATTTTAGAGTTTTACACACTCTAGCCCATTGCACAATGTTTGTTGCAAAAGGGTTGTTCATAGAAGAACAATTGCTGTTCAGTATTATGAATAACATGAGGGCCATACTTCCATCATCGATGGGACGTATGTTATGAATATTGATGGTAATATGATACATCCATAACACTGACGCTAAATGTCATAAGACTAAAAGAATACCACACAAGTGTGGCACTGCATTTGGTCACATTGGAGAAACCCGCATGGAAAATTCCATTATGATGGATTTTGAAGTCGTTTGATTTTGAATCACCTGACACTTGCAACTTTCCTCCGAAAAGTGAAGTGACTGAAATACCGTTCACAGGCCATAAGGAACGAGCAAAGAACTTATTGGTGATCATACATTTTGATGTATGTAGTCCGATAAATGTTGTTGCAAGTAGTGGATTTATCTATCTTCAGAAATGACTCTAGTAGATATATGGATATTTACTTGATGAGACGTAAGTCTGGATCTTTTGAAATCATTTGAAAGGTTTTCAAAATGAAGTAGAAGTTATTGTAACAAGAAAATTATGTTTCTACAATTCGATTGCAGAAAGAAATATTTGAGTTACAAGTTTAGCGAATGTCTGATGCGTTGTGAAAGGGGTTTCATAACTTGCACCTCCCGGAACACCACTGCAAGTGGAAAGTCCGTGAAGATGTAATCGAACCATTTATGACATGGTAAGATCAAAGATGACATAAATAAATTTGCCATTATCCCTTTTAAAAGGTGATGCTTTAGAGACTGCGGCTTTTACACTGAAAAGAGCTCCATCAGGTCTGTTGAAATGACACCATTGTATGGTACGCCCAACCATGTTATATCTTTTCTTAACATTTGGAATATGGGGCTTGTGTAAAAGGTTACAAACCTATTCCAAATCAGACAAGTGCTACTTTGTAGGTTATCCCAAGTCATTGGGTATTCCCCCACCACTATACCGAGGCAAAAGTTTTTGCCACAAAATGGTATGCTTTTTGAAGAAAATGGTTCTTTGAAAAAGGTGAGTGGGAGAATAGTGCAACTCGACGAGATAAACAGTATCTTCGCCATCAGATCAAAGGAAAGAGACCTTGGAAGTAATTCCGGAGTTTCCTACTGCGACTGATACGGAAGTCTCTACAATAAAATGTATGGACTTCGGTCGAACTTGCAGCTGAACCACGTAGGCAAGGCTCGTGCAAACCTCTCAGGTGCGCAAACGAGATATTGTTGTTAGACAACAGTATACCTACGATACACAAGGAAGAGTTGATGGGCCCTAACTCCGGAATTGGCTAAATGCCAATACAATCCGAGATAGTTTCCATATAAGTGATTCAAGATTAAAACCTTGATACACCTTTCGGAAGACTTAGAGTCTGACGAATATTTATGGAACTATAACTGATATGAATAAAAATGTTTTATCCATAAAGCTCGACTTGTTGCAATATACAAGTTCAAGGAGTTGACTATGATGAGGTTGCTTCATCGTAGCGATGCTTAAATTCGGTTCGGGTTGAACTAGCAATTAATACATATTTCATATCATGAGATATAAAACAATGGATGACAAAAGGATTTCCATCTGATGGAAATGAAACCAAGGACCTGCATGTGTTACAGTCCAAGGTATTTTGTCAATCCAGAGGATGCTAGAAAGGGTGCAAACTTCAGAGTTCCAGCGATGGACAGAAGAGAGCAAAGTGGAGTTGGAATCTTTGTGTTTTGATGAAATGGTCAAAGGAGTTTTGACTTCATCAATGGATAACGAAGATGCTTGTAATTCAAGAAAGTAAGTGGGAGCCTAATAACATTTCTAAAAACCTTGTGTGCTTGACACATTATTAATTGGAAATAAAATTCTTGACACGAATTAGGACTTCATTTGAAAATAGTTTTTCGATGAAGTGCTTGGGCTAAATAGCCTTAATATTAGGCATGATGATCTATGAAGATAGATTTACCTAATGGGGCTAAGCAATAAATACATATTGACAAGATGCTAAAACTTTTTAGCATTTAAAACGCCAAGGAGTGATTCTTGCCGAAGTCACATGGAAAGAGTTTTTGCAAGACTCGGTGTCCCAAAAACACTGATGAGCAAAATACATGATGGGGATTCCACACACTCTTGTGTTTGGATTAATCATGTATTCCATGGTATGTATAACAACCAGATATGTCCAATACTCCCAAAGTTGTTGCGAGTATAGATACAAAAGTGATCAAAAGTATTGATCAAGGGACAACAGTGAAAAAGGGTCATTGAGTACTATAGTAGCACTGATGACAAGTTTTCTCGCAAGTAGAGATCATGAAGAGTTCGTTGTAAAAGGTTACATCGATACAGTCTTCATCATTTCTCCATGCGATTTTCGATTTAAATTGACGGTTTTGTGTAACACACAATATGGTGGCACAGTTAGTTGGAATTTGTTCAAACAAGTTACTGTGGCGAATTCTATAACAGAGGCAAAGTATGTTGCCGCTTTTAAAGCGACAAAGAAGATGTTGAATCATATAGTTCATTCATGAACTTAGTATGGTTCCAAGATGGCTTTTGTCAATGGGACACTACTGCAAGTAGTTGCTCCATAACTCAGTCTGAGGAATCCAGGTTCGACCTGTGATTCGCATACATATCAAGCCAAGTCCACACAAAATATGACTTTTGTGAAAGTGTGAAAACGCGAGGATATGCAAAGATACACACGGAGCTGAAGTCGTCAGATCCGTTGAACATTCAGGCTATACCACAAGCGAAGCATATTTACACCGGTGTGCCACAGGTGTAAAGTGCATTAGCATTAACTAGATTATTGACTCTAGTGCAAGTGGGAGTCTGTAGGAGATATGCCCTAGAGGCAATATTAAATGTTATTGATTATCTCCCTGTTCATAATTAGGTTTATGTTCCATGCTATAACTGCTATGGTTCTCGAGTCTGCAAATAAAACGAGGCTCGGAGGAAGACTCATATGCACGTGTGGAATAATAAATGGTAATATGTATTCCTAGTCTGGCCTCTAAGACTAGCTCAAGTATTGCATGATGGTTCTGTTTTCCTGATCATGGGCATGTCTATGCCAGCAATTTTGAGGGCACAGTGTTAGAAGAACATTTGTGTTGAATCGACCCAAATTGATGTTATGCTATGAGTTACATTCGTCACATATTAATGGTTAATAACACAGAGATGGTTAATGTTTGCAAAATTCCTTAGACCATGAGAGTGTCGAGTTTCTTCATACTTGCTTCATGAACTTTGGGGTTTGTTAAACGTCATCCGTAAATGGGTGGCTATTACGGCGGCTTACGGGTTCATGGAAAAGTGTGTCAAGTAACTTGATAGCTCGAGATTGGTATTTGCTCCTCCGACGATGGAGAGATATCTCTGGGCCCTCTCGGTGTTACGGTATCCATCATCGTCTGGCCAGACACTTTGTGATTTGATCACAGGGATGCCGGAACACGGTAACGAGAAAAGAGAACAATACCGGTAACGAGGTAACTGGCATAGTGGACAAGTTGTTGATCCACGGAAATGCCTACATGTCTAACCTCGGGTATTTGTAACATATCGTGAAGCAACAGGAATAGCACACGGCAACTGGAGGTTCACTCGAATATTCATTCGTGTGGGTATAGGGGTCAATATGGGTGTCCACGGCTCCGATGTTGATCATTGATCGGAAGGTGTTCCGTGTCATGTATATACTTCACCGAACCTATAGGGTCACACGCTTAAGGGTCATCTATCTGCTGAATACTAGACAGGGAGTCTGAGAGAAAATCACCGAAAAGTTTCGGAGACAACGGAAGAGTTCCGGAGAGAGAACACTGAAAAAGTTTCGGTAAAACCGAAAAGTTGTTTCGGATAAAACCATTGATCCAAAAAGGTTTCGGCAAGCACCGGGAATGTTTTGGAGGTTGCCAGATTGGTCTGGTAATTTCTGGAATTTTTCTGGAGAAAAAACCAAAAAAAAAGTTTCGGAGCTGCCGGAGTTGTTTACCGGGTAAACAAAGATGGTTTTAAATTAAACCACCATACTGGAAATGTTCCAGAGCGCGTCCAGATAATTTTAGAGGGTGCCGGAAATGTTCTGGGACCTTCTGGAATTTTTCAGAAATAATAGTCGCGGAAAACATCTTGTCCCAGCGTGAGGGGACAAGATCCCACGGATCGGTGGGGCTGTTTTTGGGCTGTTTTTGGGGGGGCCCCCTTTGGGAGCAGCCCCCTTGTGGCTGGACAAAATGTTGGGGGGGCCCCCATGGTGGGGGGCAGCCCCCACAAATGGTGGAGAGTGTTGGGAGGAAGGTGGGGCCCCATGGGGGAACACCATGGACAAGGGAACATGTTTTTCCCTTGTTTGGTGGGAACATGTTCTCCTTGTTTTGTGGGAACATGTTTTCCCCATGTTTAGTGGGCTGAATTTTCAGCCCCCTCCACCCCTTCCACCACTATATAAGGAGGAGGAGAGGTGCTCTCCAACTCCACTCCAACTCTCTCACACAAGCCATGCATGATCTGGCATTCTCTCTCCCTCCCACGAAATAGTTTCGTAGTGCCGAAAGGCTGTCTGGGTTCCGGTGGGAACTAGTTCTGGACGGCGAAGCCCTGCTGGATAGATGGCACCGTATGTGTGCAACCCCGTAGAGAGGTCGTAGTTTCGTCCTTTTGCCCGAGGGGTTGTTCGAGTGTCCTCCCGAAGGGCTGTCCGAGTGACGGTCCGAGTTCTGTGAGTCCTCCCGAAGGGCTGTCCACGACACCGTCCGGGGGACTGTCCGACCGCCTCCCGGAGGGCTGTCCGAGTGGCGGATGAGGGAGTACATCCTCGCGGTTGGGAGGTTGTAAATCCTAGCTGCGGGGATCTGCACCGACGATCGTCATCGACTCTACTTCCGCTGCGCTACGAGTCGGTAACGAGAATGATCAAACCTTGTATGCAGTCTCCATAGTGGTCCTGGGCTGGTGCGTAGGTCGGAAATTTTTTGTTTTCTACTGCGTTACCCTACAGTTTTATGTTCTAATTAGTGTTTGTGCCAAGTAAAACCTTTGGGATGTCTTATGGTGATACTTGATTTGATCTTGCTGAAAAACAGAAACTTTTGCGTCCAGTCTCAGAATTTTAATAATTCACTTGAGAGTTGAAAAACCCTGAAATTTTTATACGATATTGATATACAATTTTCCTATGTTTTCCTAATTTTCCAGAATTTTTATATTAAAAAAGTATTAGAACAATTCGGATCTTCGCAGACTGTTCTGTTTTTGACAGATTCTGTTTTCTATGTGTTGTTTGCTTATTTTGATGAATCTATGGGTAGTATCGGGGGTATGAACCATGGAGAAGCTGGAATACAGTAGATATTACATCAATATAAATAAAGAATGAGTTCACAACAGTGCCAAAAGTGGTGATTTATTTTCTTATACTAACGGAGCTTATGAGATTTTCTGTTGAGTTTTGTGTTGTGAAGTTTTCAAGTTTTGGGTAAGGATTTGATGGACTATGGAATAAGGAGTGGCAAGAGCCTAAGCTTGGGGATGCCCAAGGCACCCCAAGGTAATATCCAAGTACAACCAAGAGCCTAAGCTTGGGGATGCCCCTTCCGGGGCATCCCCTCTTTCGTCTTCGTCTATCTGTAACTTTACTTGAGGCTATATTTTTATTCACTACATGATATGTGTTTTGCTTGGAGTGTCTTGTATGATTTGAGTCTTTGTTTTTTAGTTTTACACAATCATCCTTGCTGTACACACCTTTTGAGAGGGACACGCATGAATCGTGATTTATTAGAATACTCTATGTGCTTCACTTATATCTTTTGAGCTAGGCAATTTTGCTCTAGTGCTTCACTTATATCTTTTTAGAGTACGGCGGTGGCATTATTTTGTAGAAATTATTGAACTCTCATGCTTCACTTATATTATTTTGAGAGTCTCTAAACAACGTGGTAATTTGCTTTGGTTATGAATTTAGTCCTAATATGATAGGCATACAAGAGGGATATAATAAAAACTTTCATATAAAGTGCATTGAATACTATGAGAAGTTTGATTCCTTATGATTGTTTTGAGATATAGAGATGGTGATATTAGAGTCATGCTAGTGAGTAATTTTGAATTGGAGAAATACTTGTGTCGAGGTTTGTGATTCCCGTAGCATGCACGTATGGTGAACCGTTATGTAACGAAGTTGGAGCATGAGGTATTTTTTGATAGTCTTCCTTATGAGTGGCGGTCAGGGACGAGCGATGGTCTTTTTCTACCAATCTATCCCCCTAGGAGCATGCGCGTAGTACTTTGTTTTGATGACTAATAGATTTTTGCAATAAGTATGTGAGTTCTTTATGACTAATGTTGAGTCCATGGATTATACGCACTCTCACCCTTCCACCATTGCTAGCCTCTCTAGTGCCGCGCAACTTTCGCCGATACCATACACCCACCATACACCTTCCTCAAAACAGCCACCATACCTACCTATTATGGCATTTCCATAGCCATTCCGAGATATATTGCCATGCAACTTTCCACCATTCCGTTTATTATGACACGTTCCATCATTGTCATATTGCTTTGCATGATCATGTAGTTGACATCGTATTTGTGGCAAAGCCACCATTCATAATTCTTTCATACATGTCACTCTTGATTCATTGAACATCCCGGTACACCGCCGGAGGCATTCATATAGAGTCATATTTTGTTCTAAGTATTGAGTTGTAATTCTTGAGTTGTAAGTAAATAAAAGTGTGATGATCTTCATTATTAGAGCATTGTCCCATTTGAGGAGAAGGATGATGGAGACTATGATTCCCCCACAAGTCGGGATGAGACTCCGGACGAAAAATAAAAAAATAAAAGAGGCAAAAAAAATGGGAGAAGGCCCAAATAAAAAAAAGAGAAAAAATGAGAGAAAAGAGAGAAGGGGCAATGTTACTATCCTTTTACCACACTTGTGCTTCAAAGTAGCACCATGATCTTCATGATAGAGAGTCTCCTATGTTGTCACTTTCATATACAAGTGGGAATTTTCATTATAGAACTTAGCTTGTATATTCCAATGATGGGCTTCCTCAAATTGCCCTAGGTCTTCGTGAGCAAGCGAGTTGGATGCACACCCACTTAGTTTCTTTTTGAGCTTTCATAAACTTATAGCTCTAGTGCATCCATTGCATGGCAATCCCTACTCACTCACATTGATATCTATTGATGGGCATCTCCATAGCCCGTTGATACGCCTAGTTGATGTGAGACTATCTCCCTCTTTTTATCTTCTCCACAACCACCTTCTATTCCACCTATAGTGCTATATCCATGGCTTACACTCATGTATTGCGTGAAAGTTGAAAAGGTTTGAGAACACCAAAAGTATGAAACAATTGCTTGGCTTTTCATCGGGGTTGTGCATGATTTAAATACTTTGTGTGATGAAGATGGAGCATAGCCAGACTATATGATTTTGTAGGGATAAGCTTTCTTTGGCCATGTTATTTTGAGAAGACATAATTATCTTGTTAGTATGCTTGAAGTATTATTGTTTTTATGTCAATATTAAACTTTTGTTTTGGATCATACGGATCTGAACATTCATGCCACAATAAACAAATTACATGGATAAATATGTTAGGTAGCATTCCACATCAAAAATTCTGTTTTTATCATTTACCTACTTGAGGACGAGTAGGAATTAAGCTTGGGGATGCTTGATACGTCTCTAACGTATCTATAATTTTTTATTGTTCCATGCTATTATATTCTCTGTTTTGGATGTTTTATATGCATTAATATACTATTTTATATTATTTTTGGGACTAACCTATTAACCTAGAGCCCAGTGCCAGTTTCTGTTTTTTTCTTGTTTTTGAGTTTCGCAGAAAAGGAATACCAAACGGAGTCCAAACGGAATAAAACTTTCGCGATGATCTTTCTTGGACCAAAAGGAAACCAGGAGACTTGGAGATGAAGTCGGAGGAGCCACGAGGCGGCCACAAGGACGGAGGGCACACCCAGGGGGTAGGGCGTGCCCCCACCCTTGTGGGCCCCTCGTGCACCTCCTGACCTAATTCTTTCGCCTATATATACTCTTATATGCCCAAACCACCAGAGGCATCCACGAAAATACTTTTCCACCACCGCAACCTTCTGTACCCGTGAGATCCCATCTAGGGGCCTTTTCCGGTGTTCTGCCGGAGGGGGATTCGATCATGGAGGGCTTCTACATCAACACCATTGCCCTTCCGATGAAGCGTGAGTAGTTTACCTCAGACCTACGGGTCCATAGCTAGTAGCTAGATGGCTTCTTCTCTCTCTTTGATTCTCAATACCATGTTCTCCTCGATGTTCTTGGAGATCTATTCGATGTAATACTTTTTTTGCGGTGTGTTTGCCGAGATCCGATGAATTGTGGATTTATGATCAGCTTATCTATGAATATTATTTGAATCTTCTCTGAATTCTTTTATGCATGATTTGATATCTTTGTAATTCTCTTCGAACTATCAGTTTGGTTTGGCCAACTAGATTGATTTTTCTTGCAATGGGAGAAGTGCTTAGCTTTGGGTTCAATCTTGCGGTGTCCTTTCCCAGTGACAGTAGGGGCAGCAAGGCACGTATTGTATTGTTGCCATCGAGGATAAAAAGATGGGGTTTTCATCATATTGCTTGAGTTAATTCCTCTACATCATGTCATCTTGCTTAATGCGTTACTCCGTTCTTTATGAACTTAATACTCTAGATGCATGCTGGATAGCGGTCGATGTGTGGAGTAATAGTAGTAGATGCAGAATCGTTTCGGTCTAGTTGACACGGACGTGATGCCTATATTCATGATTATTGCCTTAGATATCGTCATAACTTTGCGCTTTTCTATCAATTGCTCGGCAGTAATTTGTTCACCCACCGTAATATTTTCTATCTTGAGAGAACCCTCTAGTGAAACCTATGGCCCCCGGGTCTATTTTTCATCATATTACTTTCCGATCTTCTATTTTGCAATCTTTTATTTTCAGATCTATAAACCAAAAAACCCAAAAATATTTACTTTATCTTTTGTTTAGTTTTACCTATCTCTATCAGATCTCACTTTTGCAAATAACAGTGAAGGGATTGACAACCCCTTTATCGCGTTGGGTGCAAGTGTTTGATTGTTTGTGCAGGTATTCGGTGATTTGTGCATTGTCTCCTACTGGATTAATACCTTGGTTCTGAAACTGAGGGAAATACTTATCTCTACTTTGCTGCATTACCCTTTCCTCTTCAAGGGAAAAACCAACGCAAGCTCAAGAAGTAGCAGGGACGTCGGCCGACAAGTAGCCGGCCTGCTTCAGCTTCAGGATGTCGCTATCGGTGACAGTGGAGACGTCCCACTTCCCGTTGGCGTCGGATCCGGCCATGGCTAAAGGAGATGGGGTGGGGTTTGCTGTGGAAGCAGAGAAAAGGGGCGCTGGAGCTCTGAAGATCTGCGTGAGCGGAAGGTGGAAGAAGGCGTGGGATGCTGACTTTTGTAGCTCCCCCTTTATAGGCTGTTGATAAGCCAAGAGTTCCTTCTTTTCACGCCGTTGGCTTCTCCACTTCCCGATACGCTCGCAACGTTATGTGCGGGGTGGGGAATCAAAATCATTGATCATATCCCCTGAAAGGCGGGGCACGATCTCCACCTTGAGGAGACGTGCCAAACGTGGCGTCAGCCTCGGGCCGCGCTTTGAGAAATACTAACCGCTCGGCGTTATGGACAGATGCGACTCTTCGAGAGAAAGTTGTCAGATGAAGGCACTGTTTACACTTGAACGATTTTTTGCCTTTGTGGCTAAGTAAAGCGGTCGTTTCGGATTTCGGACATCACTTGACTCCGAACATGAACGAAGCACACTGGAGAACTCGCCTCGCAAGCCGAATACTATTAGGTGAGCGGATGCCGGACACAAGCCTTGGCATTGGAGGCAAGTTCGGGGGCTACTGAGGGAGTTATGGACTAAGGGGTCCTCGGGGCGCCGGCCCATCGAATATGAGCCAGACTGGTGAAGCCGTATAGCGACAGGAGGTCTATGAAGCCATGGTGTGCCCTCCAAGTCAAGGATAGGCAGGATCTCTTTACTCCTTATTGTTATCTATCTCCGGTAACCCTAACCCTACCGGTGTCTATATAAACCGAGGGTTGTAGTCTTTAGGGCTAGAGCTACATTCATCACCTCATCACCTTAGGGTTTAGCTCATGCTAATCTCAAGGTAGATCTACTCTGTAACCATACTATACATCCAATACAATCAAGCAGGACGTAGGGTATTACTGATACGTCTCTGTCGTATCTACTTTTCCTAACGCTTTTCCTCTTGTTTTGGACTCTAATTTGCATGATTTGAATGAAACTAACCCGGACTGACGCTGTCTTCAGCAGAACTACCATGGTGTTGTTTTTGTGCAGAAATAAAAGTTCTCGGAATGGAACAAAACTTTGCGAGGAATTTTTATACAATAAAAGAAAAATACTGTAGCCAAGAACCACCAGAGGGGGGTACCTGGGTGGGCACAACCCACCAGGGCGCGTCACCCCCTCCAGGCGCGCCCAGGTGGGTTGTCCCCACCTGGTGGCCCCACAGACCCTGAAACCGACGCTATAAAATCCTATTTTTCCAGAAAAAATCAGGGAGAAAAAATTATCGCGTTTCGCAAGACGGAGCCGCCGCCACCTCCTGTTCTTCATCGGGAGGCCAGATCTGGAGTCCGTTTGGGGCTCCGGAGAGGGGGATCTTCGATCTTCGTCATCATCAACCCTTCTCCATCGCCAATTCCATGATGCTCCCCACCGGGAGTGAGTAATTCCTTCGTAGGCTCACTGGTCGGTGAGGAGTTGGATGAGATTCATCATGTAATCGAGTTAGTTTTGTTAGGGCTTGATCCCTAGTATCCATTATGTTCTGAGATTGATGTTGCTATGACTTTGCTATGCTTAATGCTTGACACTTTGGGCCCGGGTGCCATGATTTCAGATCTGAACCGTTTATGTTATCACCATTATATCCATGTTCTAGATCCGATCTTGCAAGTTATAGTCACCTACTACGTGTTATGATCCGGCAAACCCGGAGTGACAATAGTCGGGAGACTTCCCGGTGATGACCGTAGTTTGAGGAGTTCATGTATTCATCGTGTGTTAATGCTTTGTTCCGGTTCTCTATTAAAAGGAGGCCTTAATATCCCTTAGTTTCCAATATGGACCCCACTGCCACGGGAGGGTAGGACAAAAGATGTCATGCAAGTTCTTTCCATAAGCACGTATGACTATTTACAGAATACATGCCTACATTATATTTATGAACTGGAGCTAGTGCCGTATCGCCCTAGGTTATGACTGCAAATGATGAATATCATCCAACAAATTGCCGATCCAATGCCTACGATTTTCCTACATATTGTTCTTGCTAAGTTACTACTTCTATTGTTACTATTGCACTTGCTACAAAATCACTGCTATCACTGTTACCGTTACTATTGCTGTTGCTACTACTATCAAAACTATCATACTACTATGCTACTGATCACTTTGCTGCAGATAATTAATCTCCAGGTGTGGTTGAATTGACAACTCAGCTGCTAATACTTGCAAATATTCTTTGGCTCCCCTTGTGTCGAATCGATAAATTTGGGTTGAATACTCTACCCTCGAAAATTGTTGCGATCCCCTATACTTGTGGGTTATCAAGACCTTTTTCTGGCGCCGTTGCCGGGGAGCATAGCTATATTTGTTGAGTCACTTGGGATTATTATCAAATTATCACTATGAAGAATCTGAAGGATGCTAAGACTAAGATTTTTCCCTCTAAGATGAGGGGAGGTAAGGAACTGCCATCCAGCTCCGCTTTAGATTCTCCTTCTGTTATAAGTAGACTTGCAAAACCACCACATGCTATCAATTCTGATATGTTGCAAGTTATTGATGATGCTACTTCTGCTATGAATGCTACTCAAGATGATGCTAGTACCTTGCTTGATGATAATGTGCCACTAGGAGAATTTCTTGATGAACAAATTGCTAGAGTAAGACAGTATGATATTGTTGAAACTGAAAATCTTGAAACACCTATTAGAACTAGCCCTCCTAGATATGAATTGCCAAAGGTACCGGAAGGTTATGTTATGAATGAGGAGGCAACTAGAGACATTCTTGCTTGGAAGGACAGAGATGATCTAGAAAAATTACTATGCAAGTATAAAGAAAAGACTCCGAATGCTAAAATGAAATGTGATCCTCAGTTTGCTACTTCACCTATCTGTGTTGATGATAAGGATTATGAATTCTCTGTCGACCCAGAGTTAATTACTTTGGTTGAATCTGATCCTTTTCATGGTTATGAAACTGAAACTGTTGTGGCACATCTTACTAAGTTGAATGATATAGGCACCCTTTTTGCTCATGATGAGAAAATTCGCTACTATTATATTCTCAAATTATTTCCATTCTCATTAAAGGGTGATGCTAAAGCTTGGTACAATACTCTTGCTCCTGGTTGTGTGCGTAGTCCCCAGGATATGATATACTACTTCTCTGAAAAATATTTCCCTGCTCATAAGAAACAAGCTGCCTTGCAGGAAATATTTAACTTTGTGCAAATTGAAGAAGAGAGTCTCCCACAAGCTTGGGGGAGGCTTCTCCAATTGCTTAATGCTTTGCCTGATCATCCTCTTAAGAAAAATGAAATACTTGATATCTTCTATAATGGACTAACCGATGCTTCTAGGGACTTCCTAGATAGTTGTGCTGGTTGTGTTTTCAGGGAACGAACTATTGGGCAAGCTGAAGAATTATTGAATAACATATTGAAAAATTATGATGATTGGACTCTTCCTGAACCACCGCCTAAACCCACTCCGAAGAAGAGGGGTATCTTATATCTCAGTCCCGAAGATATGCAAGAGGCAAAGAAATCTATGAAGGAAAAAGGTATTAAAGCAGAGGATGTTAAAAATTTACCACCTATTGACGAAATACATGGGCTTGAAACACCACCACCACCTAAGGTGGTAGAGGTAAATTCTTTACTAAAGTTCGATGAAGGTGATATTCCTTATAATAAACATCCTAGCCAATGCCTTTATGAGTTTGATAATTACATTAGAAAGCAAGATCACTTCAATGCAAATGTTATGAAACAGTTGAAATACAATTCTGATATGATTGCTCGCTTGAGTGACTTGTTATTTAAAATCTCAAATGATGTTAGAGGTGTAGGAAAGCATGCTTCTATGGTTCAAACTCAGTTAGAACAAGTTGCTAAATCTCAAAGAGAGTTGTTAGATGAAATGAATAATAATATCAATGATCATGCTGTTAGAGTAATGACTAGGGGAGGTAGGATGACTCAGGTACCACTTTATCCTAAGGGACACCCAAAAAGAATTGAACAAGACTCTCAAAGAGTTGACACTGATACACATAGTCCTTCTAGAAAGA
Organism: Thinopyrum elongatum; assembly: GCA_011799875.1. Lineage (NCBI taxonomy): Eukaryota > Viridiplantae > Streptophyta > Magnoliopsida > Poales > Poaceae > Thinopyrum > Thinopyrum elongatum. The sequence goes on along the minus strand of CM022302.1, from coordinate 75,347,636 downwards.
AAAAGAAGAAGAAAAATGATAGGACTTTGCATGCCTCTAGTGAACCTGAAGTAGAAAAACCTCCTGATAATGATAATGAAGTTTCTATCTCTGATGCTGAAACTCAATCTGGTAGTGAACACTCACCTTCTGATAATGAAAAAGATAATGATGAGGTTCATGAAGACACTCAACCAAATAATAAAGGACCAAACAATGATGTTGAGATAGAACCAGCAGTTGATCTTGATAACCCACAACCCAAGAATAAAAGATATGATAAAAGGGACTTTGTTGCTAGAAAACACGGTAAAGAAAGAGAACCATGGGTTCAAAAACCAATGCCCTTTCCACCTAGGTTAACCAAAAAGAAAGATGATGAAGAATTTGAACGCTTTGCTGAAATGCTGAGGCCAGTCTTTTTGCGTACTCGCTTGACTGATATCTTAAAAATACCTCCTTATGCAAAGTACATGAAAGACATCATCACCAATAAAAGAAAAATACCGGAAGCTGAAATCTCCACCATGCTTGCTAATTATACTTTTAAAGATGGAGTACCTAAAAAGCTTGGAGATCCGGGAATACCAACTATACCTTGCTCCATCAAAAGAAATTATGTGAAAACTGCTTTATGTGATTTGGGAGCTGGTGTTAGTGTTATGCCTTTTTCTTTATATAAAAGACATGATTTGAATAAACTCACACCTACTGAAATATCCTTGCAAATGGCTGACAAATCAACAGCCATACCTATCGGTATTTGTGAGGATGTGCCCGTTGTTGTTGCTAATGTTACTATTTTGACTGACTTTGTTATACTTGAGATGCCTGAGGACGACAACATGTCGATTATCCTTGGTAGACCCATCTTGAATACTGCAGGGGCTGTTATTGATTGCAATAAAAGCAAGGTCACTTTTCATATCAATGGTAATGAGCATACGGTGCACTTTCCGAAGAAACAATTCCAAGTGAATGGTATTAATGTTATTGAAAAATCTCTGACAATCACTATTGGAAGTTTTCAACTACCGCTATCTACTATTAAAAAGAAATATGAAATGCTTATTGTTGGGGACATTCATATCCCCATTGAGGTAACTTAGTGTTTTACGAAAGTTCTTCGGTTTCATGCTAATCGAAAGTGGTTGTTAATAAGACCTGATCAACCTTATTAATGGATCAATTTTTGAGAGGTATGAAGTTGATGAATTTAGTGAGCACTACTTTCTGTCTCTACATTTTGTTTTCTATTTTTATTAGTTAAATAAAATAAAATGCCATGTTTTGTCTGTTTTCTGAGTTTTCCGTGCAATAAAAAATGACCCAAAAATAAAAGTTCTCAGAATGCTCTGAAAATTTAATACGATTTTTTTTAATATTTAAGAATTTTTGGTGCAAATAATATCAGAGGGAGGTGCACCAGGTGGGCACAACCCACCTGGGCGCGCCAGGACCCCCAGGTGCGCCATGGTGGGTTGCGGTCCCCACGTGGGCCCCCTCACTTATCTCTTCATCCCACATCACTACCTACCTCCAGAAAAAAATCACCTTTGCTCTCTCTCTCGTGTTCTTGATCTAAAACCCGCGGATTTCGATCTCTTTGCTCGAAGCTCCATTTCCGAAACTGTTCGGGGGATTGTTGCTTGGTATGTGACTCCTCCGTTAGTCCAATTAGTTTTTTGCTTTAGTGGTCTATATTTAGAATAATTAGTTACTCTTGGTGCTGCTGTAGATGAGCTTGCATGTTGAATTCTTAGAGTTCTAAGTAGTTTGATTGCTTGCTATGGCTTCTATGCATCCTTATGAGTAGCTGCTTTCAATCTTGTGAAGTTCTGTTGAGAAAAATTTTGTGGACTAAAAATTTCAGAATTTTGTTCATAGGAAAAAGATGAGTATCTTTAGGAAGTTTGCTTCCAAGAAGAACTCCAAGGGGGTTATTGGGGAGTCATCTGACAGTGATCTCCATACCCGGAGAATGGCGGAGGTACGGCCGTGTGAATGGCCGCATAACCCGTTCATGGAAGGGGCCGGAATCCTTCAGGAGTTTGCACAATATGCTGCTAATGCCGGCCTCACCGACTTCATCGCAGCTGAATATGAACAGTATCATCTCCTCACAAATTCCTTTGTGCAAAGTTTTAATTTCTTGAGTAGGAATAATCCCCCTGAGGTGCAGTTTAATTTATATGCTGAACCCCATCAGATACCGCTTACTGAATTTTATGACATATGCTTGCTTCCTTCTGATGGTGGTTTAGTAGAGCCTAGGCCTGCAGAGTTTGATGGTTTTTACCGTACTCTGACCGTGGGGGATGAGAGAGGGGTGTCGGCTGTCACTGCCACTAGCTTACACTTTTCGGCTGTACATTATTTTGCTCTATTCATTGCGAAGTGTTTGCTTGCTAGAGAGAAGGTAGCTGCACTCAGTGCACCAGACTTTGCTGTTTTACGCCGTGCACTTTTCGGCGACAACACATATAGCTTGGGAGCTATTGTGGCACGTCGCCTCCAAATTAACAAATCCAAGGGAAAAATACATGGTGGTATTTACGCTACTCGTTTGGCTACTCACTTTAACATTCAGATACGCCAGCATGATTATCCTTTGCCCAAGGTTTACCTAGATCGCGCGGCCATGGAACACCACCAGTTTATTGATAAAGAGAACACTGACATTCCTATTCCGTATAACCTGGTTTTCAGTGTGGACACTCGTGATATTATTCCATTACCTACACCTGCTTTGTTTGATCCTATTGCCAGGGGCGGATATAGGATTATGCCTGAGAACATCGTCGCCTACCAGAACAATCTCGCTGCTGCACAGGTGGAGCCTCAGCAGTGGGACCCTCAGGTGCCCGCTCCTCAGCACTTTAACATAGGACCCCATGGCTTCTTCGAGTGGTGATTACCAAGTTAGGCCAAAAGCCTAAGCTTGGGAGAGTACGTATTTCCACCGACATTACATTCATGTTCACACATTTCATTCCAGTTGTCGGTATCACACTTTTTCATTGTATTATCCATGTTAGATTTATTTTCTCGCATTCTTTTTGTGTGTTTGAAAAACTTTGAGAAACTCCAAAAACATATTTCCTGCTTCTTTTTGATTTTTCTTCCTAGTTTAAATTGATATAGCACTAAAAAGAAAACCCAAAAAGATTTCTTTGTTCTTCTTTTACTTGTTGGGAGCTTTCCCGTGTAAATAGTTTTTCTCGTTTTTGCTTTTCCCTTTTTATTTGCTTGTTTACGAAAAACCAAAAACTCCAAAAATATTTCAGTGTGTTTCTCTGAATTTCTTTTTCCTTTTTATCGAGTCGTACCGAGGAGAAGACCACGATGAAAATGTTGAGTGGCTCTCATATGCATTATTGTTGATCTAACAAAGAGCACATTTTACCTTGTCTTCTCCTTTTGAATAAAATGTTTGCAGATTCTAGCTTAGTCCATGTCACTCTTGCACTATTATTATTTTCAAATCGTTCGGTCGTGCAAGTGAAAGGCAATAATGACGATATTTGATGAACTAGCCGTGGCAGAGAGAAACGGGTATGAAATCGACTTGTTCTGTTTTTGTAAATATGTTTAACCTAGTATCCATGATTCAGCCTATTATGATCAAACATGTTTGCAATGACAATTAGAGATTATAGTTTCTCATGCCATGCATAAGTAGCTAGGAGTGGATAATGATTTATCTTGGATGTCAACATTGCGTTAAAATGATTGTGATGTAGTATGATGATATGGTATCCTCCTCTGAATATTCGAGTGGCTTGACTTGGCACATGTTCATGCATGTAGTTGAATCAAAACCAACATAGCCTCTATGATATTTATGTTCATGGTGTTCATATCCTACTCATGCTAGTATCCAATGTTACTTATGCATAATGCGTGTTCATGACCGTTGTTGCTCTCTAGCTGGCCGCTTCTCAACCTATTTGCTAGCCTTCGCCTGTACTAAGTGGGAATTCTACTTGTGCATCAAAAACCTGAAACCCAAGTTATTCCAGATGAGTCCACCATACCTACCTATATGCGGTATTACCCTGCCGTCCTAAGTAAATCTGCATGTACCACCTCTAAAAACTTCAAATAAATATCCTTTTTGTGTGCCTGGATTGTTCATAGAAGGAGGTAGTCAGTATCTTCCATGCTAAGCGGGTTATTCTCATGATGAGTGTTTATTCACTCATCCTTGCACGAGAGGGGCGGTAATAGGGATTCCCAGTCCCGAACTCAAAATGCAAATAATTAAACAAAACTCCCCCAGGACTGTTGTTGGTATGGACGGCACCCGTTGTTTCGGACAAGCCGTGGAGTGTGACTGTTGGTGGAGGGGGAGTAAACCTTTACCTTTATCGCTTGGGAACCGCCACTAATGTGTTTAGCATGGAAGATATTGATAACTGATGGTCGCAAAGTAAACAAGAAGGGTGCATCTCTCAAAATTTCATTTACCTCTATTTTTAAAACTTGAGCTCTGGCACCTCTGCAAATCACTGCTTCCCTCTGTGAAGGGACTATCTATTTACTTTTATGTTGTGTCATCACCTTCTCAAATAAGCGCGAGAACCTGAGAGCACTGCTATCATGCTTATGCATTGTGTGTAGTTAATGTTGGGTGCATCATGACTGGATCTTTTCTACCATGAATTACAATGTTTAGTCGCTGCTCGGACTTTGGAGGTGCTCTGCATTTATGTTTTGCGGTCTCAGAAAGGGCTAGTGAGATACCACTATTGTCATATTATATCATGGTTGTTTTAATAACATGTTGTTGTTTGAGATATCTTATTATTGCTCGCTAGCTGATTATGTCATTGTTATGAGTTAATATAATTTTTAAGAGTTATTGTCGACATGGTTAGTTATAATCTTTGCTGAAAACCTGGGTGCTATTTAAGCTTATTTATGCAAACAAGAGCAAAAGAGTTCGTAAAAGTTTTTCTTTTTCACTTTCAGTTTATCAACTGAATTGCTTGAGGACAAGCAAAGGTTTAAGCTTGGGGGAGTTGATACGTCTCCATCGTATCTACTTTTCCTAACGCTTTTCCTCTTGTTTTGGGCTCTAATTTGCATGATTTGAATGAAACTAACCCGGACTGACGCTGTTTTCAGCAGAACTACCATGGTGTTGTTTTTGTGCAGAAATAAAAGTTCTCGGAATGGAACGAAACTTTGCGAGGAATTTTTATACAATAAAAGAAAAATACTAGAGCTAAGAACCACCGGAGGGGGGCACCTGGGTGGGCACAACCCACCAGGGCACGCCACCCCCTCTAGGCGCGCCCAGGTGGGTTGTCCCCACCTGGTGGCCCCGAAGACCATGAAACCGACGCTATAAAATCCTATTTTTCCAGAAAAAATTAGGTAGAAAAAATTATCGCGTTTCGCGAGACGGAGCCGCCGCCACCTCCTGTTCTTCATCGGGAGGCCAGATCTGGAGTCCGTTTGGGGCTCCGGAGAGGGGGATCTTCGATCTTCGTCATCATCAACCCTTCTCCATTGCCAATTCCATGATGCTCCCCACCGGGAGTGAGTAATTCCTTCGTAGGCTCACTGGTCGGTGAGGAGTTGGATGAGATTCATCATGTAATCGAGTTAGTTTTGTTAGGGCTTGATCCCTAGTATCCATTATGTTCTGAGATTGATGTTGCTATGACTTTGCTATGCTTAATGCTTGACACTTTGGGCCCGGGTGCCATGATTTCAGATCTGAACCGTTTATGTTATCACCATTATATCCATGTTCTAGATCCGATCTTGCAAGTTATAGTCACCTACTACGTGTTATGATCTAGCAACCCTGGAGTGACAATAGTCGGGACACTTCCCGGTGATGATCGTAGTTTGAGGAGTTCATGTATTCACCGTGTGTTAATGCTTTGTTCCGGTTCTCTATTAAAAGGAGGCCTTAATATCCCTTAGTTTCCAATATGGACCCCGCTGCCACGAGAGGGTAGGACAAAAGATGTCATGCAAGTTCTTTCCATAAGCACGTATGACTATTTACGGAATACATGCCTACATTATATTTATGAACTGGAGCTAGTGCCGTATCGCCCTAGGTTATGACTGTCACATGATGAATATCATCCAACAAATTGCCGGTCCAATGCCTACGATTTTCCTACATATTGTTGTTGCTAAGTTACTACTGCTATTGTTACTATTGCACTTGCTACAAAATCACTGCTATCACTGTTACCGTTACTATTGCTGTTGCTACTACTATCAAAACTATCATACTACTGTGCTACTGATCACTTTGCTGCAGATAGTTAATCTCCAGGTGTGGTTGAATTGACAACTCAGCTGCTAATACTTGCAAATATTCTTTGGTTCCCCTTGTGTCGAATCAATAAATTTGGGTTGAATACTCTACCCTTGAAAACTATTGCGATCCCCTATACTTGTGGGTTATCAATTACCTCTTCGAGAGGGCCTGAACCTGGGTAAACACCGTGTTCATCATCCCTTGTTCCCCATCGATCTCAGATCCACAGCTTGGGACCCCTACCCCGACGTCTGCCGGTTTTGACACCGACAATAAGCCTGGACGAACTCTTATATAAAGCAACGGGCTCCCGAGGACACATGGGAATTACTGTCAAGTTAGTTTTTATCATGCTCATATGATTCGTGTTCATTACTTTGATAATTTGATATGTGGGTGGGCCGGTGCTTGGGTGCTGTCTTTACTTGGACAAACCTCCCACTTATGATTAACCTTTCTCGCAACCATCCGCAACTACGAAAGAAGAATTAAGATAAATCTATCCATAGCATGAAACATGTGGATCCAAATCAGCCCCTTACGAAGCAACGCATAAACTAGAGTTTAAGCTTTTGTCACTCTAGCAACCCATCATCTACTTATTACTTCCCAATGACTTCCCCTAGGCCCAAATCATGGTGAAGTGTCATGTAGTCGATGTTCATATAACACCACTAGAGGAAAGACAACATACATCTCATCAAAATATCGAACGAATACCAAATTCACATGATTACTTATAACAAGACTTCTCCCATGTCCTCGGGAACAAACGTAACTACTCACAAAGCATATTCATGTTCATAATCAGAGGGGTATTGAATAGCATTAAGGATCTGAACATATGATCTTCCACCGAATAAACCAACTAGCATCAACTACAAGGAGTAATCAACACTACTAGCAACCCACATGTACCAATCTGAGGTTTTGGGGCAAAGATCGGATACAAGAGATGAACTAGGGTTTGAGAGGAGATGGTGCTGGTGAAGATGTTGATGGAGATTGACCCCCTCTCGATGAGAGGATCGTTGGTGATGACGATGGCTTCGATTTCCCCCTCCCGGAGGGAAGTTTCCCCGGTAGAACAGCTCCGCCGGAGCCCTAGATTGCTTCTGCCCAGGTTCCGCCTCAAGACGGCGGCGCTTCATCCCAAAAGCTTCCTTATGATTTTTTCCAGGTCAAAAGCCACCATATAGCAGAAGATGGGCACCGGAGACCTGCCAGGGGGCCCACAAGCCCTAGGGGCGCGCCCAGGGTGGTAGGATGCACCCCCCAGGCTTGTGGCCACCTGATGGGTCCCCCTCTCGTATTTCTTCGCCCAATAGTTTTTATATATTCCAAAATAATTCTCCGTAAATTTTCAGGACTTTTGGAGTTGTGCAGAATAGGTCTCTCAGATTTGCTCCTTTCCGGTCCAGAATTCCAGCTGCCGGCATTCTCCCTCTTTGTGTAAACCTTGTAAAATAAGAGAGAAAAGGCATAAGTATTGTGCCATAATGTGTAATAGCAGCCCATAATGCAATAAATATCAATATAAAAGCATGATGCAAAATGGACATATCAGACAACATCAATCATCATCTGGCCAGACACAGGTGACTACATCACAGGGATGCCGGAACACAATAACGAGAAAGAAGAACAAAATCGTTAACAAGGATTTCGATATAGTGAGCATGCCGATGACTCAGGAGGATACCGATGCATCCCGGGTTTTGTGAAGTATCGCGAAGCAAAGTAAAAATCACATGATAACCAAAGGTTCACTCGAATATCATTCATGTGCCCATAGGGATCGATACGGAGGTCCACGGTCCCGCTGTCGATTATTTAACGAACGGTTTCGTTCATGTCTATGAGTTACCGAACCTACGGGGTCACAAGCTTAAGGCAATCACAATCTGCTAAGTGTTAGTAGGACGGGATTCATGAGAATATATTTGTGGAATTATTTCATGAATATTCCGAATAGTTCCGAGAGGATCCGGAAGCGTTTCGGGGTCACCAGAAGGGTTTCAGAGAGTATCGGGTAATACCAGGTATTACCGATAAATTATATATAGGTGGGAAATGTTTCCAGAGATGTTAAAACATATATAAAATGGTCTGAAAGTATGTAGAACATTTTATATTTAATTTAAATATCAATGGGCCTAAAAAGGCCAAGAGGTGGAAGGCAACTTGGGCCACAAAGGCCCAAGTGGAGGTGGAGCCTCCTACCCTAAGGAAGGAAGCCGAATTGGACAAGGGGGAGGATTCCTCCTCCCCTCCTAGGCCGAATTGGACAAGGGGGAGGATCGCCTCAAGGGGGAAACTTTCCCCCTTGGTGGCTGCCCTCTCCCTCCCCTCCAACCTATATATACTAGAGGTTTTTGCTCTACAAATTTTCGAGCCTCCACTAGTTCTTCTAGTTCTAGTTCTAGTTGGTCCTAGTTGACTAATTAGATCTAGGCTAATCCTCTTGTCCTCATAATTAGAAGCCTTGTGTGGTTCTAATCTCCTCCCTCTAATTTTCCTGCGACGATTAGCTCTGGACGGCGAAGCGCTGCCGGATCGTGAAGGCTGCACACTTGCAACCAAGTAGAGAGGTCGTGCTTTCGGTCTTTGGTTCGAGGGACTGTTCGTGGGCGGTTCGCGGGATTGTTCATCAACGGTTCGAGGGACCCCAAGTACGATCTACATCGTCATGTTCTTCTCCCATAGCAACTCGGTGACGGTAGCGATCGTGATCCCAACCCGTTATGCATCTTCATATTGATCTTGGGTGATCATAGGCGCAATTTTTTTGTTTTCTCTTACGTTTCCCAACAGTGGCATCAAGAGCAGCTATATGAGTAGGTCCAGGTTGCGATCTAGATCACATGTGATTGTGAGGGTTGATGCTCTTGCTATGCTTCCCTCGAGTGTTTCTTTGGTTCAATTCATCGACGACATGGTGTCACTTTTCCCAAGGTTCAGACAATCGATCGGCTCTGGCTGTCGACAATCTGCTAATAGTTCCTTGGGCTTCACCATAGTTGAGAATAGTGAACCGTCGCATACACAAGAGGGTGCCGAAGATGGATGATCTTCTAGGGGTCACGCGTATTGACGAAGTTTAGTGTGGGGCTAGAGACTTTTAATTAAGTCTCTTGTTTCACACACCCCGAAACTTAATCTAGCATCAAGAATCATCACCTATTTGTGGATGTAGATAGCTAGTATTATTTGCTAAAACTGGTTTACCGCGTAACTAATTTTTTGCTAAAACCTATTAGAGGACGTCTAACTTGGTTTTGCAGGGTATGCATATGATATGGTATAACCTTCATCATGATAATGAGTTTATGTATGAGATGGTTATATGTTGTAATGTTAAGTGACCTGCGCGTCACGACATGATGGCTGGAGACACGAGATTGCCACGTTAATGTAAAATTTGTAGAGATAGCCCACAGGTTACATGTAACAATGGCAAACATACACGAAGGATCCCAACGAGGAGAAGGTGTACCTGGCGCGGGACGAGGAGCTATAATTTCGTGCCATGGCGGAATTTCTGAATTTGGTGCCACGACAATGTTTTCTGAAATGATTGCCATGGCAACGTTTTCTGAAATTGCCGCCATGTTAACATTTCTGAAACGATTGCCATGGCGATGAAGTATTGGCCATCACGACGCTTCAACTAGAGATTGAAGATGATCATGGAGATTCCTGGCGCCCAGGGCCATACCATATCATGCTTTTATGAATTGCCTGAGATGTTTATTCCTGTGTTGTTTTCACCCTTTGATTGTGTAGTAGTCAATTATTAGGGTGATCTCTCACAGTAAATATCAAGTTAAAAGATGCTCTTCCCAGTGTTGCAACCGTCTATGACACATAGCATTCCGGAGTGCGTCATGTCCACATGAGTACAAACGGGACGTGAGCTGTAAGACGGAACTGGTCAGACCAGTTGGCAGATAGCACTCGGTTTCCTTGAAGTTCTAGCAGAATCATTCTGAGTTCGAAGCACAAAGCATCAAAAGATGAACAAGAGTCATATGTTGATTTGGAGGAAAACGCATAAGCACATGTGGAATGTTAAACGGTAAAACCTGATTCCTATAGTCTTGCCTCTAGGACTAGCTCAAGTGTTGTATGTTGATCATGTTTTTCTGATCGTGGGATTTCGTTAAGTGTAATGATAGTCCCAAAAACAACATTGAGGGTATGATGTTAGAATAACGATCATATTGAATTAAGCCAACTTGTTTGTTATACTTTGAGATGTAACCATGACAAGTCTATTGATATAACATGGAGAGTTAATGTATGCTTTAGTTCCTTAGACCATGAGAGTATCATAGTCACTTCATACCGGGCGATGGTCTTTGGGGTTGCTTAAATGTCATATGTAACATGGTGATCATAACGACAACTTTTAGGTTCATCGAAAAGTATGGCAAGGGGCTAGGTAGCTCAAGAGTGGAATTTGCTCCTTCGACGATGAAGAGATATTCTTGGGCCCTCTGTGTGTGATGACATCCATCATTGTCTGGCCAGACACAGGTGACTATGTCACGGGGATGCCGGAACATGTCAACGAGAAAGAAGAACAAAACCAGTAAGGAGGAGATCGGTATAGGTGAGCATGAGAATGACTCAAGAGGATAGCGATATATTTGACCTTGGGTTTTGTAAAGTATCGCGAACCAACTAGAATAGCATATGATAACCAAAGGTTCACTCGAATATCATTCGAGTATTCATAGGGATCAAATATGGATGTCCACGGTTTCGCTATTGGTCATTGAACGAAACGAAGTTTCGTTCATGTCTATGTTTTACTGAACCTACAGGGTCACACGCTTAAGGGAATCATGATTTGTTGAGTGTTAGTGGAGTAAGAGTTATGAGAAAATATTCATGAAATAGTTTCGGGAATGTTAGAAAGTTTCGAGAGAAACTGGAAGCGTTTCGGGGTTACCGGAAGAGTTTTGGGGTTTATCGGGTATACCGGGAATTGATATATAGGTGGAAAAAGAGTTTATAACAATGTCTTTAGTTCAACGATCGTTTGATCTTTAGAGCTACATGTACTAGTGTAATTTGGTAATTTCAGCGCATGATTTCCTTCAAGAGAAGTACAAATAGTTAAAAAATAGGGAGCTGAAATAAGTTGGCTATCTATAAGGGCATGAGCCCCCCCCCCCCCTGGCAGCTTGCAGAGTGATTCTTCAAGCACTAACCCTAGAATATGCTTCCACCCCATGTGTTGCCTCCCTTACCATTGTTCCCGGTAGTGGCCGCGATAACTCGTCCTCCGCCCTTCCTCCTTGTGGTGTGAGGTTTATATTCCTCTATGTAGTGGAGGCATAAAGGTTGTGCCAAAGGCTAGTCGGGCGGCCCAAGTTGACACACTGTGGAATAGGTGGTGGTGACGATGCCCTTGGTTGTTCACTCGCTAACTCCACCCTGTATGGAAGGTAATTTAGTAGACGCCCTCATGATCCTCATCTGTGACGACGTGGTGCTCTCCTCCCTACCACGAAAGCACCTCTGGTGAACTTGCCCATATCCAACATGCCTCCCTCATATTCCTCTCTAGGATGGACAAGGAGTTGGAGGTTAGGGGGACAAAGACACCTATGTGTATCATTACCTCCTTGGAGGCGTCGACGCGACGTGTCGTCGTGGCCTTAACCGTGTCCACCAGCCCCATCCTCTGGCTCTGATACATCCTAAATTTATATATTCCTTTTGAAGTTTAATTGAGATTTTACTATGTTTTTAATTGCTATATGTATTGTGTGTTGTCTAATTTAAGGCCTAGGCAACATGATCTAAAGACCTACGTGGTTAAGCACGCGTTGTATAGCGATTCCTCGACCTTTCATGTGATAGGTGTTGGTATCAACGAGGAGCGAAGGCGATATGAGGAGCACGAGAAGCGACATCAGTTAAGGTGTTGTTTCAATATATTGATTTTAGACACCGAGCCGACCATTGCTAATGGCAATGAGGGGGGGGGGGGCAATAGTACTCTCTTCATTTCAAAATAATTGAACTTATAGGGTTATCCTGAATTAAACTTTTAAAAGTTAGAAAAATCTCCAAAGATCTACACAATATATAATACACATATAAAAATATATATATCATAATGAATACAGTGAAGCAAATTTGACGTTGTAGATGTGGATATATTTTAAAATCGACTTAATCAAACTTAATGAAGTTTGACTTTTCAAACCTAGAACTTCAATTATTTGCAAAGGGGGGAAGCGTTGAACAAACCCGGAAGGAAGGGGTTATTCATGGGTTGCTTGTCTGTCGAGCATCTAAGACAAAGATCAACAACATACTATCAGTTGAAGGCATTTGTATTGCTTACTATAAATTGTTACACATGGTGATCTCATTGCAGGAAAATAGAGTCTCATCACCATTATTTACTTTCCACGCAAAGTTTATTACTTCAATTTAATCCTCTATTCAACAACCATCGCTACTCTAAAATCTGATAGGTACTCTTCATTAGTCGACACATTTGAGTTAAATGACATATCAAGCGTTGTTGAAACAACAATAACAACACTCTTGTTATACCTTGAGGAATCGATATTAAATTGGGAAACAACACTTCCTGATTCATGCTTCAACTAGCCTTGTGCACTGGCAGAACATTAGATATCGTGTGCTTCTAATTGACTGTTTTTGCATCAGGTCAATTGCATATAGAGTCCGACTAGTTTGGTGGAGGTTCACGTGATCAGGTCATGTTCTTGGCACTTCTCTTGTCTCACCCTAGAGACGATCTTCCTTATTTTTTTATACGCAACTATGAGGCTACTCTCTGGATCAATTGTTCTTCTTCTATTAGCCTCTTCTACTTCCGATTTTGGAGGCCCACTCTGGGGTACTTGGCTTGGGAAGAAGGATGGGGATCATGGTGCCATTGAGTTGTTGTCTCGTCGTTTGTTGTCTTGCAAGGATTGTTCGCACCTGGTCCGAGTTTGCCAAGACGATGCTTTATTCACCATGTGCATCGTTGGCGGCTCCCTTGCTGCTTTGGGCAAACCAAGACTTTATAATCTCATTTCTCGTTTTTTCATGGTTCTTGCCCTTTTCTGGTACTGTTTGTTTGATCTCTGCTCTTCGCGGTGGCAACGAGAGCCCGACTTGCTAGTGACAGATTGAATTTTGTGAGCGGAGGTGCCGTTCGATGGCTACCCTGTCCCGATGCTCACGTTGTGCACGGATGCAAACTTATGTTTTGTGTGACTTGACACGTATCCCGTCCTTTGGCGGTGGATTGGTCGGTGTCTCCGAATAACTTTCTTGTTTTTTTTGGGCCCGAATGCTTCTCTTGTAAAAAATATATATTTCATGTCGGCTGTATCTGCAAATGGACCTGTGTGGGTCTACCCTGTACTAATGTGGTTCACCGTGGAGTTTTTTTTTTTTTTGTGTGGTTCAACGTGAAGTTGGCTGCAAAACAGGAACTCCCAAGGGACCAAACCGCCCTCAAAGTTTCCAAATAAATAGCCGTCAAAGCTTCTCCCCTTTTCCATCCGGCACCCTCCACACGTTTCTTCTCCACACCCCCGCGAGTTAGCGGAATTGCCACGCGAGTCCTCCAAGTTTCGCGATGGAGCCACCCGCACCCGGTTCAGAGCCGGTCGAGGAGGACCGCATCCAAGAACCGGACCCCAACTCCAACGCCTCCTCCAATGGGGATGGGGCCCCGACCGCTGCTGCGCCGCCACCTCCACCTCCCCGCGCGACGCCCCTCCACCTCGACCAGGCCGGAGGCGGCGCCGATGGGTCGACCTCCGCCACGGTGTTCGACCCCCGGAAGGGCAAGGATCCGGTGCCCCCGCTGCCGCCCTGGGTCATTCCTCCTCCTCCGAGCCCCGCGGGCAGCAGCAGTTCCTCCACCTCCTCCCCCGACTTCGGCGCGGCATTCAGAGCCGGGGCCTTCGGAGACGGGGTCGGGGAGTCGAGCACCGCCGCCGAACTCAGAGCCCGCGGCGGCAGGGCACGGGTTACGTGGAGCGACCCCTTGGTGGCGGACACAAGGGAGGAGCCCAACGCGGCGGCGCATCCGTTCGACCACGGGATGATCGATCGGCTGGTGCGAGATCAGGCGGCCATCGACGGGGCGATTGGGCTATGGGAAGAGCACGACGAGGCGGCGCCGTCGGTCGACCCCAAGCTGGTTGCGCAGTCGTTGCTCGAGCGGCTGGCGAACGTGCAAGCGGCCGTCGACGAGGACAACAGGCGACGGGAACAGCAGGTGACGGCCTCTGCGACGTGCTCTTGTTGTTTCTTGGAGTTCTTGGAGTCTCTGTCTCTGGAGTGCGTTCTTGAGCGTTTCTTGGTTTCCTCTTGAGCAGTACGACTCGTTGCGCGCGGAAGAGGCGATGTATAGGAAGGATCAGGTATGCCATGAATCTGGTCTTCTTGCTTGCTCGGAATTGCTTGCTGTAGTCTGTTAAAATGTTGGGGACAGTTTGGCGATTAGGCATTTCCTGATTATTACTCGAGTTCTTCTTGCGGTGCGTTATGAAATTTAGAGGTAGGCAAGGATCTTGTTGTGATTATTCGCAACTGTTCAAGATTTAGGCGTCCAGGCTTGTGTTAATTGATTCTTCTAGGAGTATTTGGTTTGGCATGATAGCATGTTTTGCACTTTTGCTGCAAGTGAAAAGTGTGGGGAGATATGAGGATCATGTCTTGGCAGTGGTTGCTGTCATATTTTGGCAAGAAATCTTGATGCCAAAATGTAGATGAATGGTGTTATAGGGGAAGTTAATCTGAATGTTTGCTCGGGATTACATGGCTCTATGCTTTTGTCTTTTGTCATCTGTTGCCTGAAAGGCTGAAACTGGCTCCCAAGCCTCAAAACTCGATTCATACGAATAACTCAAATATTTCAATCGTGTTAGCCCTTTCACCCTTGCTAATCCGAAATGTGATCTTGATGCTAATTCTGTGGAGCAGGAGAAACTATCACAAGCAAAGGTTGTGGTAAAGGTGAAACCCAAGCAGGACAAACTAGGTATAAACTGGAGTTGGATCAAGAACAAGGTATGGCCTGAATCTTGTCCAATCTTCTCACTTGTGATTCTTGGGTGGTATGAACTGGGATTTTTTGTGCATAGAAAGTAGAACTGGGATTTTTTTTTTTGGTTTTCTTTGGTTTCTGTTTGTTCATGTTAAATTCTTGGACCTGTTAGTGTAATCAAGGCATGAAATCTTGGTTAGAGTGATACGCGGCATCGTAGAATATAGGAGTAATCTTGGGCAAATGTTGGCAGAAGTACACTCGTGGATCTTTCCACAATCTGGCATTGTATTTTGAAGCAAATGGCTATCTTGTTGAAACTGTTGTCTGTAAAATGTGGGGAAATCATGAGGTGATGTCCTACTGCAATATTTTGGCAACAGAGCCTCAAGTCAAATGTATGAGCTTCCTTTGCAAACAGATGCTGTTATCAGAAACTTTAATCTAGACATTAGTTCAAGACTGCATAATTGGACATAATTCCTGTAAATCGTTTGCCATTCACATGCAAAATCGGCGACCACTTCAGGATTTGGTCGAGAAGTTTCGCCATTATGTCGATTGGTACCTGGAACTGGTTCAGAAGCCCCAGAATATAATTCATGTATAATAGTTACCAAAAATAAAGAAGCTTTGGATGCACATGTTTTGTGGTCTTGCTATACAGTAGTATTATTTTTCCTTTTGACAGGGAAAAGGAAAAAATATTGACTGCTTGTTTGTTAATTCCATTATTTTTCATTCCCTTATTTCTTTGTTTTTAAATACTCGATCTTGTTGATTCTGTACAATTGCAAGACTGGCAGGATGTATGGTCTTTAACTTCGTTTTCTTCATTTCCTGTCAAATAGATTTTTCGTAGAGAAGGAAGGGAAATATGTTCGGAACATGTGAACCACCAGGTTTGTCTCCATTTTGCCTGATGTAATGTTCAAAATGAAAGTGCAAGAAAAATCAGGATCAAAGCCCTATATCACAAGATACTGTGATTAGTGGTTCAGAAGGATTATGTTCTCTTTTAAAATACTAAATTGTATATTAACTCTTGGTTGTGATAGTCTGATGGGACCTGAATCGTACTTGTACTGTTCTTGAGTTTATCATGTATTAATAGACATCTTCTTGTTTTCTTACTGAACAACAACCAATCAGTATCAATGATGGGATTATATACTAGCGGTTTCAAACATTTCCAGAGAACATGGAAACCTTAAGATTTGAATGAAAACAAAATTTCCATCACATTTTTAGATATGTTGTTTTCATGTTCAACTCAGCGTAATTTGAATTCTCATATTTGTGCGTTCGTTGCAGACACGTCCCATCACTGAAGTCAGAAGGCATCATAGGCTTGCTTCTGACGAGGCGAACCATCTTGATGCCTATTCAGAATATAGATCGGTGATTGGAGATGGGGAGTGTTTCTACAGGAGCTTCATATTTTCGTACCTTGTAATCGTCCTCCCCTCTTTTCATTATCATAGGATGTAGGTTTAGTTATTTATTAACTTTCTCTGTTTTCGTGAATGTACAACAGGAGCAAGTTATTGATAGGCAGGACACACATGAGGAACATCGTCTCCTTCGTGTTGTTGAAAGAATGTCCATGCAACATGCAAATCTTCGATGGAACTCTGACTTTCGCAGGAGCAGCAAAGTAAGTTCTCGCCTTCTCCATACTTGTTCTTTCTTTTTCTTTTTTTGAGTGTAATGTTCTTTCTTGGATAAACATGCTTGCAAGGGATGATGATTCTATTCAGGTTACAGTACACTTCAATCAGCATCTGGCATCTCCCAATCTTTGTTTGTCATTTGCAGGAGATTCACGATTGCTTAACAGTAGTGGCATGCCATCACAGTTTTATACACTGTTGGCAGAAACTCAAATTTGAAGTTTATTGTAAAGTTAACGACCCGATTGTAACAACAGCCTTAAGAAAATTTACTTGCAAAGGAACGTCGATATAATAAGGAAGTAACATAATTTTATGATTGTTTGAGCACTGCAACAATGCTCACCTACTGGTTATTATTGTTTAGTCACCTCACTGTTCTGTTACTAGCTATAGTATATGCTTAACGACTAAAGATTCTCAGGCGAGTTATCTTAGGTGTGTTCTTTTATATCTTTCCATTGATCAGTATTCTGTATGTATCATTGTAACCTATGATATATGATTATCAACTGCGAATTATTGAGTCGCTGGTTCTTTCAGGCGTTTAAGAATCTGATCAAGAAAATAATGAGACGGAAACATGGCAGAGAATCAACTAGCAGGTTTTTGACTCGCTTGGTTTTCTGCAATTCCATCATAGTATTGTGGCCGAAAGCATTCCATCTCACTGACATAATATGTGCCATTTTTAGCCGCCGTAAAGAGAAACTTCTCAAGTTCTTCAGCAAGGATGATACGACACTAGACAGTGAGAGAAACACCCTTGAATTCATATTTCCTTTTGTCCATCACAATTCATGTTTCTGACACATTTTCTTGGTTAGTTTTCATTTTCCTCAGATTAGTAGTAGCTATCCAAATGTGCTCGCACAGGGAGGTGTATGAACCGCTTATACCAGGGCTCAGAGGAAATTACAATCTGGAAGATGTCAGTGATGCATATTCTCCCTTACATTACCTTTGTGCTGATTTCCAATGCATCCATTGTTGGATACATGACACTCAATTTACCTAACCTATTATTGTTGTTGTATGTACAGTGGTGCTTTTGGCGCGTCACTCCAGCTCGTCGGTTCACGGATCATGTTATGATGGTGGCCTTGGCCAGAGCGCTTGAGGTACCGCTCAGAGTGGAGCGAGTCCGAGGAGGATATGATCCAGATATCTACACTGGTCCTGGAGTTCCCCGTCCGAGAGTGACCCTGCTGTACTCGGCAAATCACTACGAAATCATCTACCCGCGTGCTCCTTCTGCTGAGAGTTCAAGTCATCAGGCTTCCCAGAGAGAAAATGCTGCTGATCAGGGTTCAAGTCAACAGACTTCCCAGAGAAAACATCCTGCTGATCAGAGTTCAAGTCATCAGGTTTCCCAGAGAGAAGATCCTGCTGATCAGAGTTGAAGTGAACAGATTCCACTGGATTAAAGTTGAGTTGGGCTGCTGCCTATGAATGAGATTAGTGGTAGGCATATCATCCTCCAGATATCTACATGCAGTGATGAAGTTGGGGTAGGCATAGCATATACACTTGTGCGTTCTTCTTTGATAGGGAGAAAAACTTGTGGTGTTGTTTGAATTGTTGGCTGGTATACTTGTGCATTCTTTGAAAGAATTTCTTTCTAATGTTGGCAAAGATACATACTGCTGATGCCACTGGATTGATTGATCAGTTTGGTGCTAAGGATGAAACTGTTTTCCAACAATTTACTCATATTACCCTGCCTGCTTTGTGAAACTGTTTTCCAACAACAACCTGGCTGGTATTACTTTGTAATGTACTACTCCCTAGCTTGCAAGACGATATTATATTATGGGACGGAGGGAGTACCAAACTACCAAAACTGTGGTTAAGACAACTTGTTGTACCTATTGATTCAGGCATGAGGTACATATCACACCACATGGTCTTCAAATAGCAGACCGGCTGGGATCTTTTCTAGTGATCCCTTTCGCTTACATCAGTGGAAGTTGTAGAAACCGCAATCTTTGCACATGTGGTTCATCAAGGGTGGACTCCAACTCTGGAATAAGGTTCAACACATCAATACAATCTACAAGAAGGGAAAATGGCACATCACATTCAAAAAATGTTCACGCTTTTAAAAAATATGTTCGTGACATTTTGAAAAACAATTATACAATGTAAAAAATGGTCACATGCTCCAAACAAAATATTCATAACATTTTAAAAGATGTTTATACAATGTAAAAAATATTCGAGTAATTTAAAACATAAAATATTCGAGTAATTTAAAACATACTCCCTATAACCTAAAGTAAGATCATTTTTAATACTATGATAGTGTCTAAAATGGTCTTATATTTTGGAACGGAGGGAGTAGTTTTTAGCATTAAAAAAGTTTGCGACATTAAAAAAATGTTCACACATTTTAAAAATATGTTCGTGAAATTTTTATAAAATGCTATGCAATGTAAAAAAATGTTCACGTAATTTTGGACAGTTGTTGGCGTCTTCATGGTCCATCTTGAGTCATTGCAGTTCAAGAAAATCTCCAAGGCAACCATCGGATCTTACTATCATCCATTCGAAACTGTCTCTACTCCAGGTAGTAGCATGCCTTTTACATTGTGAGTATAACAAAGCCGAGTTATTTTTTCATAATTGGCTGATTAAATGCTTTTCACATCCTTTCTTTGTTAAGGTAACGATTTGAAGTACTGTCATATCACGTGCTCATATTGTTGCTTGATGACCTCTTCAAGTCTTCAACATATATTTCCCATACCTACACAATGTTGTTTCTAGTATTATTGTTCACTACTAGGAAAAGGGCTATAGCTAATACGGACATTAATGGCGCACCATGTATGTGGTGCGTCACTGCTATATAGCAGTGGCGCACCAGATACAGGTGCGCCATTAGTGTCCTCATTACTAATGGCGCACCAGACACAAGGTGCGCCATTACTAGCAAATTTTATTTTATTTTATTTCTCCAAAACTATTAATGGCGCACCAGGGCACAGTGCGCCATTACTAGTTTTAACTAATAATGGCGCACCACAAACTATGTGCGCCACTACTAACAATTTTTTTTTTATTTTTTTTTTCAAAACTAGTAATGGCGCACCTGGGTACAGTGCGCCATTACTAGTTCAAACTAGTAATGGCGCACCACAACCACGGTGCGCCACTACTAACAATTTTTATTTTTTTTGCAAAACTAGTAATGGCGCACCACATAACATGTGCGCCATTAGTAACCAGGGTTACTAATGGCGCATTGGAAAAGTGGTGCGCCATTACTAACTTTCTGAGTCTTACAAAAAATTCACCAAATGCCCCCCCCCCCCCCCCGTGTGGACCCGCCTTTTCAGTTTAAAAAAAATAAAAGAAAATGATAGAAATGTCAAAAAAATAAAAGAAAATAAGATTCCCATGTGATATGTGGTCTAGTTGTTAGCAAAATTTACAAACATGAATTTTTGACTTTTTTGCAAAATCTCTCGAGAATTTGTAAAATAGGCATAACTTTTGCATACGAACTCCGATGAAAAAGTTTTTTATATGAAAAATCATCTACTCGAAAAGTTACATCCGAATTCAACCGGGAAAAACCCCGTTGAAGATTTTCAGAATCCCCAAAAACCTAACAGAACGAAAGATACGGGGCGGTTAAGATCTAGAGGGGGGGGGAAATGGAAAAAAAATTCAAACTTACTAGTGGCGCACCATAACAGAAAAAAAATTGGTTTTGAATTTTTTTTTTTGGAATTTTTTTTCAAAATATGATACGTAATATGACCGGGAAGTTTGAAATATTTTTTTAAAATTTCATCACACTCATGAACATGAACAAAGTCCTAGACATCAACAAGATTTAATAGGATTGATATGATAGATATATCAACAAGTGCTTGTTAAGTGAGGTGGTGCTGGGATTGGATAGAACTGCGAAGTTAAGCGTGCTCGGGCTGGAGTAGTGTGAGGATGAGTGACCTTCCGGGAAGTTTGACCACTTAGTGCGATTTGACTTAAGATTAAGCATATTGACCCGAGATTAAGAAAAATTTGGAAAAAAAAATTTGAAAAAAAAATGAAAAAAAATTGTTAGTAATGGCGCACTTCTATGTGGTGCGCCATTACTAAGTCAGAAAAAATAATTTTGAAAAAAAATTTGAAATTTTTTTTTGAAAAAAAATTGTTAGTAATGGCGCACTTCTATGTGGTGCGCCATTATTAAGTCAGATAGTAATGGCGCACCGTTTGACATATTAATGGCGCACTGCGAGGTGCGCCACTATTGTCTTGTATACTAATGGCGCACCAGGGATGCGTCATTAGTATTTGTTACTAGTGGCGTGATGATAGTGGCGCACCTGTAGTGCGCCATTAATGGCCAAAACAGGTGCGCCACTAATTAGCCTTTTCCTAGTAGTGGTTTTATCATTGAACCTGCAACTATCTGCTTCAACTCAGTGCTATGTAGGAAGAACAAAAACTATATGAACTTACTAGAGTGATTTATCTGGTTGCTATGCATTCGTGAAATAATCAAATGAACCAACTATTTTGTTCATGCTGTGGATTGACTGCAGATTAGTTAAACATGATATATAGATAATATGAAAATATATGCAATGGACATAAAGATTGGTTAGTTCTGTAATAAATTAATAATTGAAAAAAATTCACTCTTGCTTGCCTACTGAAATATGCAAGAGCTGTATCTGTATAATGGTAATGTTAGTACATATAGCTGCAGTGTAATTTTCTGTTCTTTCGAAGATGAGGTACATAGCAGTTTGAAGTTGACCAACTATATGAAAAATTAGCTTGAAGCAACTAAAATTTTGAATAGGTAGCTCAATTAGTACATTTGGAAGCTTAAACGCTAGTTATTTTTCTATCTTTCAGTATTTAAATATTGTTATCTCTGCTGAGCTTGCTAATAATCTTAAATCCATAATAGTGACTTGGTTTCAAATTTACAAAATAATTGTTATTTTATCACTTGTAGTAGAGTCCTATTGCAAGTTTTTGTTTATACCATGAAAAATGAATAACTTTATTTTATCCTTTTAAATTACAGCTTCGAGTTGATCTAAGTATCTTGTTAATGCATCCTCGTATCTATTTGGCTTTTTATTTTGGGTCCCATTGGTCCCAAAGTCAAAAATGATTGAGAGGGATTTTATTAGTTATTTTGATATAAAGGAGAAGATCAAGGAGTTGAGTTTCCAACCCTTGGGACAACGTTTATTATTAGAAGAAGGTGGCCAACGGGAACTCCATGGTTGAGTTAACAAATGATGCAGACATGATGAACATGCTATCGGAATTTGATGCTTATACGGAAATCAGTTTGCATGTTTGATTGGGGGCGAGCAACGTAAACGAGAAGCCACGGGACACGAGCGTGGCGCACGGCTGACTTGGGCGTTGTGCGTTGGACGTGACGCGAGCGACCGCCATCGGGCCGAGCCGGTCGGGAGAAGCTGCGCGGCCCGGTTCAGCAGTGAGAAAAATAGCCAGGAAAAACCATTGACGTGGCATGCCAGTTGGACCTAACAATTGTGACCGACCGGTCAGAATGCTCACAAAACTTTAAACAGGGTAAATTGTGTCAATTTTTTTGTTAAATAGGGTAAAACGGATGAAATTTCGCTAAATAGGGTAATTAGTGTCAAAAATGTCAAAATAGGGGGTAAAAAACGGAATTCACTCTTTAACTTATGCTTGTACTGGGAAAATTGCCCGTGCGTTGCAACGGGATCCACAAACACTATCTTTGGAGTGTCAACATGCAAGGAAGATAAATACAAAAGGATTATATGTGTTTTAACCTCCTTACTGCATCTTGGTTGACACTATTCTTACCCTACATCACGTACAACACATGACAACACGTAAGACATTGTGTAAGATCCTGCCAAATATCCGCCTCATCTCCGCCATGATGACCTCCTGTCCACTGCCACCGTGATGGACCGCACGTCGACAAGGTGTGGTAGCCCCGGGGAGCGTGCTACCTACAGGATGCCAAGCTCGGTCAGAATCCTCGGGGCATCATCCAGGCATCCAACATCACCCCCAACCTCCTACTCCCCACTTTGTAACAGAGCGAACATGACTACCATGAATTAGGTTTGGCCAGTTGCGGAGTAATGTCCTCTGAAGGAAGCATGATGGAGGTTCTCCCGTGTGCTCTGATGTCCTCTGCATGGTAGTCGCCTCGAATTGGAGGGGCTCGTGGACTGGTGGTGTATGTACGCCCGCGGCCGAGGAGGAAGAGATGGATGGGGTTCGGTGCGGAGGAGTACCTCCTCGGGGCAGGAGCAGGGCCGGTGGCGGCGGAGCCCCGAGTCAGTCGCTGGGAACCGACGCTTCCAGGAGGAGGACCGCGGCAGGTGTGGCTCGGGGGATTTGGGGCTAATTCATCAGCCGGCTGAGGGCAGCGACTCCGGCCGCCGGAGATTCGTCAGGTGGCGAAGACAGTGGGGGTGAGCGGGATGAAGCTCCCCATGGGATCGGCCTCCTCGTCTGGGTACCGACACTTCGAGGACGACGACCATGGCAGGTGTGTCTCGCGGGAGTTTGGGACGGATTCATCAGCCCGCTGAGGGCAGCAACTCCGGCCACCGGAGACCTGATAGGCGGCGGAGACGGTGCCGTGAGAGGGATGAAACACCCCATGGAATCGGTCTCCTCGTCCGCTAGCTCCGTTTGTAACTCGTCCGCTCCATGGGATCGAACTGATATTTATGGAAGGAATTAGAGGAGACGCCGACGGGTGTAGAGTCGGACTCCAAGTGAGAGTCTGTATTTCTATGGAAAATGTTGAACGTGACATATCTGTATTTTCATACAATTAATCTTTCTATAGTTTCTAGCCTTGCATAGTTGACTTTTAGAGATATGGTATGATTAGTTGACTTGTCACGCAAGACATCTCGTGTATATTTGTGACCAACTCCGAGGAATACAATTGAGTTGCATCCCATATCTTTTCTACATGGTATCAGTTTTCATCGCGGTCTCCCTCGCTTCCGCTCCACGCAGCCGCCGCTCCTACCTGTAGCCGCCGCTGCCCCCCTCCCGAACCCTAACGCCGCCGCCGCTACTCCCTCCGTAGCCACCGCTGCCTTCTACCAAACCCTACGCCGCCGCCGCTACTCCCTCCTGTAGCCGCCGCTGCCTCCCCCCAAACCCTACGCCGCCGCCGCTACTCCCTCCCGTAGCCGCCACTGCCCCTCCCCTACCCTCGGTCGCCATCTTCTCCCCAGCCACCACCTAAACCCTAACACCGCCGCCACCCCACCTCCCTCCCACCGCCACCATGTCCCGCTCCAAGGCCGATCCGTCCGACGCCGGCTCCTTCGCTGGCCCCATGTTCACCTCTGATCGCCTCAACGAGCTCCACGCGTGCCCGCCGTCCTCGACCTCGACTCGCCATCCTACAACGCATGGCGCACCTACTTCGCGCTCTTGTTCCGCTCCTACCGTCTCATCGAGCATGTTGACGGGAGCGTCGACTTCCGCGACATGAAGGACGACGACGAGTGGCTTGCCGTGGACGCTTGCATCGTCAAGTGGCTCTTCCTCACCATCTCACGGGGTCTCTTCGACATGATGAACTCCCGTGACCCGTCGGCGTACGCCATGTGGACACGGTTGTGCGACCTCTTCCTCGACAATCAACTCCAACGCCGTGTTTTCCTCCAAGGGGAGTTCTTCATGCTGCAGCAAAATGATCTCTCGATCGATGAGTACTGCACGGGGCTAAAGGTCCTCATCGACGAGCTGCGCGACGTTGGCATGACCATTGACGACTCCGTCCTCCTCACCAACCTCCTTCGGGGCCTCCACCCCGACCTCGGCTTGTTCGCCGCCAACCTCTCCCTCGTCACGCCAACGTACGCCAAGGCCGTCACATATCTTCGCATGGAGGAGAAGCGCCTTCGCCACTCTGCTCGACAGGCGACCCACACCGCTCTCCATGTCGGCCTCGCCGTCGGCCACGGCGCGCCTCCAACCCCGCCCGCTCCTCGTCCTCCTGCTCCGACCCCGCCACCCGCGCCCGCTCCCTCTGGTGGTTGCAAGCAGAAGGGTCGCGGGGGTCGGCCCCGCAACTCCAACCAGCGCCGTGCCCTCCCGCGAACCCCGTGGCAGCCCCTACTCCACCCTGGCTGTCGGGGTACAACCCCTGGACGGGTGTCGTGCATGCTTACTCCATGCCCGCCCCCCTGCTCCGGGCATCCTTGGTGCACGGCCGGCCTCTCATCAGGCGCTGCTGACCGCGCCTGCCCCCGGTCCTGCGGCATATGGCGGCGCCGCGGCCTACGGTGGCTATCTGATACGTATCCAACGTATCTATATTTTTTTATTGTTCCATGCTATTATATTATCTGTTTTGGATGTTTTATATGCATTAATATGCTATTTTATATTATTTTTGGGACTAACTTATTAACCTAGAGCCCAGTGCCAGTGCCAGTTTCTGTTTTTTCCTTGTTTTTGAGCTTCGCAGAAAAGGAATACCAAACGGAGTCCAAACGGAATAAAAGCTTCGCGATGATTTTTCTTGGACCAGAAGACACCCAGGAGACTTGGAGTGCAAGTCAGAAGAGCCACGAGGTGGCCACAAGGGGGGAGGGTGCGCCCAGGGGGGTAGGGCGCGCCCCCTGCCTTGTGGGCCCCTCGGTGACCCCCTGACCTACATCTTCCTCCTATATATTCACATATATTCCCAAACCACCAGAAGCATCCACGAAAACACTTTTTCACCGCCGCAACCTTCTGTTCCCGTGAGATCCCATATTGGGGCCTTTTCCGGCATCCTGCCAGAGGGGGATTCGATCACGGAGGGCTTCTACATCAACTCTATTGCCCTTCCGATGAAGCGTGAGTAGTTTACCTCAGACCTACGGGTCCATAGCTAGTAGCTAGATGGCTTCTTCTCTCTCTTTGATTCTCAATACAACGTTCTCCTTGATGTTCTTGGAGATCTATCCGATGTAATCTTCTTTTGCGGTGTGTTTGTCGAGATCCGATGAATTATGGATTTATGATCAGCTTATCTATGAATATTATTTGAATCTTCTCTAAATTCTTTTATGCATGATTTGATATCCTTATAATTCTCTTCGAACTATCGGTTTGGTTTGGCCAACTAGATTGGTTTTTCTTGCAATGGGAGAAGTGCTTGGCTTTGGGTTCAATCTTGCGGTGTCCTCTCCCAGTGACAGTAGGGGCAGCGAGGCACGTATTGTATTGTTGCCATCGAGGATAAAAAGATGGGGTTTACATCATATTGCTTGAGTTTATTCTTCTACATCATGTCATCTTACTTAAAGCGTTACTCTGTTCTTCATGAACTTAATACTCTAGATGCAGGCAGGAGTCGGTGGATGTGTGGAGTAATAGTAGTAGATGCAGGCAGGAGTCGGTCTACTTGACACAGACGTGATGCCTATATTTCATAATCATTGCCTTGGATATCGTCATAACTTTGCGCTTTTCTATCAATTGCTCGACAGTAATTTGTTCACCCACCGTATTATTTGCTATCTTGAGAGAAGCCTTTAGTGAAACCTATGACCCCGGGTCTATTTTCCATCATATTACTTTTCAATCTACTATTTTGTAATCTTTTATTTTCAAATCTATGAACCAAAAACTCTAAAAATATTTGCTTTATCTTTTGTTTAGTTTTATCTATCTCTATCAGATCTCACTTTTGCAAGTGACCGTGAAGGGATTGACAACCCCTTTATCGCGTTGGGTGCAAGTGTTTGATTGTTTGTGCAGGTATTGGTGATTTGTGCGTTGTCTCCTACTGGATTGATACCTTGGTTTTCTAACTGAGGGAAATACTTATCTCTACTTTGCTGCATCACCCTTTCCTCTTCAAGGGAAAAACCAACGCAAGCTCAAGAAGTAGCAGGAAGAGTTTCTGGCGCTGTTGCCGGGGAGATCTACGTCAAGCCTACCAAGTACCCATCATAAAACTCTCATCTCTTGCATTACATTATTTGCCATTTGCCTTTCGTTTTCCTCTCCCCCACTTCTAAAACGATTTTCGAAAAGATTTGCCTTTTCTTCGCCCTTCCTCCGTTCGTCTTTTCGTTTGCCTTTTTATTTGCCTTCTTTTCGTTTGCCCTTATGTCTTACTTGGTTTGTTTGCTTGTTCGCTTGGTAAAATTATGTGTTTATTGAAAAACAGAAACAAAAGTTTATGGATTCTCATCCACTTGCTAATCTTTTTAAGAGATCTAATTATGATGAACCTATTGCTAGTGAGTTGAGTGCACTAGATTATCTTTATGAGGTTTTGCTTGAAATTCGTGAATCTGAAAATTGCGATGAAGTGTTGAAAGAAGAAAATTATAAAGTGATTCACGATAGCTCCTTGAATGAAAAGCATGATTGCAATGATGTTATTATAAATTCTATTAATGTCAATTGTGTTGATGATATGCAAAACCCTAAGCTTGGGGATGCTAGTTTTGCTATGTCCACTACTTGTTGCAATGATCATGATTGGGGTGATTCTTCTTATGATCTTGAAAATTTATTTAAGCCCCATGATGAATATGAGATTTATAATAATGTTTGCAATAATATTGAAAGTGGGTTTGAAAGAGTGTCAACTCGAGATCCCACATATTTGGAGAATGATCAATCTTATGAAATTTTTGATAAAAGTAGGTTTGGAGAGGTCATGACTTTATTTTATGATAATCCCACTATTTTGGAAGAGTGTCAACTTTGCATGCATGTGGTTCATGTAGAGAATATTTTATGTGATAGCTATATTGTTGAATTTGAATATGATCCCACATGTAATTATTATGAGAGAGGAAAATATGGTCATAGAAATTTTTATGTTGCTAAATTACCTCTCTTCATGTTGAGATTGTCAATGTTTTATTCTCCTTCCTTGCATATGCTAGGTTTTTCTTGTTTTGATAATTTGTTTGCTTATAAAATGCCTATGTATAGGAAGTATGTTAGACTTAAACTCGTTTTTCACATGCTTTATAATGCTCTCTTTGTGCTTCAATTCTTGTCTTTCATGTGAGCATCATTGAAATCTCAATGCCTAGCTAAAAAGGCTTTAAAGAAAAGCACTTGTTGGGAGACAACCCAATATTTTTCCTTGCTGTTTTGCAATAAATAATTCATCTAGCCTCTGGTTAGATGTGTTTTTGTGTTCTAATTAGTGTTTGTGCCAAGTAAGACCTTTGGGATGGCTTACGGTGATAGTTGATTTGATCTTGCTGAAAAACAGAAACTTTTGCGTCCAATCACATAATTGTTTAGATTCACTGGAGCGTGAAAAAACCCTGAATTTTTTTACACAAGATTTATAAACAAATTTCCTATGTTTTCATAATTTTGAAGAATTTTTGGAGTTACAGAAGTATTATAACAATTCAGATCTTCGCAGACTATTCTGTTTTTGACAGATTCTGTTTTCTATGTGTTGTTTGCTTATTTTGATGAATCTATGGGTAGTATCGGGGGGTATGAACCATGGAGAAACTGGAATAAAGTAGGTATTGCACCAATATAAATAAAGAATGAGTTCACAAAAGTGCCAAAAGTGGTGATTTATTTTCTTATACTAACGGAGCTTATGAGATTTTCTGTTGAGTTTTGTGTTGTGAAGTTTTCAAATTTTGGGTAAGGATTTGATGGACTATGAAATAAGGAGTGGCAAGAGCTTAAGCTTGGGGATGCCCAAGGCACCCCAAGATAATATTCAAGTACAATCAAGAGCCTAAGCTTGGAGATGCCCCGGAAGGGGCATCCCCTCTTTCGTCTTCGTCTATCTGTAACTTTACTTGAGGCTATATTTTTATTCACCACATGATATGTGTTTTGCTTGGAGCGTCTTGTATGATTTGAGTCTTTATTTTTTAGTTTGCCACAATCATCCTTATTGTACACACCTTTTGAGAGGGACACGCATGAATCGCGATTTATTAGAATACTCTATGTGCTTCACTTATATCTTTTGAGCTAGGCAATTTTGCTCTAGTGCTTCACTTATATCTTTTTAGAGCACGGCGGTGGCCTTATTTTGTAGAAATTATTGAACTCTCATGCTTCACTTATATTATTTTGAGAGTCTCTAAACAACGTGGTAATTTTCTTTGGTTATGAATTTAGTCCTAATATGATAGGCATCCAAGAGGGATATAATAAAAACTTTCATATAAAGTGCATTGAATACTATGAGAAGTTTGATTCCTTATGATTGTTTTGAGATATAGAGATGGTGATATTAGAGTCATGCTAGTGAGTAATTTTGAATTGGAGAAATACTTGTGTCGAGGTTTGTGATTCCCGTAGCATGCACGTATGGTGAACCGTTATGTAACGAAGTTGGAGCATGAGGTATTTTTTGATTGTCTTCCTTATGAGTGGCGGTCAGGGACGAGCGATGGTCTTTTCCTACCAATCTATCCCCCTAGGAGCATGCGCGTAGTACTTTGTTTCGATGACTAATAGATTTTTGCAATAAGTATGTGAGTTCTTTATGACTAATGTTGAGTCCATGGATTATACGCACTCTCACCCTTCCACCTTTGCTAGCCTCTCTAGTGCTGCGTAACTTTCACCGCTACCATAAATCCACCATATACCTTCCTCAAAACAGCCACCATACCTACTTATTATGGCATTTCCATAGCCATTCCGAGATATATTGCCATGCAACTTTCCACCGTTCCGTTTTATTATGACACGTTTCATCATTGTCATATTGCTTTGCATGATCATGTAGTTGGCATCGTATTTGTGGCAAAGCCACCTTTCATAATTTTTTCATACATGTCACTCTTGAGTCATTGCACATCCCGGTACACTGTCGGAGGCATTCATATAGAGTCATATTTTTGTTCTAAGTATCGAGTTGTAAGTAAATAAGAGTGTGATGATCTTTATTATTAGAGCATTGTCCCATGTGAGAAAATAAAAATAAAAGGGAGGCCAAAGAAGCCAAACAAAAAAAGAGAAAAAGAGAGAAGGGGCAATGTTACTATCCTTTTTTTCCACACTTGTGCTTCAAAGTAGCACCATGATCTTCATGATAGAGAGTCTCCTATGTTGTCACTTTCATATGCTAGTGGGAATTTTTCATTATAGAACTTGGCTTGTATATTCCAACGATGGGCTTCCTCAAATTGCCCTAGGTCTTCATGAGCATGCAAGTTGGATGCACACCCACTTAGTTTTCTTTTGAGCTTTCATAAACTTATATCTCTAATGCATCCGTTACATGGCAATCCCTACTCACTCACATCGATATCTATTGATGGGCATCTCCATAGCCTGTTAATACGCCTAGTTGATGTGAGACTATCTCCCTTTTTTTGTCTTCTCCACAACCACCATATTTTATTCCACCTATAGTGCTATGTCCATGGCTCATACCCATGTATTGTGTGAAAGTTGAAAAGGTTTGAGAACACCAAAAGTATGAAACAATTGCTTGGCTTGTCATCGGGGTTATGCATGATTTGAATACTTTGTGTGATGAAGATGGAGGATAGCTAGACTATATGATTTTGTAGGGATAAACTGGCCATGTTATTTTGAGAAGACATAATTGCCTTGTTAGTATGCTTGAATTATTATTGTTTTTATGTCAATATTAAACTTTTGTTTTGAATCTTATGGATCTGAACATTCATGCCACAATAAAGAAAATTACATGGATAAATACGTTAGGTAGCATTCCACATCAAAAATTCTGTTTTTATCATTTACCTACTCAAGGACGAGCAGGAATTAAGCTTGGGGATGCTTGATACGTCTCCAACGTATCTATAAATTTTGATTGTTCCATGCTATTATATTATCTGTTTTGAATGTTTTATATGCATTAATATGCTATTTTATATTATTTTTGGGACTAACTTATTAACCTAGAGCCTAGTGCCAGTTTCTGTTTTTTCCTTGTTTTTGAGCTTCGCAGAAAAGGAATACCAAACGGAGTCCAAACGGAATAAAACATTCGCAATGATTTTTCTTAGACCAGAAGATACCCAGGAGACTTGGAGTGCAAGTCAGAAGAGCCACGAGGCGGCCACAAGGGGGGAGGGTGCGCTCGGGGGGGTAGGGCGGGCCCCCTGCCTTGTGGGCCTCTCGGTGACCCCCTGACCTAGATCTTCCTCCTATATATTCACATATATTCCTAAACCACCAGAAGCATCCACGAAAACACTTTTCCACCGCCGCAACCTTCTGTTCCCGTGAGATCCCATCTTGGGGCCTTTTCCGGCATCCTGCCGGAGGGGGATTCGATCACGGAGGGCTTCTACATCAACTCTATTGCCCTTCCGGTGAAGCGTGAGTAGTTTACCTCAGACCTACGGGTCCATAGCTAGTAGCTAGATGACTTCTTCTCTCTCTTTGATTCTCAATACAACGTTCTTCTTGATGTTCTTGGAGATTTATCCGATGTAATCTTCTTTTGCGGTGTGTTTGTCGAGATCCGATGAATTGTGGATTTATGATCAGTTTATCTATGAATATTATTTGAATCTTCTCTGAATTCTTTTATGCATGATTTGATATCCTTGTAATTCTCTTCGAACTATCGGTTTGGTTTGGCCAACTAGATTGGTTTTTCTTGCAATGGGAGAAGTGCTTGGCTTTGGGTTCAATCTTGCGGTGTCCTCTCTCAGTGACAGTAGGGGCAGTGAGGCACGTATTGTATTGTTGCCATCGAGGATAAAAAGATGGGGTTTACATCATATTGCTTGAGTTCATTCCTCTACATCATGTCATCTTACTTAAAGCGTTACTCTGTTCTTCATGAACTTAATACTCTAGATGCAGGCAGGAGTCGGTCGATGTGTGGAGTAATAGTAGTAGATGCAGGCAGGAGTCGGTCTACTTGACACGGACGTGATGCCTATATTTCATAATCATTGCCTTGGATATCGTCATAACTCTGCGCTTTTCTATCAATTGCTCGACAGTAATTTGTTCACCCACCATATTATTTGCTATCTTGAGAGAAGCCTCTAGTGAAACCTATGGCCCCCGGGTCTATTTTCCATCATATTACTTTCCAATCTACTATTTTGCAATCTTTTATTTCCAGATCTATAAACCAAAAACCCTAAAAATATTTACTTTATCTTTTGTTTAGTTTTATCTATCTCTATCAGATCTCACTTTTGCAAGTGACCGTGAAGGGATTGACAACCCCTTTATCGTGTTGGGTGCAAGTGTTTGATTGTTTGTGCAGGTATTGGTGATTTGTGCGTTGTCTTCTACTGGATTGATACCTTGGTTCTCTAACTGAGGGAAATACTTATCTCTACTTTGCTGCATCACCCTTTCCTCTTCAAGGAAAAAACCAACGCAAGCTCAAGAGTAGCACTATCCGGCCTATGGTGGGTCTCCGGCCTACGGCGCGTATGGCGGTACCCCCGGCGGTGCTTGGGACCCGGCCCTCCTCTCCGCCCTTCATGCTGCACCCTCCCCGAGCAACTACAACGGTGGTGGCGATTGGTACATGGACACCGGCGCCGCCGCTCACATGGCTTCTAACCCCTGGTATCCTCTCCCGCGCCTCCCCCTATCCTTTCAACTCTCGCATCGTGGTTGGTGATGGCACCTCTCTTCCCATCACTCATCACGGTTCGTCCTCCCTTCCGTTTCCCTCTTCATCTTTAACTCTTAATTATGTGCTTGTCTCACCATCCTTAATCAAAAACCTATGTTCTGTTCGTACTCTTACTCGTGAACATCCTGTCACTGTTGAGTTTGACGCTCTTGGTTTCTCTGTCAAGGATGCTCGCTCCCGGAGGGTTCTGCACCGATGTGATTCCCCCGACGATCTTTACCCATGCGGTCCTACTACGAGTGGCGGTCCGGTTGCTCTCCATGCTGATGTCTCGCTTTGGCACGCTCGACTTGGTCATCCCGGCGCCGACGCTCTTCACAAAATTTTGAGCACTTTTTCCTTTTCGTGTAATAAATCAGCGGCTCATACTTGTCATGCTTGCCATATCGGAAAGCACGTTCGCTTGCCGTTTTCTTCATCTACATCAATTGCCACTTTTCCATTTGATGTTATTCATTGTGATGTTTGGACATCTCCAGTGCCTAGCAATTCGGGCTTATCATATTATCTTGTGATTTTAGATGATTTTTCTCACTTCACTTGGACTTTTTCGTTACGCCGTAAATCCGATGTCGCCTCCACCCTTCACTCCTTTTATGCTTATGTGAACACCCACTTTCATCGCACCATTGCTCACCTTCAAACAGATAACGGAAAAGAATTTGATAACCTCGCCATTCGACATCTTCTGTCCACCCATGGCACCATCTTTCGTCTTACATGTCCATATACATCCCAACAAAACGGTTGTGCCGAACGTGTCCTCCGCACCCTCAATGAGAGTGTTCGTGCGTTGCTCTTTCATGCACACATGCCCGCACGGTTTTGGCCCGATGCCCTCGTTACCGCCACGCTTCTTCTTAACATCCGGCCTTGCAAACCACGATGGAACTATACATCTCATCATCTCTTATTCGGGTCTCCTCCATCCTATGACGATCTTCACGTCTTCGGTTGCTTGTGTCACCCTAACATTACCGCTACCGCTCTGCATAAACTCGCGCCTCGGTCTCTCGCTTGTGTCTTTCTTGGCTACCAACCCAACACCAAAGGCTTTCGCTACTACGACCCATCTCTCGTCGTGTGTTCGTCTCGCGGCACGTTTACTTTGATGAGGTTGTCTTCCCTTTTGAGCAGGTATCTTCGACAACGGTCTCGTCTTCGGAGGCACCTCCTTGTCGGCCGCGTGGAGCCCTTGCGCTTCCTGCGCCGCGGCCGCATGCTCCTTCCGCGGCTCGTTCGGTTCCCTCAGCAGGACCTCCATCGCCGGCTGTGGTGGAACCGGCCTCGACTCCACCGGCTCAGGAGGAGCCGAACTCGTCTCCGCTGGCTTCGGCACCAGCCTCTGCAGGCGGGTCGGCCCCTTCATCACCGTCCACGGCCGAGCTCTCGGCCGTCTCCTCCGCCGCGACGTCGCCCTCTGCAGCACCCTTGGGGAACTCACCCGCGTCCACGCCGGCTGCAGGCTCGCCCGCCGGCTCGTTGTCGCTCTCCGCGGTCTCACCCGTGGACCCGTCTTCGCCACCCGCGGCCTCGCCCGTGATCTCGTCGCCGCCTTCTGCGGTCTCGCCTGTGGCCTCGACCACCGTCTCGTCGCCTGTGGTCTCCTCCACGGCCACGCCATCGTCGTCTTCCGCACCCGCGGCTGCGGCCCCACCTCGACGACGGCCTCGACCCCCGCCTCCGCCGCCTCATCACTCTATGGTGACGCATGCTAAAGACGGGATTTATCAGCCGAACCCTCGCTACCACAACCTCAGTGTCACGGCCATCTCCCCAGTACCGCGCTCAGTGCGCTCTGCATTGAGCGACCCGCACTGGCTCGCGGCCATGCGCGCTGAGTATGATGCTCTTGTCGCCAACAGGACCTGGACATTGGTCCCTCGCCCTCTCGGCGCCAACATCATTACTGGCAAGTGGGTATTTCGGCATAAACTTCTTCCGGATGGCTCTTTGGACAGGTACAAGGCTTGTTGGGTCGTTCGCGGATTTGCACAACGTGCCGGTGTTGACTTCTCGAAGACTTTCTCCCCGGTCGTTAAACTCGCCACGATTCGTGTTGTTCTTCAGCTTGCCGCATCTCGTCACTGGCCTGTTCATCAGCTTGACATCAACAACGCCTTCCTCTACGTTCATCTTAAGGAGCGTGTTCTTTGTCAGCAGCCAACTGGTTTTGTTGATCCCACTCAGCCTGATGACGTCTGCCTGCTCTCACGG
Source organism: Thinopyrum elongatum (assembly GCA_011799875.1). Taxonomy (NCBI): domain Eukaryota; kingdom Viridiplantae; phylum Streptophyta; class Magnoliopsida; order Poales; family Poaceae; genus Thinopyrum; species Thinopyrum elongatum. Next base: position 75,312,825 of record CM022302.1, on the reverse strand, counting down.
TCTCTTTACGGCCTGAAACAGGCGCCTCATGCGTGGTATCAACGCACTGCAGCATTCCTCACTGCTCTCGGGTTTCATAGCACCACCTCTGACACGTCGTTATTTGTGCTTCATCGAGCTGATCATGTCGCCATGCTTCTTTTGTATGTTGATGATATCATCATCACCGCTTCTCGCACGGATCTACTTTGCGACATTATTGGCCGCCTTGGTTCTGAGTTTCGGCTGAAGGACTTGGGCGCGTTGCACTTCTTCCTCGGCATTCATGTGCGACGTGATGCCTCCGGATTTTTTCTTCATCAAGGACAGTATGCTCTTGATCTCTTGGATCGTGCTGGCATGACCGACAGCAAACCTGCTGCTACTCCTGCCGAGGCCAAGCCGAAGCTCTCTGCTACTGCTGGACAGCCTGCCACTGACGCCGCTCTCTACCGCAGTATTGTTGGTGCTCTTCAGTACCTCATGCTCACCAGACCAGACATCCAGTTTGCCGTGCAGCAAGTTTGCTTGCACATGCACTCGCCTCGTGATGTTCACTGGTCTCTGGTCAAGCGCATTCTCCGGTATCTTCGCGGCACACCGACCTATGGCCTTCGTCTTCGTGCCTCCGCCTCCACTGAGCTTTTTGCCTACACTGATGCGGATTGGGCTGACTGTCCTGACACTCGACGATCCACGTCAGGATATTGTGTCTTCTTCGGTGACTCTCTCGTCTCAAGGTCCTCTAAGCGGCAGCCCACTGTCTCCCGCTCGAGTGCTGAGGCCGAGTACCGTGCTGTCGCCAACGTTGTTGCTGAGACGTGTTGGCTGCGTCAACTACTTGGTGAACTTCAGGTCGCAATCCCGAAAGCTACGGTGGTTTTCTGTGATAATGTTTCGGCCACCTACCTCGCGGCCAATCCGGTGCAGCATAAGCACACTAAGCACATTGAACTTGATGTTTACTTCGTCCGTGAGAAGGTACAGTTGGGTCAGCTCCGTGTTCTTCATGTACCGACCACCCAACAGTTCGCCAACATTATGACCAAAGGGCTTCCAACCGCTGCATTCCAGGAGTTCCGTTCCAGTCTTTGCATCGCCGACGCCGACGCTTCGACTGCGGGGGGGTGTTGAACGTGACATATCTGTACTTTCATACAATTAATCTTTTTATAGTCTCTAGCCTTGTATAGTTGACTTCTAGAGATATGGTAGGATTAGTTGGCTTGTCATGCAAGACATCTCGTGTATATATTATGACCAACTCCGAGGAATACAATTGAGTTGCATCCCATATCTTTTCTACAGAAAAGACCATGAAAGCAGGGAGATGAAAGGACAAAGAAAAACAGTGGACGACGGACAAAACATACCAAAAGTCACGAGAAGACCTGGACGTGCGGGTGTGCGAGAAAAAAACATATAAAGAGAACGATTTAAATAAAACATAAAACATATGGAGAACTATGAAAGGATCCGTACTTTAATATTAGGTAAAGATAACAGGCATTGGTGGTGGGTACGAAGGGGCTGTGAGGCATCCCTGGTGGACACGATGGAGACAATACTTAAAACGGTTATTCTGTTAGGTAATGCTATTGTGATGTATCGGTCGAGCAGGTACATGCAAATTGGGGTATCTGAACTGTTCTTATACCAAAGTGTATCACTTTATTTTTTAGTACCATTTCTCAAGTACCAAATATTGCCCACCTCCCATCATCCTTTCGTGGATTGCTGCATCCTGGATGTTTTCTCCAGGCCCTGCTTCCGTGCCTTCTTATAGATGAGGAGTCTGTCATGTTAAGTGGTAGCAGAATGAAATACTTCCTCTTTCATGTGCTTAGTGATAAACTTGAATACTCTTTCTTTGTTGTGGTTCATGTAATTGAGTGCTGGTAGATGGTCCAGTAACGATTGGTTTGAGTGAGGATCTGAGTGAGTGTGTTCTGGTTACCGGAGTGAAATCTCCTGGTATCTCTTGGCACAAATTTTTGAATGGCTCAAATAATATCTTTTGTACTGAAATTTCTAATCATAAAAAAATCGATGGGCCAAAAGGATCACATATGCTTGCATTCCTTATCATCTTTTCTCATAGATTCACATTTCCTGTAGGTTTTTGAGTATAGTATAAATACATCTGGGTTAATAAATCCTGATGAACAAAAATGCCTAACAGGCTATAAATGCAGCTTGACTGAAGATTATAAAAAGGGTCAGTTGCCGTATCTGCTTGCAAACTGTACTGTTTGAAGTACAACAAAGGCAATTCTGCATTACTAAATATAATTCATGTACTATTGTCTACTAGCATTATTACTCCTTTTCCCCCCGGAAATTGGTTTTGTGATTGTAAATTTTGTAAAACCGCATCTGGCTAAACATATCTCCAGTAAAGAAATGCCTAATCAGCTATATCAGCAACATGGCTTTGAATACAGTGAAACTCGAACAGCTGATAAATCATAAACCTCTTTGACCCTTGGCATTAGTGAATATCTGTGGATAAACAGAGCCTAGTCTTAGGTGGTGAATCAATTTGGTTATGCCCTCTTTACAACTGCAACTTCGGATAGTTGCCCCTGGCTGCTTACTAGACGGTCCCCAGTCTCTTAGATCGTCCTCATGGTTGGTTTGTCACAGTGGATTAGGTGGTGTTCTTTGTCTCCACTCGAGGTGTTCTTGTTAAGATTGTGTTTTCAATTGGATGGCGTTTATGGTTGTCGCGAATTTGGAGTGTTTGTCGGGTCGAATGTGCGGTCATGGGGTTTTATACTTTGTGAGTAGTCCGCATATGATCAATCCGTATCGGTTTTTCGTTAATTAACTGGACAATTCTTTTCTTTTTAATTAATCGATGAGGCAAAACTTTTACCACCGTTTAGAAGAAAAAACATCTTCGGTTGCGACGCATGGGCATGTTGATAATACTCCTCAATAATAAATAATTAAACTAGCTAGCAAGCTAAGGAACAAACCAACTAGGCCTAGTTAAGCAGTCGGGAAGGCCATCATCCTCCGGTGACCTGTAGACGCATTCCAACTTGTTTTCCTGCATGCTGTAGCAGTATGCCGCGACGGTAGAAACCTTCTGCTCGTCATGGACGTAGTAGATCCGAGTTCCGCCCCCGTTGGTGCCGTCATTCTCCCAGAAGGTTGCGTGGTACCTATCGACGAACAATTCGTAGTTACCAGCCTCGGCCACCTTGCGCCAGGCGAGCTGCCCGTCAGGCGCCGGAGAAGAGCCTAGCTCGAAGAGGTCGAAGGCCACCGGCCGGGACGACTTGACGGTGGTCCTTGCCACGACCAGGACCAGCTTGCTCGGCAACGCGACGAGGTGGACGTAATCCAACTCTTTCTTCCGAGGGCAGCTGGAGCCGTACATCTTGCTGCTGAGGTTGGGCATGTCCGGCGGACGCGGGACCAGCTGTAGGGCGCCGAGCGTGGCGGCGTCGAACACCGCCATCTCGCCGTTGGTGTCCATGCCGAACATCTTCCCGTCATGGTAGGCGAAGTCGAAGTAGCCGTAGCCTATGCGGTGGGGCTTCTCCACCTTGGTCCATGCCGCGTCGCCGGGGCGGCAGAAGAGCATGCCCGTGTACCCGTGCATCATGTGGTACATCATGACCGTCATGCCCGCCGCTGGCGGCGCCGGGGCGCCAGCCGGGAGGTGGACGGCGAAGCGTAAGTAGTCCGTGAACTCGAGGTAGGTCGGGAATATCCAGTTGCTGCACAGCGCCGTGTCCAGGTCGTTGCAGTGCACGTACCTTACGTGCCGGACGACGTCGCTGCCTGGGCCGTCGCGGGGTTAACATTTGAGAAAACATAGGCTTTGGTACACCCCCTTATCTTGCCATCTATTTTTGCATCGCGATTAGTGCAAGCACTTTTCTTTTTTTTGTTTCTTCCAAATAAAAGAACATATGAACTTCAAACTTTGCAGGACAACAAAACATGTCGTGAATCAAATATACTAAAAATATTATTTTTTACACAAAAAATTCTCATTTTGTATATTTATGTCGGTCGAAAAAATCTGAAAGTTTTTTCCCACATTATAGTAAGAATGTTTTGATGTTCTGCAAAGTTTGAAGTTCATACGTCGTTTTGTTTTGAAGAAACAAAAAAGAGAAAATTTCAAGTACTAAGTTAATTGTGTAGCACAGATCTCAAAGCAATATTGAAGGGTATGGATAAGAGGTGTCTGAAAGCCTGAGCTTTAAGAATCCACGTTCACCGTCGCGGACGGCGTTGAGCTTGGGCAGGGCCGCCGTGGCGCGGGTGGCAAGGTGCGAGACGTGGCAGGAGGCGTCGCGGGTGTCAAGGACGAGGGACCAGCCGCGGGACAAGGGAAGACAAACCGTGTGGGAGGCGCGGACACGGGGGAGCAGGAGGCGCGGCGCTGGCCCTGCCACGGCGCGCCATGCCCGGCACACGGAGCGGAACGCGGCGAGCCCGGTGAGGGCGTCGCGGGACCTCCGCGCGATGAGCTTCAGGAGATCGGAGGGGAGGTTCAACCAGTCGGGTTGCTCCGCCATTGCACGTACGCGCGCCGATCGCGCTCGCGCGTGCGCTGTTGATGGGCGAACCGAAGGTGCGACTTTGTTGATCCTTTTATGAGGAGCCTCGGCAACAACGATACAATCGTAACTAACTTTGTGTAAATATAAACAGAGTATAAAAGACTCGATCGTCCTGATGACGTGGGATCGTGGCGGTTACAGGCTGTATATACGCGATCGTACGCGCTAACAAGCGACGGCCAGCCAGATTGAGGTAATGGGCCCGTGCCTTCGTACTGGGCTCCTGAACTACACTTGGTAAAACCTGTGCACCAGGGCAATTGGTGCTACCAGTGCACCAAACCCCATTGCACATTCAAACATCTTTGCAAAAATTAGGAAAAGATTTAGTGGATTGACACAACAACTTGTCACAAAAATTCAAATCCAAATTCGAAACATTGGTCAAGATACAAAAATAACAAATTTGACATCAATGTATCAATGGGCCAAAACTTAAGCCCAACTTGTGTTATGTACTATTCAATGTTAAATTTGTCATTTTCGTATCTCAAACAATGTTTCAAATTTTGTGACAACATACATTGATGTTGTGTCAATGCACTAAATTTTCTCGGCATTTTTTTGAACATTTTATAATCTGCAACGGGGACGGGTGCACCGGCAGCACCAATTGCCCCGGTGCACCGGATACATCCCCAAACCTATACATAGAAACACTTTCTCGCAATTATCAAAAAAAAAATTTAACTTCTCGTGCGGGAGCTCCTATTGGAAGCATTTTGCGTCAAATTGAAAGAGCAACTCAATTGAGGAGCGCTCGTTCGGGAGCCCCCAAGGGTCACTTGGGGTGGGCTGACAGCGCATCAATTGGCGCGCTCTCAGCCACCGTCACGTATCGCGCTCTTGGCGCTCCCTCTGGATTTTATTTTTTTATTTTTTCGCACGTGTTTTTGGCTTTTTAAATGTTTTTTCCGGCTTTTCTGTTTTTCACCTGTTTTTAAATGATTTTTTAAGAAAAAACACGTTTTCTTTTTTTCTTTTTCGTGAGAGGCACGATTTTGCTTCCGCGAGAGACACAGCCGTGCCTCTCGAAAACAAAAAAAATGCATTTTCTTTCATTTTCCTTGCGCGAGAGGCATGGTTTTGCTTCCACGAGAGGCACGGCCGTGCCTCTCGGAAACAGAAAAAAATGGCCTTTCTTTTTTCCCTTACGCGAGCGTGCCTCTCCGAAATAGAAAAAAAATACATTTTTTTCTTCTGTGAGAGGAACGATTTTTTCATTCCGGTTTTTTTGTGAAAAAAGTTCATGAAAACCTAACATGGTATATAGTTTTGAAGATGTCAACACAGGGAATTCAACGGTGAAAACGGTTCAAGATTAGGATGCACGATTTAAGTGATAAAATGTTTTGAATAAACAGATCTAGAAAAAACCTAGGTTGCGACAAATGGCGTACTACGTGTGCGCCACTTATTGCAACCTGGAAAGGTGGAAGTGATTTTTAGAAGGTGTACTTCTTAATTAGTGATTTTGTCAAATTAGGGTCGCGAAGCATACAGAAGCCTCCGAATGGGTCGGCTCATTAGTGTGCGCGCGTGTTGGTAACGCTTGTACTGTAGCGCAACGGAGAAAAAGCAACAGGAAAAAATCAAAATAAATTGCGGTGTCAACAGCAATCGAACCCCGGAACAGTCAGTTACAGAAATCATCACTAACAAATGCACTTAACAATTGTACGTTTGCTTAAAAAAATGATTGTGCGTTACTACAATCCAGCGCTAACAAAAGAACTACCCAAAGCGTGCCAGATCTGAACAGCTAGTGAAATTTTTTCAAATATATTGTTGCAAATTTTAAAAATCAATAAAAGGTAAGGACTGTTTGAAAATTTGCATATTTTGTGAAAGATGCGAACAATTTTTGACATTTTCAATTTTTTTAAAAAGCAATTTTTAAAATTGTTAGCATTTTCTGGAATTTCAAACATTTTTTCAAATTGAGAACATTTTTCTAACACCGCGATTAAATTTCAAAATTCCGTTTTTTCGAAAAGTGAGATTTTTTTAAGAAATTAAACATTTGTTGAAACCATGAAAATTAAAAACATCTCAACATTTTATGAAATTCTGAACAATTTTAAAATTCTAAACAAATTAGCAAATCTCTGAAATATTATTTCAAACAGCGAACATTTTTAGAAAATTACAAACATTTTTTAAGTTTGGGAACAAAATTTGAAAAAAATAAACCTCCTTTTAAAATCCAAGAAATGAAACCAGATCATTTTTTTCAATTTGTGAACAAATTTGGAAAAAAGAAACCTTTTTAAAACTTCTGAACATTTTTTGAAAACATGATTTATTTTTCAAAATCACAAACATTTTTTGTGAATAATTAGAAAAGCAGAAATATTTTTAAAACTTTTGGACAATTTTTAAAAACATGAAAATATTTTGTAAATCCAATCATTTTTTAAACACAAAACTTTTTTCTCAATTTATGAACAATTATTTTCAAAAGGGAACATTTTTTAATTATGAACTCAAACTTTTTCTTAAAAGAAAGATATTTTTGAAAAGGGGAAACAAGAAAAGAAAAGGAAAAGAAACAGAAACAAGAAAAGGAAAATAAACTTGAAAAAGGGAAAAGAAGAAGGAAAGAAAACAGAAACAGAGAAAAAAGAAAAAGAAAGAACCAGAAATCCGAAAAAACTAGTAAAAAGCCAGTTCAGGAACTTTCTAGAAGGTCTTCAAAACCGAGATCCTGTAGCACGTGAACGCTGCTAAAAATGGGCCGGCCCATGTCTTTGTTGGGACTGATGACCCACAAGTACAAGGGTTCAATCGTAGTCCTTTCGATAAGTAAGAGTGTCGAGCCCAACGAGGAGTAGATGGAAATGACAAGTAGTTTTCAGTAAGGTATTTTCTGCAAGCACTGAAATTATAAGTAACGAGTAGTTTGATAGCAAGATAATTTGTAATGAGCAAATAACGGTAACGGTAATAAAAGTGCAGCAAGGTAGCCCAATCCTTTTGAGGCAAAGGACAGGCCAAAACGGTCTCTTATGATAAGCAAAGCGTTCTTGAGGTTACACGGGAATTTCATCTAGTCACTTTCATCATGTTGGTTTGATTTGTGTTCGCTACTTTGATAATTTGATATGTGGGTGGACCGGTGCTTAGGTGCTGTTCTTACTTGAACAAACCTTCTAATTATGATTAACACCCTCGCAAGCATCCGCAAATACGAGAAAAGTATTAAGAATAAATCTAACCATAGCATTAAACTTTTGGATCCAAATTAGTCCCTTACGAAGTAGCGCATAAACTAGGGTTTAAGCTTCTGTCATTCTCGCAACCCATCATCTAATAACTGTTGGGAAACGTTACATGGAAAATAAAATTTTCTATGCACACGCAATGATCTATCCATGGAGATGCATAGCAACGAGGGGGAGAGTGTGTCTACGTACCTTCGTAGACCGTAAGCGGAAGCGTTTCACAACGCGGTTGATGTAGTCGAACTTCTTCGCGTTTCCACCGATCAAATACCGAACGCACGGCACCTCCGCGTTCTGCACACGTTCAGCTCGGTGACATCCCTCGCCTTCTTGACCCAGCAAGATGTCGAGGTTGTAGATGAGTTCCGTCAGCACGACGGCGTGGTGATGGTGATGGTGAAGTGATCTCCGCAGGGCTTCGCCCAAGCACTACGAAAATATGACCGAGGGACGGAACTGTGGAGGGGGGCGCCGCACACGGCTAAGACAATGTTGTGTCTCTTTTCGGCCGCCCCCTCTCCTCTATTTATATATGTGTAGGGGCTTGGAGTAGAAGGAATAGTGTCACGTGAACAGTAACCATGAATAGTACACACGTGGACTTGGACTCCAAAGTCCAATCCTATTCCTACTAGGACTCTTCCTTTTTCCTTCCCTAGCTGCGTAGGCTTTTGAGGACTTGGTGCGCCTGGCCCAATAAGGCCAGGGCGCCTCCCCTTAGCCCATGCCAGCCCTTGGGACGTGGTGGACCCACTTGTGGACTTCCGGACCCCTCCGAAATCCTCCGGAACCTTTTGGAAGCTTCCCGGTACAATACCAAAAAAAACTGCACCTTTTTTCGGAACCAAAAATATGACTTCCCATATATAAATCTTTACCTCTTGACCATTCCGAGACTCCTCGTGATGTCCGAGATCTCATCCGGGACTCCGAACAACATTCGGTTACCAATTCACATAACTCATATAACACTATATCGTCAACGAACGTTAAGCGTGCAGACCCTACGGGTTTGAGAACTATGTAGACATGACCGAGACACCTCTCCGATCAATAACCAATAGCGGAACCTGGATGCCCATATTGGCTCCTACATATTCTATGAAGATCTTTATCGGTCGAACCGTTATGACAACATATGTAATTCCCTTTGTCCATCGGTATGTTACTTGCCCGAGATTCGATCGTCGGTATCTTCATACCTAGTTCAATCTCGTTACCGGCAAGTCTCTTTACTCGTTCCGTAATACATCATCTCGTAACTAACTCCTTAGTCATTTGCTTGCAAGCTTTATGATGTGTATTACCGAGAGGGCCCAGAGATACCTCTCCGATACTCGGAGTGACAAATCCTAATCTTGATCTATGCCAACTCAACAAACACCTTCGGAGATACCTGTAGAGCATCTTTATAATCACCCAGTTACGTTGTGACGTTTGATAACACACAAGGTATTCCTCCGGTATCCAGGAGTTGCATAATCTCATAGTCGGAGGAATATGTATTTGACATGAAGAAAGCAATAGCAATAAACTGAACGATCATTATGCTAAGCTAACGGATGGGTCTTGTCCATCACATCATTCTCCTAATGATGTGATCCCGTTATCAAATGACAACATATGTCCATGGTTAGGAAACCTTAACCATCTTTGATCAACGAGCTAGTCTAGTAGAGGCTTACTAGGGACACGGTATTTGTTTATGTATTCACACATGTATTTAAGTTTCCGATCAATACAATTCTAGCATGAATAATAAACCTTTATCATGAATAAGGAAATATAAGATAACAACTTTATTATTGCCTCTAGGGCATATTTCCATCAGTCTCCCACTTGCACTAGAGTCAATAATCTAGTTCACATCACCATGTGATTTAACACCCATAGTTCACATCGCCATTTGACCAACACCCAAAGAGTTTACTAGAGTCAATAATCTAGTTCACATTACCATGTGATTAACACCCAAAGAGTACTAAAGTGTGATCATGTTTTGCTTGTGAGAGAGGTTTAGTCAACGGGTCTGTCACATTCAGATCCGTATGTATTTTGCAAATTTCTATGTCTACAATGCTCTGCATGGAGCTACTCTAGCTAATTGCTCCCACTTTCAATATGTATCCAGATCGAGACTCAGAGTCATCCGGATCGGTGTCAAAGCTTGCATTGACGTAACTCTTTACGATGAACTCTTTATCACCTCCATAACCGAGAAACATTTCCTTAGTCCTCTTTAGGTACCTAAGGATAATTTTGACCGCTGTCCAGTGATCTACTCCTGGATCACTATTGTACCCCCTTGCCAAACTCATGGCAAGGCACACAACAGGTCTGGTATACAGCATGGCATACTTTATAGAACCTATGACTGAGGCATAGGGAATGACTTTCATTCTCTCTATATATTCTGCCGTGGTCGGGTTTTGAGTCTTACTCAACTTCACACCTTGTAATACAGGCAAGAACCCTTTCTTTGACTGATCCATTTTGAACTTCTTCAAAACTTTATCAAGGTATGTGCTTTGTGAAAGTCCTATCAAGCATCTTGATCTATCTCTATAGATCTTGATGCCCAATATATAAGCAGCTTCACCGAGGTCTTTCATTGAAAAAATCTTATTCAAGTATCCTTTTATGCTATCTAGAAATTCTATATCATTTCCGATCAACAATATGTCATCCACATATAATATCAGAAATGCTACAGAGCTCCCACTCACTTTCTTGTAAATACAAGCTTCAACATAAGTCTGTATAAAACCATATGCTTTGATCACCTCATCAAAGCGTATATTCCAACTCCGAGATGCTTGCACCAGTCCATAGATGGATCGCTGGAGTTTGCACACTTTGATAGCACCTTTAGGATCGACAAAACCTTCTGGTTGCATCATATACAACTCTTCTTTAAGAAATCCATTAAGGAATGCAATTTTGACATCTATTTGGCAGATTTCATAATTATAAAATGTGGCAATTGCTAACATGATTCGGACTGACTTAAGCATCGCTACGGGTGAGAATATCTCATCGTAGTCAACCCCTTGAACTTGTCGAAAATCTTTTGCGACAAGTCGAGCTTTGTAGATGGTGATATTACCATCATCGTCTGTCTTCTTCTTGAAGATCCATTTATTCTCAATGGCTTGCCGATCATCGGGCAAGTCCACCAAAGTTCACACTTTGTTCTCATACATGGATCCTATCTCAGATTTCATGGCCTCAAGCCATCTGTCGGAATCTGGGCTCATCATAGCTTCTTCATAGTTCGTAGGTTCGCCTTGGTCTAGTAACATGACTTTCAGGATAGGATTACCATACCACTCTGGTGCGGATCATGCTCTGGTCGACCTACGAGGTTCAGTAGCAACTTGATCTAAAGTTTCATGATCATTATCATTTGCTTCCTCTCTAGTTGGTGTAGGCATCACAGGAATGGATTTCCCCGATGTGCTACTTTCCAATTCGAGAGAAGGTACAATTACCTCATCAAGTTCTACTTTCCTCCCACTCACTTCTTTCGAGAGAAACTCCTTCTCTAGAAAGGTTCCATTCTTGGCAACAAAGATCTTGCCTTCGGATCTGTGGTAGAAGGTGTACCCAATTGTTTCCTTAGGGTATCCTATGAAGACGCACTTCTCCGATTTGGGTTCGAGCTTATCAGGCTGAAGCCTTTTGACATAAGTATCGCAACCCCAAACTTTAAGAAACGACAGCTTAGGTTTCTTGCCAAACCATAGTTCATACAGTGTCGTCTCAACGGATTTAGATGGTGCCCTATTTAATGTGAATGCAGCTGTCTCTAATGCATAACCCCAAAACGATAGTGGTAAATTGGTAAGAGACATCATAGAACGCACCATATCCAATAAAGTATGGTTACGACGTTCGGACACACCATTACGCTATGGTGTTCCAGGTGGCGTGAGTTGTGAAACTATTCCACATTGTTTTAAATGAAGGCCAAACTCGTAACTCAAATATTCGCCTCCGCGATCAGATCGTAGAAACTTTATTTTCTTGTTACGATGATTCTCCACTTCACTCTGAAATTCTTTGAACTTTTCAAATGTTTCAGACTTGTGTTTCATCAAGTAGATATACCCATACCTACTCAAATCATCTGTGAAGGTCAGAAAATAATGATACCCGCCGCGTGCTTCAACACTTATTGGACTGCATACATCGGTATGTATTATTTCCAATAAGTCATTAGCTCGCTCCATTGTTCCGGAGAACGGAGTTTTAGTCATCTTGCCCATGAGGCATGGTTCGCAAGTATCAAATGATTCATAATCAAGTGACTCCAAAAGTCCATCTGCATGGAGTTTCTTCATGCGCTTTACACCAATATGACCTAAACGGCAGTGCCACAAGTATGTTGCACTATCATTATCAATTTTGCATCTTTTGGCATCAATATTATGAATATGTGTATCACTACGATCGAGATTCAATAAACCATTTACACTGGGTGTATGACTATAGAAGGTTTTATTCATGTAAACAGAATAACAATTATTCTCTGACTTAAATGAATAACCGTATTGCAATAAACATGATCCAATCATATTCATGCTCAACGCAAACACCGAATAACATTTATTTAGGTTCAACACTAATCCCGAAGGTAGAGGGAGTCTGCGATGGTGATCGTATCAACTTTGGAATCACTTCCAACACACATCGTCACCTCGCCCTTAACTAGTCTCTGTTTATTCTGCAACTCCTGTTTCGAGTTACTAATCTTAGCAACTGAACCGGTATCAAATACCCAGGGGTTACTACGAACACTAGTAAGGTACACATCTATAACATGTATATCAAATATACCTTTTGTTCACTTGGCCATCCTTCTTATCCGCCAAGTATTTGGGGCAATTCCGCTTCGAGTGACCATTCTCTTTGCAGTAGAAGCACTCAGTTTCAGGCTTAGGTCCAGCTTTGGGCTTCTTCCCGGGAGTGGCAACTTATTTGCCATTCTTCTTGAAGTTCCCTTTCTTTCCCTTGCCCTTTTTCTTGAAACTAGTGGTCTTGTTAACCATCAACATTTGATGCTCTTTCTTGATTTCTACCTTCGCCGATTTAGCATCGCGAAGAGCTCGGGAATCATTTTTGTCATCCCTTGCATATTATAGTTTACCACAAAGTTCTAGTAGCTTGGTGATAGTGACTAGAGAACTCTGTCAATCACTATCTTATCTGGAAGATTAACTCCCACTTGATTCAAGCGATTGTAGTACCCAGACATTCTGAGCACATGCTCACAACCTGAGCTATTCTCCTCCATCTTGTAGGCAAAGTACTTGTCAGAGGTCTCATACCTCTCGACACGGGCATGAGTCTGAAATACCAATTTCAGCTCTTGGAACATCTCATATGCTCCGAGGCGTTTAAAACATTTTTGAAGTCCCGGTTCTAAGCCGTAAAGCATGGTGAACTAAACTATTAAGTAGTCATCATACCGAGCTTGCCAGACGTTCATAACGTTTGCATCTGCTCCTGCAATAGGTCTGTCACCTAGCGGTGCATTAAGGACATAATTCTTCTGTACAACAATGAGGATAATCCTCAGATCACGGACCGAGTCCGCATTATTGCTACTATCATCTTTCAACTTAGTTTTCTCTAGGAACATATCAAAAATATGGGAGCTATATCGCGAGCTATTGATTTACAACATAGATATGCAAATACTATCAGGACTAAGCTCATGATAAATTAAGTTCAATTAATCAAATTACTTAAGAACTCCCACTTAAATAGACATCCCTCAAGTCATCTAAGTGATATGTGATCCAAATCAACTAACCCATGTCCGATCATCACGTGAGATGGGGTAGTCATCAATGGTGAACATCTCTATGTTGATCATATCTACTATATGATTCACGTTCGATCTTTCGATCTCCAGTGTTCCGAGGCCATGTCTGTACATGCTAGGCTCGTCAAGTTTAACCCAAGTATTCTGCATGTGCAAAACTATCTTACACCCATTGTATGTGAACGTAGAGTCTATCACACCCGATCAACACATGGTGTCTCAACACGACGAACTGTAGCAACGGTGCATACTCAGGGAGAACAATTTTACCTTGAAATTTAGTGAAGGGATCATCTTATAATGCTATCGCCGTACTAAGCAAAATAAGATGCATAAAAGTAAAAGATAGGCCCTTCGCAGAGGGAAGCAGAGGTTGCCATGTGCTTTTTGTTTGTATGCTCAATCTCTTAGTGCAAAAGAACATCACGTTATATTGCCCCTTATGATAGCAACCTTTATTATGCATTATGTCACTTTTATTCTTTGCCATCACAAGTTCGTACAACGCTCAATTTTCTCTTACACTAAATGATCCAACACTTTTAGAAGCAATTTTTATTGCCTTATTGCACCGATGACAACTTACTTGAAGGATCTTACTCAATCCATAGGTAGGTATGGTGCACTCTCAAAACAAGATTTGGGTTTAAGGGTTTTTGGATGCACAAGTAGTATCTCTACTTAGTGTGGAATTTTTGGCTAGAAAAGATGGGGGACAAGCACCACATGTTAAAGGATCTATGACAATATAACTTCTATCTGAATATGGACAAACATAAATTATTACGTTGTCTTCCTTGTCCAACGTCAACAATTTTGGCATATAATATTTTGATAGGGACTCACAATCACAAAAGATGTCCAAGATAGTGTATTTGCATGTGAATATTCTCCTCCCTTATTAATTCTTTCATGAATTGCATCATTGACCAATGCTATGTTTGTAAATCTCCAATGAAAATTTCTACTTATACTCTTCCTTATGTGATGTCATTACTTACCATAAGATTAGCATATGATATTTTTCATTTATTTCCTTTCTTTTTATTGAACATGAAAGTAAATAAAACAAAACCCAAACTAAACTTTATTATATATCTCGCACACGATTACAAGGATAGATCACTAAGCAAGCACTTGAAAAGAAAGGATCGAACTAAACTTTTTATTCAACTAAAGCAAAAGATAACTAAGGATCAAACTAAGATAAGTAAAGGCAAAAGATAGTGGAGGTGATACGATACCGGGACACCTCCCCCAAGCTTGGCACAAGCCAAGAGGAGTGCCCATACCCGATACTCAAATTTCCTTTGGTGATGAAGAAGGAGGTGGGGGTGATGAAGTAGCGTTTTCCAATATAATCAAGAGTAGCTCCCTCAAGCCTTGAATCTCTCGAAGGGCCCGATGAAGTAACTCGGTGTTTTTCTCCACTTCAGCCATAATGTGTTTATTCTCCGGGCCCCAATAGTTTGTTCCTACATCACTTTCTCTTGGATGAGATATGTCCCAACTGGAGGGTATGTGCACACGAGGAGTATTTTCAAACCCATAATTGTGAATCAAATTGTGAAAATTGTTACGATGTAATCTGTGTAAAGGCCTCCTTGGTGGGAGTCCTTCGTGCACTTCGGGGCTCTCTTGATTGTTTGATGATCTCATGCTTGATGAGGATTAGGACGAGTGGAGATGCCAGCAAGTGTGCCTCTCTCGGGAATCGGAGGGAGAACCTGATACGTCTGCAACGTATCTATACTTTTTGATTGTTCAATGCTGTTATATTATCATTCTTGGATGTTTTACAATCATTTTATATCATTTTTTGGTACTAACCTATTGACATAGTGCCCAGTGCCAGTTGCTGTTTTCTGCATGTTTTTTACATCGCAGGAAATCAATACCAACCGAGTCCAAACGCAGCAAAACTTTTTGTAGATTTTTTTTCGACCAGAAGACATCCAGTGGGCCAGAGAAGCACCTGGGGGGTGCTCCGAGGGGAGCACAACCCACCAGGGCGCGCCTGGAGGCCCAGGCGCGCCCAGGTGGGTTGTGCCCACCTCGGGGGCCTCCTGCACCGCCTCTTTGCTCTATAACTACCCCAATATTCCAGAAATCCTAGGGGAGTCGACGAAAATCAATTCTAGCCGCCGCAAGTTCCAGAACCACCAGATCCAATCTAGACACCATCACGGAGGGGTTCATCATCCTCATTGGTGCCCCTCCGATGATGCGTGAGTAGTTCATTGTAGACCTTCGGGTCCGTAGTTAGTAGCTAGATGGCTTTCTCTCTCTCGTTTGATTCTTAATACAATGGTCTCTTGGAGATCCATATGATGTAACTCTTTTTTGCGGTGTGTTTGTTGGGATCCGATGAACTTTGAGTTTATGATCAGATCTATCTTTTTATCCATGAAAGTTATTTGAGTCTTCTTTGATCTCTTATATGCATGATTGCTTATAGCCTCGTATTTCTTCTCCGATATTTGGGTTTTGTTTGGCCAACTTGATCTATTTATCTTGCAATGGGCAGAGGTACTTTGTGATGGGTTCGATCTTACGGTGCTTGATCCTAGTGACAGAAAGGGAAACGACACATATGTATCGTTGCCATTAAGGATAACAAGATGGGGTCTATTTCTACATAAATAGATCTTGTCTACATCATGTCATCGTTCTTATTGCATTACTCCGTTTCTCCATGAACTTAATACACTAGATGCATGCTGGATAGCGGTCGATGTGTGGAGTAATAGTAGTAGATGCAGGCAGGAGTCGGTCTACTAATCTTGGACGTGATGCCTATATAATGATCATTGCCTAGATATCGTCATGAGTATTTGAAGTTCTATCAATTGCCCAACAGTAATTTGTTTCCACCATTTGTTATTTTTCTTGAGAGAAGCCACTAGTGAAGACTACGGCCCCCGGTTCTCTTCTTTAATATATTTGCCTTCAAGATCTATTTTGCTATTCGCTCTTTTATTTATTTGCAACTTTTATTTTCAGATCTATTTATCCAAAAACCCAAAAATACCTCGCTGAATTTTATTTGCTTTTATTTGCATCTTTCAATCTACTACAATTTTATCTATCTCGTTACCCGAAAGGGATTGACAACCCCTTTAACACGTTGGGTTGCAAGTATTTGTTCTTTGTGTGCAGGAGCTATTTACGTGGTGTTGCGTCATTCTCCTACTGGTTCGATAACCTTGGTCTCATCACTGAGGGAAATACCTACCGTCGCTGTGCTGCATCATCCCTCCCTTTCTGGGGAAAAACCGACGTAGTACTAGCAGACATCAAGAGGAGTTTCTGGCGCCGTTGCCGGGGAGACATCATCAACATCAACCAGGTTCCTAATCACAAATCTCATCTCCTTGCAATTTACATTCTTTGCCATTTGCCTCTCGTTTTCCTCTCCCCCACTTCACAAAAATTTGCCATTTTATTCGCCCTCTTTTTCGTTCGCCGTTTTCTCGTCAGATCTATTTTTGAGTGCAATCTTGTTTGCGTAGTCATGCTGCCTCAAAGAAAATATTATGATGTTCCCTACCCAAATATTTTGCTTGAAATTGAGAAAAGTACTAAGGAATATATGTCTACACAATTTGAGCATAATAAGTATTTCACCGAAGAACTTAAGGAACACTCCGTTGTGCTAGATGCTATAACAAAACAACTTGATGATATTAGTAAAAGTTTGCAATCTCCAATCTAAGTATGCTTTTGCTGAAAGTTTGCTAGGTAAAATATCCGATGCACAAGCTACCCTAGTAAATCAAATGGCCGCTAAACCAATCTCGTTAAAGGATAAAAGTGATGAAGATCTTAAAATGATTGGTGTTTCTTCTATTGATTCCTTGTTTAGTAAAATTAAGATTGATGATAAAGGGACTGGAGAAGAGTCAACTTTAGCTAGAAGGCGTCCTGATAATTTGGAGGGTGAAAATCTTGTTGAAATTTTTGATAAAAGTGGGTTTGAAGAGGTCAAGACTTTAATTAGTGATGTGCCCACTATTTTGGATTACAAAGACTTTAATTATGATAGTTGCTCATTGGTTGATTGTATTTCTTTGTTGCAATCCATGATAAATTCACCCCATTCCTATGAACAAAATAAAGCTTTTACTAAACATATTGTTGATGCTATGATGAAAGCTTTTGAAGAAAAGTTGGAATTAGAAGTTTCAATTCCTAGAAAACTACATGATGAATGGGAACCTACTATCAAACTCAAGATTAAAAATTATGAGTGTTTTCCTTTATGTGACTTGGGTGCTAGTGTTTCTACAATTCCTAAATCTTTGTGTGATGTGCTTGGTCTTACCGATATTGAAGAATGCTCTTTAAATTTGCACTTGGCGGATTCTACTATTAAAAAGCCTATGGGAAGAATTAATGATGTTCTTATTCTTGCAAATAGGAATTATGTGCCCATAGATTTTATTGTTCTTGATATTGATTGCAATCCGTCTTGCCCAATTATTCTTGGTAGACCGTTTTTACGTACAATTGGTGCCGTGATTGATATGAAAGAAGGCAATATTAAATTTCAATTTCCACTAAGGAAGGGTATGGAGCACTTCCCTAGGACAAGAATTAGGCCACCTTATGAATCAATCATGAGGGCATCTTATGGATCTCGAAACAAAGTTGACAACACGTAGATCTTTTGCGTGATGCCTAGCTAGGGGCGTAAAACGATAGCGCTCGTTGGGAGGCAACCCAACTTGTATCTTCTTGCTTTTTGGTTTTCTTTCTGTTTTCAATAAAATACCCAATTAGACCTCTGATTAGATGTGTTTGTAGTTTAAATTAGTGTTTGTGCCAAGCAAAGCCTTTGGGTTGATTTGGGTGATAGTCGATTTGATCTTGCTGAAAAACAGAAACTTTTGCGCTCAGGAAAACAATTATTATTATTAACAGAAGAGTTATTTTGATTTTATTCTTTTTGCATAAGATTAATAAACAAATTTCTCACGTTGTCCTAATTTTTCAGAATTTTTGGAGTTACAGAAGTATTCGAAGTTTTCAGATTGCTACAGACTGTTCTGTTTTTGACAGATTCTGTTTTCTTTGCGTTGTGTGCTTGTTTTGATGATTCTATGGTTTTCTTTGAAGAGTTATTGCCATAGAAAATTTGGAATACAGTAGATATAATGCAAAAATAAAATATGAATGGGTTTTCAATAGTACTTAAAGTAGTGATTTGTTTTCTTATACTAATGGATCTCATGAAGGTTTTGTTGAGTTTTGTGTGACTGAAGTTTTCAAGTTTTGGGTGATATTACGATGGATGGAGGAATAAGGATTAGCAAAATGCTAAGCTTGGGGATGCCCGAGGCACCCCAAGATAATATTCAAGAAGTATCAAGCAACTAAGCTTGGGGATGCCCCCGAGTGGCATCCCTTCTTTCTTCTAACGACCATTGGTATTTTACTTGGAGCTATATTTTTATTCGTCACATATCATGAGTTTTGCTTAGAGCGTCTTGTATGATTTGAGTATTTTCTTGTTTTGCTTTTTATTTTAAGTCTTGAATCCTTGCTGGACACACCTTTTTGAGAGAGCCAAAAACTATGCTATGCTTGCTCCTATGCTTCACTTAAATTTTTTGAGCCTTGGAATTGCTCTAGTGCTTCACTTATATCTTTTTGAGCACGGTATGCTTTGTTATTTTTGAAGAAATTCTCTCTTGCTTCACTTAGATTAATTTGAGAGAAAGAAATATTATGCTCATGTTCTTCACTTATATTTGTTTGAGCTTATTAAAAGCAACATATGAAACTAGTCCCAAAGTGATAGATATCCAAGAAGGATATAATAAAAACTTTCATGAAGATCATTGGACAAAATAAACTTGGTTCTTTGTAATAGTTTTGAGATATGACGATATAATATGTGAGCCATGTTGATGAGTAATTGTGCTTTAGTAAGAATATTGGTGTTAAGGTTTGTGATTCCCTATGCAAGTACGAAAGTCAATAGTTATGCAATGAAATTATATCTTACTTATGGTGCATTATTCAGTGTTACTTATGCTTAATGCTTGCTTACGAGATTATTCGTTTCTTGGTTGGGCGCTTCTCAATCTTTTTCCTAGCCTTCATTTGCACCAAGTATGATCACTACTTGTGCATCCAAAACCCTTAAACCAGTTTTGCCATATGAGTCCAATATACCTACCTATATGCGGTATTTCCGTGTCGTTCTAAGCAAATTTGTATGTGCCATCTCTAATTTTCAAAATAAATTTCTCTTTTGTGTGCTCGTACCGCTCGCGAGGCGGTGAGGGGTGGCCGATATTTTCCATGCTAGATGTGTTATTCTCACGATGAGTGTTTATCCACTTGTCATTGCACGAGAGTACAGCAAAGGTATTAGTGATGTCCAGTCCCGAAATGAAAAATGAATTTACTTTATGTTGTCAAATAATAAATTCCTTGGAAAGTGTTGGTATGCAGGGCACCCGTGGATACGGCTAGCCATGGAAAGTGAAAGAAATGGTGGAAAAAGGAATAAACTTTATTTTTTGTTTGGGAACCGCCTATGATATATCTAGCATGGAAAGTGTTGGGAGCTCTAAGTCGTTTTCGTTGGTGGGAAAAGTATGCCTCTCAAAATGTTTTTATCTCTCAATTTAAGCTTTGAGCTCTGGCACCTCTACAAATCCCTACTTCCCTCCGCGAAGAGCCTTTCTTTTACTTTATGCAATTTTTAATTTGAGTCTCCATCTTCTCTTACAAAGCACCAACTAAGGGGCACTATGATCGTACTTGAGCATTGGGTGTAGCTAATATTCGAGTGTGTTTCATGAATAGATCAATGATTGAGCATGACGGGCTAGGGATAACTTGCTTTAGCGTTGATATTTTGAAAGACATGGTTGCTTGTTGATATGCTTGAGTATTTAAGTTGTCATGCCAAAACTAGACTATTGCTTTGAACCATATAAAAGTCCAAATGTCCATGCGATTAAGAAAAGAATATGTGATGAACATGTTAGGCAGAATTCCACATCAAAAATTCTGTTTTTATCATTTACCTACTCGAGGACAAGCAGGAATTAAGCTTGGGGATGCTGATACGTCCCAACGTATCTATAATTTTTGATTGTTCCATGCTGTTATATTATCATTCTTGGATGTTTTACAATCATTTTATATCATTTTTTGGTACTAACCTGTTAACATAGTGCCCAGTGCCAGTTGCTGTTTTCTGCACGTTTTTTACATCGCAGGAAATCAATACCAAACGGAGTCCAAAAGCAGCGAAACTTTTTGTAGATTTTTTTGGACCAGAAGACATCCAGTGGGCCGGAGAAGCACCTGGGGGGTGCTCCGAGGGGAGCACAACCCACCAGGGCGCCCCTGGAGGCCCAGGCGCGCCCAGGTGGGTTGTGCCCACCTCGGGGGCCTACCGCACCACCTCTTTGCTCTATAAATACCCCAATATTCCAGAAACCCTAGGGGAGTCGACGAAAAGCAATTCCAGCCGCCGCAAGTTCCAGAACCACCAGATTCAATCTAGACACCATCACGGAGGGGTTCATCATCCTCATTGGTGCCTCTCCGATGATGCGTGAGTAGTTCATTGTAGACCTTCGGGTCCGTAGTTAGTAGCTAGATGGCTTTCTCTCTCTCATTTGATTCTCAATACAATGGTCTCTTGGAGATCCATATGATGTAACTCTTTTTTGCGGTGTGCTTGTTGGGATCCGATGAACTTTGAGTTTATGATCAGATCTATCTTTTTATCCATGAAAGTTATTTGAGTCTTCTTTGATCTCTTATATGCATGATTGCTTATAGCCTCGTATTTCTTCTCTGATATTTGGGTTTTGTTTGGCCAACTTGATCTATTTATCTTGCAATGGGAAGAGGTGCTTTGTGATGGGTTCGATCTTACGGTGCTTGATCCCAGTGACAGAAAGGGAAACGACACATATGTATCGTTGCCATTAAGGATAACAAGATGGGGTGTATTTCTACATAAATAGATCTTGTCTACATCATGTCATCGTTCTTATTGCATTACTCCATTTCTCCATGAACTTAATACACTAGATGCATGCTGGATAGCGGTCGATGTATGGAGTACTAGTAGTGGATGCAGGCAGGAGTCGGTCTACTAATCTTGGACGTGATGCCTATATAATGATCATTGCCTGAATATCATCATGAGTATTTGAATTTCTATCAATTGCCCAACAGTAATTTGTTTCCACCGTTTGTTATTTTTCTTGAGAGAAGCCACTAGTGAAAACTACGGCCCCCGGGTCTCTTCTTTAATATATTTGCCTTCAAGATCTATTTTGCTATTCGCTCTTTTATTTATTTGCAATTTTTTTTTTCAGATCTATTTATCCAAAAACCCAAAAATACCTCGCTGAATTTTATTTGCTTTTATTTGCATCTTTCAATCTACTACAATTTTATCTATCTTGTTACCCGAAAGGCATTGACAACCCCTTTAACACGTCGGGTTGCAAGTATTTGTTCTTTGTGTGCAGGAGCTGTTTACGTGGTGTTGCGTGGTTCTCCTACTGGTTCGATAACCTTGGTCTCATCACTGAGGGAAATACCTACCGTCGCTGTGCTGCATCATCCCTCCCTCTCTGGGGAAAAACCGACGTAGTTCTAGCAGACATCAGAACCCCAAGGAAATTCCCTTCACCTTCCTCCATGGCAACCTCCTCAACTCTCTCTCTCCCTAGCTCCCCCTGTAGCAACCAAGCATCACCTTCTTCATGGTTGGAGAAGGGAAAAGACATGGTGCCTGGCCTGACAGATCTGACAGGAAACAGCAAGAAAAGAAAACAGAAGATTTCTCCGTGATACAGTGGTCAATAGGTTCGGGGGTATATAAAGATTTTTTTTATCTTGGGAAACAAGCAAACGGAAGAAAAACGTAGTCAGGAAGGTACCCGAGGTGGGCACAACCCACCTGGGCGCGCCTGGCAAGCCAGGCGCGCCCTGGTGTCTTGTGCCCACCAGGGTTACCTTCCTGACTGTTTCTTATTTTCCTAATTTTTAATATATTCCAAAACTGACGGAAAATATTTTTGCGGATTTTTCGGAGTCCGTTTACTTACCGTATCATGTACCTCCTCTTTTTCATGATTCTGGAGTGTTCCGGAAGGTTTCTTTTATGTGTTCTTCCGGTGTCATAGCTTGGATAATATTGCTTTCAACATTAATGGGCGTACCTGAGATATAATATTTTATTCTTTGCCCATTGACAACCTTCGGGTTAGTACCTTTGGCATTATTTATTTTGATGGCTCCAGATCGATAAATCTCCTCGATAACATAGGGTCCTTCCCATTTGGAGAGGAGTTTTCCTGCAAAGAACCTGAAAAGAGAGTTGTACAAAAGAACATATTCTCCAATTTTGAACTCACGCTTTTGGATTCTTTTGTCATGCCATCTTTTAACTTTTTCTTTAAATAACTTGGCATTGTCATAAGCTTGGGTTCTCCATTCATCTAGTGAGCTAATATCAAATAACCTCTTTTCACCGGCAAGTTTGAAATCATAGTTGAGTTCTTTAATTGCCCAATATGCTTTATGTTCTAACTCAAGAGGCAAATGACAAGCTTTTCCATTAACTATTTTATAAGGAGACATACCCAAAGTGCATCATCCAATTTCTTAGACCAATTCTTTCGGGACCTATTGACAGTTTTTTTGTAAAATTAATTGTATTTCTCTATTTCTAAGTTCAACTTGACCACTAGACTGAGGATGATAGGGGGATGCAATTCTATGGTTAACATCGTACTTAGCAAGCATTTTACGGAAAGCACCATGAATAATGTGTGAACCACCATCCATCATTAAATATCTAGGGACTCCAAACCTTGGGAAAATAACTTCCTTAAGCATTTTAATAGAGGTGCTGTGATCAGCACTACTAGTTGGAATAGCTTCTACCCACTTAGTAACATAATCAACAACAACCAAAATATGTGTATACCCATTAGAGGAAGGAAAAGGTCCCATGTAATCAAAACCCCAAACATCAAATGGTTCAACAACAAGTGAATAATTCATAGGCATTTCTTGACGCTTACCAATATTACCAATTCTTTGACATTCATCACAAGATAAAACAAACTTACGGGCATCCTTGAAGAGAGTAGGCCAATAAAAACCAGATTGCAATACCTTGTGAGCAGTTCTGTCTCCCGCATGATGCCCTCCATAAGCTTTGGAGTGACATTTCTGTAGGATTTGTCCCTATTCATGCTAAGGTACACAACGTCTAATAATACCATCTACTCCTTCTTTATAAAGATGTGGGTCATCCCAAAAGTAATGTCTTAAATCATAGAAGAATTTTTTCTTTTGTTGGTATGTGAAGCTAGGTGGTATATATTTAGCAACAATGTAATTAGCATAGTCAGCATACCAAGGAGTATTATGAGAAACATTTATTGCAGCTAATTGTTCATCAGAAAAACTATCATTAATAGGTGTAGGTCATCAAGAATATTTTTTAACCTAGACAAGTTATCAGCCACGGGGTTCTCAGCTCCCTTTCTATCAGTGATATGTAAGTCAAATTCTTGTAGCAAGAGAACCCACCTAATGAGTCTAGGTTTAGCATCTTTCTTTTCCATAAGATATTTTATAGCAGCATGATCGGTGTGAACATTTGAACTATGTCGGTATTTCCCCAAAGAGGAAGGGATGATGCAGCACATCAACGGTAGGTATTTCCCTCATTGATGAGACCAAGGTTATCGAACCAGTAGGAGAACCAAGCAACACTACGTAAACGGTACCTGGACACAAAGAACAAATACTTGCAACCCGACGTGTTAAAGGGGTTGTCAATCCCTTTCGGGTAATGGTGCCAGAAATTGGCGAGTGGCCGGGATAAAATTGTAGTAGATTGATAGATGCAAATAAAAGAAAATAAAATTCAGCGAGGTATTTTTGGGTTTATGATAATATAGATCTGAAAATAAAAGTGTC
The DNA here is from genome assembly GCA_011799875.1 of Thinopyrum elongatum. Taxonomy (NCBI): domain Eukaryota; kingdom Viridiplantae; phylum Streptophyta; class Magnoliopsida; order Poales; family Poaceae; genus Thinopyrum; species Thinopyrum elongatum. The sequence goes on along the minus strand of CM022302.1, from coordinate 75,288,226 downwards.
AAATAAACGAACAGGCAAATAGCAAAATAGATCTGAAAATATATGATGAGAAAATAGACCCGGGGGCTGTAGATTTCACTAGTGGCTTCTCTCGAGAAAAATAGCATACGGTGGGCAAAGAAATTACTGTTGCGCAATTGATAGAACTTCAAATAATTATGACGATATCCAGGCAATGATCATTATATAGGCATCACATCCAAGATTAGTAGACTGACTCCTGCCTGCATCTACTACTATTACTCCACACATCGACCGCTATCCAGCATGCATCTAGTGTATTAAGTTCATGGAAAAATGGAGTAATGCAATAAGAACGATGACATGATGTAGACAAGATCTACTCATATAGGAATAGACCCCATCTTGTTATCCTTAATAGCAATGATACATACGTGTCGTTTCCCCTTCTGTCACTGGGATCGAGCACCGTAAGATCGAACCCATCACAAAGCACCTCTTCCCATGGCAAGAAAAATCGATCTAGTCGGCCTAACTAAACCAAAGATTCAAAGAAGAAACACGAGGCTATAAGCAATCATCGATATAAGAGATCAAAAGACTCAAATAACTTTCATGGATAAAAACATAGATCTGACCATAAACTCAAAGTTCATCGGATCCCAACAAACACACTGCAAAAAGAGTTACATCAAATAGATCTCCAAGAGACCATTGTATTGAGAATCAAAAGAGAGAGAGAGGAAGCCATCTAGCTACTAACTATGAACCCGTAGGTCTACAATGAACTACTCACGCATCATCGGAGAGGCACCAATGAGGATGATGAACCCCTCCGTGATGGTGTTTAGATTAGATCTGTGGTTTTTCGAACTTGCGGCGGCTGGAATTGTTTTTCGTCGACTCCCCTAGGGTTTCTAGAATATTGTGGTATTTACAGAGCAAAGAGGCGGTGCAGGAGGCGGCAGAGGTGGGCACAACCCACCAGGGCGCGCCTGGGCCCCCAAGCGCGCCCAGGTGGGTTGTGCTCCCCTTGAAGCCCCCTTTGGTACTTCTTTGGCCCAACAGGTGTCTTCTGGTCCAGAAAAAATCACCAAAAATTTTCGCTGCGTTTGGACTCCGTTTGGTATTGATTTCCTGCGAAGTAAAAAACAAGCAAAAAACAGCAACTGGCACTGGGCACTATGTCAATAGGTTAGTCCCAAAAAATGATATAAAGTTGCTATAAAATGATTGTAAAACATCCAAGAATGATAATATAACAGCATGGAACAATCAAAAATTATAGATACGTTGGAGACATATCAGCATCCCCAAGCTTAATTCCTGCTCGTCCTCGAGTAGGTAAATGATAAAAACAAAATTTTTGATGTGGAATGCTGCCTAACATGTTCATCACATAATATTTTATTTTTAGCATGGACATTTGGACTTTTATATGATTCAAAGCAATAGTCTAGTTTTTACATGAAGATTTCAATACTCAACCATATCAACAAGCAACCATGTCCTTCAAAATATCAATACTAAAGCAAGTTATCCCTAGACCATTATGCTCAATCATTGATCCATTCATGAAACACACTCAGATATTAGCTACACCCAATGCTCAAGTACGATCATAGTGCCCCTTAGTTGGTGCTTTATAAGAGAAGATGGAGACTCAAATAAAAATAAAATTGCATAAAGTAAATAGAAAGGCCCTTCGCAGAGGGAAGTAGGGATTTGTAGAGGTGCCAGAGCTCAAAGCAAAAAAAGATAGAGATAAAACGTTTTGGGTGGAATGCTTTTCCTGTCAACAAAAATGATCGAGTAGTTCCCAATACTTTCCATGCTAGATATATCATAGGCGGTTCCCAAAAAGAAAATAAAGTTTATTCCTTTTTCCACCATACTTTCACATTCCACGGCTAACCGAATCCACGGGTGCCGTCCATACCAACACTTTCCAAGGAATTTATTATTTGACAACATAAAGTAAATTCATTTTTCATTTCGGGACTGGGCATCCCTAATACCTTTGCTGTACTCTCGTGCAATGACAAGTGAATAAACACTCATCTTGAGAATAACACATCTAGCATGGAAAAATACCAGCCACCCCCTACCGTTTCATGAGCGGTGCGAGCACACAAAAAAGAAATTTATTTTGAAAATTAGAGATGGCACATACAAATGTGCTTAGAACGGCACGGAAATACCGCATATAGGTAGGTATAGTTGACTCATATGGCAAAACGGGTTTAAGGATTTGGATGCACAAGTAGTGATCATACTTAGTGCAAGTGAAGGCTAGCAAAAGATTGGGAAGCATCCAACCAAGAAACAAAAAATCTCATAAGCGCGCATTAAGCATAACTAACACCGAATAATGAACCACAAGTAGGATGTAATTTCATTGCATAACTATTGACTTTTGTGCTTGCATAGGGAATCACAAACCTTAACACCAATATTCTTACTGAAACATAATTACTCATTAACATGACTCACATATCACTAGCAACATGTCGCAAAACTTTTACAAAGAATCAAGTTTATTTTTTCCAATGATCTTCATGAAATTTTATATTATATCTCTCTTGAATATCTATCACTTTGGGACTAATTTCATATGTTGCTATTGATAGCTCAAACAAATCTAAGTGAAGAACATGAGCATAAAAATTTCTTCTCTCAAAATAATTTAAGTCAAGCAAGAGAGAATTTCTTAAAAAAATTACTAACTCTCAAATAAATCTAAGTGAAGCATGAGAGCATTTCTTCAAAAAATACTAAAGCACACCATGCTCAAAAAGATATAAGTGAAGCACTAGAGCAATTCCATAGCTCATAAAGATTTAAGTGAAGCATAGAGAGCAATTCTAACAAGTCATAGCATAATTTTGGCTCCCTCAAATAGATGTGTCCAGCAAGGATAGATGACACAAAATAAAAAGCAAAACAAGCAAAGGCTCATATCATACAATACGCTCCAAGCAAAACTCATGATATGTGACGAATAAAAATATAGCTCCAAGTAAAATACCGATGGTCGTTAGAAAAAAGAGGGGATGCCACTCGGGCATCCTCAAGCTTAGTTGCTTGCTTCTCTTTTAGATAATATCTTGGGATGCCATGGGCATCCCCAAGCTTAGGATCTTCTTACTCCTTATTCCTTCATCCATCGTGATCTCACCCAAAACTTGAAAACTTCAATCACACAAAACTCAACAAAACCTTCGTGAGATCCGTTAGTATAAGAAAACCAATCTTTACTTTAAGTACTGTAGAAAACCTATTCAAATTTTGTTATTGCATTATATCTACTGTATTCTAACTTTACCATGGCTCATACCCTCCAATACAAACCATAGATTCATCAAAATAAGCACACAATGCAAAGAAAACAGAATCTGTCAAAAACAGAACAGTCTGTAAAGATACGAATTGTTCTCATACTTACGTACCTCCAAAAATTCTGAAAAAGTAGATAAACAGAGACAATTTGTATATCAATATTGTGTAAAAAATTCAGAATTTTTCGTCGCTTATGTGATTTTAAACAATTATTTTTCTGGACGCAAAAGTTTCTTTTTTCCAACAAGATCAAATCAACTATCACCAAAGCTATCCCAAAGGCTTTACTTGGCACAAACACTAATTAAAACATAAAAAACACAATCATAACAGCAGCATAATTGTGCAAACACTCAAGAACAGAAAGAAAAAGACAAAAATAAATTTTATTTATTGGGTTGCCTCCCAACAAGCGCCATCGTTTTACGCCCCTAGCTAAGCATAATGCAAGGATCTAAGTATTGTCATCTTTATTTCTAGATCCATACGATGCCTCATGATTGTTTCATATGGTGGCTTAATTCTAGTTCTAGGGAATTATTCCATACCCTTCCTTAGTGGAAATTGAAATTTAATATTGCCTTCTTTCATATCAATCACGGCACCGATAGTACGCAAAAACGGTCTACCAAGAATAATTGGACAAGACGGATTGCAATCAATATCAAGAACAATAAAATCTATGGGCATATAATTCCTATTTGCAAGAATAAGAACATCATTAATTCTTCCCATAGGCTTTTTAATAGTAGAATCCGCTAAGTGCAAATTTAGAGAACATTCTTCAATATCGGTAAGACCAAGCACATCACATAAAGATTTCGGAATTGTAGAAACACTAGCACCCAAGTCACATAAAGCAAAACACTCATAATTTTTAATCTTGACTTTGATAGTAGGTTCCCATTCATCATGTAATTTTCTAGGAATTGAAATCTCTAATTCCAACTTTTCTTCCAAAGCTTTCATCATAGCATCAACAATATGTTTAGTAAAAGCTTTATTTTGTTCATAAGCACGGGGTGAATTTATCATGGATTGCAACAAAGAAATACAATCAATCAAAGAGCAATTATCATAATTAAAGTCTTTGTAATCCAAAAGAGTGGGCACATCACTAGTTAAAGGCCTAGGATTAAAATTGCCTCTATAAGCATTGTTATTGAAATTGTTTCGCGAGATAAAATTCACATCTACGGCATCACTATTTTGTTCAATCAAAGTAGACAAAGGCACATCATTGAAATCAATAGGAGCACTTTTATTGGCAACCAATTTCATAAGAGCATCAACTTTTTCACTCAAAGAAGAAATTTCTTCAACCGAATTAACCTTTTTACTAGTAGGAATTCTTTTCGGTATGCCATTGTGAATAATTTGCCATAATATTGTCTAGCAATTTAGTAGCTTCACCCAAATTAATTTCCATAAAAGTACCACCCACGGCGGAATCTAAAAGATTTCTAGAAACAAAATTCAATCCCGCATAAATTTTTTGTATGATCATCAAAAGATTTAAACCATGAGTAGGGCAATTTCTTAGCATCAATTTCATTCTTTCCCAAGACTGCGCAACATGTTCATGCTCAAGTTGCTTAAAATTCATGATTTGTGTCCTAAGGGAAATAATTTTTGCGGGAGGAAAATACTTAGTAATAAAAGCATCCTTGCACTTATCCCAAGAATCAATACTATTGCGAGGCAAAGAAGAAAACCAAATTTTAGCACGATCTCGCAAAGAAAACGGGAATATTTCAAGTTCACAATATCATTGTCCACATCTCTTTTCTTTTGCATATCGCATAATTCCACGAATGTGTTAAGATGGGATGCGGCATCCTCACTAGGAGTACCGGAAAATTGATCTTTCATAACAAGATTCAACAAAGCGGCATTAATATCACAAGACTCCGCACTAGTGGCGGGAGGAGCAATCAGAGTGCTAATAAAATCATTGTTGTTGGTATTGGAGAAATCACACAACTTGGTGTTCTCTTGAGTCATCGTGACTACGCAACAAGATTGCACTAAAAAACAGATCTAACGAGAAAACGGCGAACGAAAAAGAGGGTGAATAAAACGGCAAATTTTTGTGAAGTGGGGGGGGGGGGGGAGGAAAACGAGAGGCAAATGGAAAATAATGTAAATTGCAAGGAGATGAAATTTGTGATTAGGAACCTGGTAGATGTTGATGATGTCTCCCCGGCAACGGCGCCAGAAATTCCTTTTGATGGTGGCTTGAACTACGTCGGTATTTCCCCAAAGAGGAAGGGATGATGCAGCACAGCAATGGTAGGTATTCCCTCAGTGATGAGACCAAGGTTATCGAACCAGTAGGAGAACCAAGCAACACTACATAAACGGTACCTGCACACAAAGAACAAATACTTGCAACCCGACGTGTTAAAGGGGTTGTCAATCCCTTTCGGGTAACGGTGCCAGAAATTGGCGAGTGGCCGGTGTCGTGGAATTGTCCTGGCAGATGTCCTAGCAGTAGGACTTAGTCACGGAGCCATCGCAGAAGGGTTAGCTTAAAGGGGTTAAATGGGACAAAGGACACAAGGAGTTTATACTGGTTCAGCCCCTTGCGGTGAAGGTAAAAGCCTAGTCCAGTTGAGGTGGTATTGCTTATGTCTCGGTTACCAGGGAGCGAATCCGCTTGACCTAGCTTTCGATCTCTTCTCCCCTAAGTCACCGCCGGGTCATCCCTTTATATACACAGGTTGACGCCCGGTGGCTCACGGAATCCCGGCCGGCTCATAAACAACGTGTCCGGCTCGGTGACTAACTGTACATGCCTTATAATACAAGTCATACACATACGGCGGTTTACACTTGTTTGGGCCTTAAGTCGCCCTTGGGCTTCAGGCCCTCGATGAGTCCGCGTAATGAACTACCGTCTTAAACATCTTCATGGGCTTTGTCTTATGAACCGCCAGGGGCTTAACCCGGCCCCTCCTGGGCGGGTTAAACCCAATAGTTATATCCCCAACAGCCGGGATAAAATTGTAGTAGATTGATAGATGCAAATAAAAGCAAATAAAATTCAGCGAGGTATTTTTGGGTTTTTGATAATATAGATCTGAAAATAAAAGTGGCAAATAAACGAACAGGCAAATAGCAAAATAGATCTGAAAATATATGATGAGAAAATAGACCCCGGGGCCGTAGATTTCACTAGTGGCTTCTCTCGAGAAAAATAGCATACGGTGGGCAAACAAATTACTGTTGGGAAATTGATAGAACTTCAAATAATTATGACGATATCCAGGCAATGATCATTATATAGGCATCACGTCCAAGATTAGTAGACCGACTCATGCCTGCATCTACTACTATTACTCCACACATCGACCGCTATCCAGCATGCATCTAGTGTATTAAGTTCATGGAAAGACGGAGTAATGCAATAAGAACGATGACATGATGTAGGCAAGATCTACTCATATAGGAATAGACCCCATCTTGTTATCCTTAATAGCAACGTTACATACGTGTCGTTTCCCCTTCTGTCGCTGGGACCGAGCACCATAAGATCGAACCCATCACAAAGCACCTCTTCCCATGGCAAGAAAAATCGATCTAGTCGGCCTAACTAAACCAAAGATTCGAAGAAGAAATACGAGGCTATAAGCAATCATGTCAATAGGTTAGTCCCAAAAAATGATATAAAGTTGCTATGAAATGATTGTAAAACATCCAAGAATGATAATATAACATCATGGAACAATCAAAAATTATAGATACGTTGGAGACGTATCAACAGTCACTTTAGAATCAATAATGTAAGATCTGAATTTATCACAAGCAAACACAACTGCTAAAAATTCTTTTTCAGTAGTAGCATAATTGCGCTGGGCACTGTCTAGAGTTTTACTAGCATAATGAATAACATTTAATTTCTTATCAACTCTTTGTCCTAGAATAGCACCAACAGCATAATCACTAGCATCACACATAATTTCAAAAGGCAAGTTCCAAACAGGTGGTTGAACAATAGGTGCATAAATTAAGGCTTTCTTAAGTGTTTCAAAGGCTTCTACACAATCATCATAAAAAACAAATGGAACATCCTTTTGTAAAAGATTTGTAAGAGGCCTAGAAATTTAGAGAAGTCTTTAATAAATCTTCTATAGAAACCAGCATGACCGAGGAAACTACGAATACCTTTGATATCTTTAGGACATGGCATTTTCTCAATTACATCAACTTTAGCTTTATCCACTTCAATACCTCGTTCAGAAATTTTATGTCCCAAGACATTACCTTCATTAACCATAAAGTGGCACTTCTCCCAATTCAAGACAAGATTAGTTTGCTCGCATCTCTGCAAAACTCGATCAAGGTTGCTTAAGCAATCATCAAAAGAAGTTCCGTAAACGGAAAAATCATCCATGAAAACCTCAACAATCTTTTCATAAAAGTCAGAGAATATAGCAGTCATACATCTTTGAAAGGTAGCAGGTGCATTATATAAACCAAAAGGCATACGTCTATAAGCATAAGTTCCAAAAGGACAAGGGAAGGTGGTTTTCTCTTGATCAGGTTGTGAAACAGGTATTTGAGAAAAACCAGAATATCCATCGAGAAAACAAAAGTGTGTGTGCTTAGAAAGTCTTTCTAACATTTGATCAATAAAAGATAGAGGGTAATGATCTTTTCTAGTAGCTTTATTTAATTTTCTAAAATCAATTACCATTCTATAACCAGTGACAATTCTTTGTGGAATAAGTTCATTTTTATCATTCGGAACAACAGTAATACCTCCTTTCTTAGGGACGCAATGAACGGGACTTACCCATCTACTATCAACTATGGGATAGATTATACCTGCTTCCAGAAGCTTCAATATTTCAGTTCTTACCACTTCTTTCATTTTAGGATTTAAACGTCTTTGGTGATCAACAACAGGTTTAGCATCAAGTTCCATATTAATTTTGCGCTGACAGAGAGTGGGACTAATGCCCTTAAGATCATCAAGAGTATATCCAATAGCAGCTCGGTGCTTCTTCAGAACCTTCAATAATCTTTCTTCTTCATGTTCTGAAAGGTTAGCACTAACAATAACATAATATTTTTTTTCTAATCAAGATAAGAATATTTCAAAGTGGCTGGCAATTGTTTTAATTCAAACACAGGATCACCTTTAGGTGGAGGAGGACCCCCTAGAGTTTCAATAGGCAAATTGTGTTTAAGCAGAGGTCGTTGTTCAAAGAAGATTTTATCTATCTCATTTCTTTCATGCATATGCATATCATTTTCATGGTCTAGCAAATATTGTTCTAGTGGATCAGTTGGAGGCACGGCAATAGAAGCAAGACCAATTATTTCATCCTTACTAGGCAATTCTTTCTTATGATGCTTTCTACTAAACTTAGAAAAATTAAACTCATGAGACTCATCACCAAAACTTACACCGACGGTTTGTTTCTTACAATCTATTTTAGCATTAACGGTGTTCAAGAAAGGTCTACCAAAGATAATGGGACAAAAGTCATCTTGTGGGGAACCAAGAACAAGAAAATCAGTAGGATATTTTATTTTCCCACACAAGACTTTAACATCTCTAACAATCCCAAGTGGTGTGATGGTGTCTCTATTAACAAGTTTAATAGTAACATCTATGTCTTCTATTTCAGCGGGTGCTATGTCATTCATAATTTCTTGATATAAGGTAAAAGGAATAGCACTCACGCTAGCACCTAAATCACATAAACCATGATAACAATGATCTCCTATTTTGACTGAGACAACAGGCATGACAACAACAGGTCTATGTTTATCTTTTTCATCGGGTTTGGCAATTCTAGCAGCTTCATCACAGAAGTAAATAACATGCCCATCAATATTTTCTTCCAAGAGATCTTTAACCAAAGCAACACTAGGTTCTACCTTGATTTGTTCAGCAGGTTTAGGTGCTCTTATATAACTTTTATTGACCATAGTTGAAACTTTAGCATGTTCCTTTATCCTAACAGGGAAAGGTGGTTTTTCAATATAAGCAGTAGGAACAACTGGATCAACATTATAAATAATAGTTTCATCTTTAGCTATTACTGGTTCTTTAATTTCTTCTTTAATAGGTGGGTGATATTTAAACCACTTCTCCTTAGGGAGATCAACTAGCAAATGATTCACAAAAGGAGGCTACTATCTCAGAGTCAAGTCCATATTTAGTGCTAAACTTTTCAAAAGCATCAGTATTCATAAAAGATTTAACACAATCATACTTAAGCTTAATACCTGACTCTTTACCTTCGTCGAGTTTCCAGTCTACAGAGTTGCGTTTAATTCTTTCTAAAAGATCCCACCTGAATTCAATAGTCTTCTTCATAAAGGAACCAGTACAAGAAGTATCAAGCATGGATTGATCATCACGAGAAAGCCGAGCATAAAAATTCTGAATAATAATTTCCCTTGAGAGCTCATGATTGGGGCATGAATATAACATTTACTTATGCCTCCCCCAAGCTAGAGCGATACTTTCTCCTTCACGAGGCCAAAAATTATATATATAATTCCGATCACGATGAACTAGATGCATAGGATAATTTTTTTGGTGAGATTCCAATTTCAATCGATTCCAATTCCAAGATCCAATATCATCGCATAGCCTATACCATGCCAATGCTTTTCCCTTCAAAGATTAAGGGAAAACATTCTTCTTAGCTTCATCTCCGGGTAAACCTGCAAGCTTAAATAATCCACAAATTTCATCCACATATATCAAGTGCATATCAAGATGTTCGGTTCCATCTCCTGCATAAGGATTAGCTAGCAGTTGTTCTACCATACCCGAAGGAATTTCATAACGAATATTTTCAGTAGGTGCAGTAGGTTGAGGGGTAACTAATTATGGTTCCGGTCGAGGTGAAGATACCCCGAACAAACCCCTCAAAGGATTGTTCTTCATAGTAACAAGTTACAATAAATTTGAGCACGTAGTAATAATTTTTCCTTACCGATTTCCACTTACCAAGAGCGATTCACTCCCCGGCAACGGTGCCAGAAAAGAGCCTTGATGACCCACAAGTATAGGGGATAAATAGTAGTCCTTTCCATAAGTAAGAGTGTCGAACCCAACGAGGAGCAGAAGGAAATGACAAGTAGTTTTCAGCAAGGTATTTTCTGCAAGCACTGAAATTATAAGTAACGAGTAGTTTGATAGCAAGATAATTTGTAATGAGCAAGTAACGGTAATGGTAACAAAAGTGCAGCAAGGTAGCCCAATCCTTTTGAGGCAAAGGACATGCCAAAATGGTCTCTTATGATAAGCAAAGCGTTCTTGAGGGTACACGGGAATTTCATCTAGTCACTTTCATCATGTTGGTTTGATTTGTGTTCGCTACTTTGATAATTTGTTATGTGGGTGGACTGGTGCTTAGGTGCTGTTCTTACTTGAACAAACCTCCTACTTATGATTAACCCCCTCGCAAGCATCCGCAACTATGAGAAAAGTATTAAGAATAAATCTAACCATAGCATTAAACTTTTGGATCCAAATCAGTCCCTTACGAAGTAGTGCATAAACTAGGGTTTAAGCTTCTGTCACTCTCGCAACCCATCATCTAATAACTACTCCACAATGCATTCCCTTAGGCCCTAATAAGGTGAAGTGCCATGTAGTCGACGTTCACATGACACCACTAAGGGAATCACAACATACATACCATCAAAATATCGAACACATATCAAGTTCACATGATTACTTGCAACAAGATTTCTCCCGTGACCTCAAGAACAAAAGTAACTACTCACAAATGATAATCATGCTCAAGATCAGAGGGGTATTAAATAGCATAATGGATTTGAACATATAATCTTCCACCAAATAAACCATATAGTAATCAACTACAAGATGTAATCAACACTACTAGTCACCCACAAGCACCAATCTAAGGTTCCGGTACAAAGATTGAACACAAGAGATGAACTAGGGTTTGAGATGAGATGGTGCTGTTGAAGATGTTGATGGATATTGCCCTCCCCAAGATGGGAGAGTTGTTGGTGATGATGATGACGATGATTTCCCCCTCCGGGAGGGAAGTTCCCCCGGCGGAATCGCTCCGCCGGAGGGCAAAAGTGCTCCTGCCCAAGTTCCACCTCGAGACGGCGGCGCTTCGTCCCGAAAGTCCTCTCCTTATTTTTTCTAGGTCAAAATGACTTATATACCAGAAGAGGGGCATCGGAGGTGGGCCGAGGAGGGCTCAACCCACCACGGCGCGCCTGGGCTCCCTGGCGCGCCCAGGTGGGTTGTGCCCACCTGGTGGGCCCCCTTTGGTAGTTATTTGCTCCAATAATTCTTATATATTCCATGAAAAATCTCCGTGAAGTTTCAACTCATTTGGAGTTGTGCAGAATAGGTGGCCTGACGTAGCTTTTTCAGGTCCAGAATTCCAGCTGCCGGTATTCTCCCTCTTTGTGTGAACCTTGCATATTATGAGAGAAAAGGCATTAGAGTTACTCCAAAAAGCATTATTATACATAAAAACAATATAAATAACAGTAGGAAAACATGATGCAAAATGGACATATCAGGGACACATAGTAGAAAACTAAAAAAATCACCCTACGAACACCTAGGAACAGTATGAAGATGCGTATAGGGTATGGATCAACGATCGTTACTGACTCCGAAGTTGCAGTGAAGTAGACGAGTCGACGCAGATCATACTTGGAGTCCCTCGAACCGTTGATGACGACCCCGCGAACCGCCATCGAACGATCCCTCGAAAATGGAAGACCAAAAGCATGACATCTCTACTTGGTTGCAAGCGTACGGTCTTCACGATCCTCCAGTGCTTTGCTGTCCGGAGCAAATCGTCGCTGGAGAATTAGAGGAAGGAGATTAGAACCACACTACTTCTAATTATGAGGATTAGAGGAATTATGTCTACCTCTAATTCGTCAACTAGGACTAACTAGAACTAAAACTAGATGAACTAGAGGAGGCTCCAAAACTTGTGTGTTCAATTGTGGCCAATACCTCAAGTATATATAGGTGCCCCCCTCCCCCAAGGAAAGGGGGGCACCTCCTCCACTTCGGCCCTTATGGCCCAAGTTGCCTTCCATCTCTAGGCCTTTTAAGACCCGTTGATATTTAATTTAATATAAAAGTCTTCCAATAATTACTAGACCCTTTTATATGTAATTTTACATCACTGGAAACCTTTTCCACCTATATAGTAATTATCGGGAATACCTGGTATTGCCTGATAAGCTCCGAAGCCCTTCCGGTGACCCCGAAACGCTTCCGATTCCTCTCAAAACTATTTCGAATATAAATAAAACAATTCCACAAATAAATCCTTGATAATCTTGTCATACTAACACTCAGCAGATCATGATTACCTTAAATTTGTGACCCCGTAGATTTGGTAAATCATAGACATGAACGAAACCCCTTCGCTCAATGACCGATAGCGGAACCGTGGACGTTCATATCAATCCATATGATTACACCAATGACATTCGAGTGAACCTTTGGTTATCATGTGATGTCCCTTTGCTTCGCGATACTTTACAAAACCTGGGGTGCATCAGTATCCTCCTGAGTCATGCACATGCTCACTATACCGTTGATCCCATTGCCGACTTTGTTCTTCTTTCTTGTTGGCAGACCATAATGGATGTCATCACACCAAGAGGGCCCTAAAAATATCTCTCCATCGTTGGAGGAGCAAATCCCACTCTCGAGCTATCTAGTCCCTTGACAAACTTTTTGATGAACCCGTAAGTTGTCGATATGATCAACTAGTTACAGCTGATGTTTGAGCAAACCCAAAGTTCACCGTACGGTAGGAAGTGACTACGATACTCTCATGGTCTGAGGAACTAAAAACACATGCTAACACTCCGTATTATAACAATTGATTTCAGACGATATTATCTTAAAGTATAATAAACAAGTTTGGGTCGATTCAATATGATCATTCTTCTAACGTCATACTCTCAATATTGTTTTAAGACTATCTTACATTTAACGATATCCTAAGTCCGAAAAACATGATCACCAACAACACTTGAGCCAGTCTTAGAGGCAAGACTAAGAAGCTATTCTTTACTGTTTATTATTCCACATGTGCATATGAGTTTTCTACTGAATCGCATATTCCAGGATCATAACAGTTATACCATGAAATATAAACTCTTAATTATGAAACCAGAAATATAATAATACAATATTATTGCCTCTAGGGCATATGTTTCCAGCAGTGTCCCACTTGCACTAGAGTCAATAATCTAGTTAGCACATTTTAAACACCAATGAAAATCCGGTGTTTCTTCATGTTTTGCTTGTGGTATAGCCTTCATCCTATCAGATCTTGATAACTTCAGATCTACGTGTATCATTTGCATTTCTATGCATCTATCATGCTTTCACAAGAATTCATAATTTGTGTGAAACTGACTTTGTATGTATTGAATCACTGGAAGGACCTTTGATTCCTTAGACTGAGCTATGGAATCACTATTGAGAATAGTGTCCCATTGACACAATCATCTAGAAACCATACCAAATGCATAAATGAATCTTTGATTTATCTCCCTCTAGCAGCAGGAGGAGGAGAATAGGAAGCTGGAGGAGGAGCAGAGGAAGTAGGAAGCAGTGCGCCTTCAACTGGTAGAATCAAAGCACGTGGAGTTGGAACGCGCTTTCATGTGGCAGGAGGAGTAGATCGACTCACTTAGCCAGGAAAGGGCATCTCAGCAGCGGCAGCAGCAAGCAGATCCAGCATTGGATAGCACCGTCTCATCTATGCCGAGAAGCAGCATGGGTTCCACCCCGGCCGATGATGCATTGCTTGCTAGATACCCCGTGGATGATATCAAACGTGCGACACCTTGTGAGCTACACATTAAAGTGAACAACATATCCATGAAGTTGGCTGACGGCTATGCTTTAACAAATCCCCCTGAAGCAACCTTCCATGGCAATCCGATTCCAGCTGGCTATGCTCGTGTCGGGGTGGATGAAGTGATGTCGGGATATAACGAGCTAGAGATTGACATTCATGGAGGTGACGAGGAGCGCACACTGGGAGAGGCCATACGTCGTATCATTCTATGGAGAAAGGATTGCATCGTCTTTCCAAGGCCACCGACTCCTCCTCCAAGTCCGCCGCGTCAGCCGGCTCCTCCTCCAAGTCCGCCACCGCGTCAGCCGACTCCTTCTCCTCCAAGTCCGCCACTGCATCAGCCGACTCCTCCTCCAAGTCCGCCACCGCGCTAGTCGACTCCACCGCCCAACCCTGAGATGGAGCACGGCGCTAGTCCGCCACCGCGTCAGCCGACTCCATCGCTCCACCCTGAGACGGAGCCCATCAACGTAAGTCCGCCATATCGATCTCGGGCGCGTTAGCCTTCTCCAAAGCGGAAGAGAGCACCAAGCAAGAAAGCCTCTCCTCCTGCCAAAAAGAAGTTGGCTTACCACATGACCATCAAGGAAAACAACGCCGAAGTGGCTGCCCAAGTGAAGGCCTTTTTTGCGAAGCCGCTCCCGCTGCCAAAGGAGAAAATACCTGAGGAAGTCGTACAACACTTTATTGATAATGCTCAACCGGCTGTGAAGAGAACGAACTCAAACTATGAGCGCTCTATTAAGAAGTTATATCATGCACAAAAAAAGAAGGAGTCGAGCTCGAGCTCGAGCCAAGCAGGTAAAAAATGCGGGAAAACTGTTCCCCAGCTGGGAGAACAGGCAGTGCAATCGTTCCCCCCGCTCATTGTACAACCACATGTGAGTACCGCCGATCAACTGGTAATAACCGACGATCATAGAAGGATGGCTAAAGAGGCCGGTGTCACTGTTTATCAACTCCTAGAGATCGAGTATATCCCCGGGATTCAAGATGACGAAGTAGCATGGAAATATGTCCCCGGCCAACCTCTGGTCAAGCCTGAGGAGATCCCTCTTCTATTAACTAAAATGCGCAGTTTGCATGAGTGGTACCTGGGAGAAATAAATAACGGGCGAGAGGCCCTCATGGTGAAAGTCAAGGCAGAGCATTACTTCCATGAAAAAGATTTGTGGGTTGAGTTTCAAGAAATGTTTCAGTTATTCAATCAAGACGCACTCGACAAATCTCTCGTCAGTTGCTATTGTCTGTAAGTGATTTCTTTCTGTAATTTATGTCTCTAGCTGTGCTCGTTCATTACCTGTAATTATCCTCACTATATTCTTTTCTGTGATATTATGCAGAATGAAGATTTATGAATTGAAAAGAGACGGACGCTATGGCATTGGGTTCATTGACCCAAATACCATTAATGAAGAGACATGGTCACGTCACAGAAAAGACACAGAGAAAAGCTTGCTAGAGTTTTTGAAGCAACTAAATACCCAACCAGAAATACTACTTCCTTACAACTTCGGGTGAGTGTTACTGTCTTGTACTACAAATTCTGTTTTGCTTACTAGATGTTAATAAGTGTAGTTGATGAGTTATGCACACGCCCGCTTAATTATACAAACGTGTGCGCATGCAGTTTTCGTTGGATCCTGCTAATCATTGAAGTTGATTTGGGAAAAGTTCACGTACTGGACTCACTACTTAAAGAAACTAAAGAATACTCAATCATGAAGGGGATGCTCGATAGGTAATTTCAATCATTATCGCACTATGTCGGGCTCTTTAGTTCATTTCCTGATATCAACTAATTAATAACTCCTTTATTCATTTTCTTTGCCGGCGGGCAGGGCTTGGCAAAAGTTCATCAAGCAGGTTCAAGGCCCATGCAAACAAGAGCTGACATGGGTGTGACCCAAGGTAATTAAGTAGTACTAGCTACGTCCGCGCAACTCTTTAATTCTAGTTTCAATACCATTATCATGCTTGATTAATTATTATCTGATTGAATTCTATTCTCGTAAAGTGCATGAGGCAGGCGTCGGGGAATAATTTATGTGCATACTACGTTTGCGAGAACATTCGCATTATGATGTCCAAAAGGACCAAAGATGCAAGACAAACTTGGGTACGTTTGCCAGAATATTATTCACAATTTTTATACCATTATCTTATATATATACACACAACTAATACATTCATATTGATCTCCTTCTTTAAAGATGTCGGAGATATGGGATAAGGTCCTACCAACGGATCGCATACGAGCAATTCAAGAGGAAATAGCGGGATTTTTACTTGACCAGGTCATAGATCCCAAAGGAGAATACCATTACAACTAATGCCTGCATGTAATGATCTGCAAATTGTAGGAGAAATTATATATATCAAATTGTATATATATATATATATATATATGTGTGTGTGTGTGTGTGTGTGTGTGAATGGTCGTACGGGAAATTCGATGATATATATATGATCGGTTCTACGAGAAATTCTATTTATATATGGACGCGTAGTATGTGATCCCGAGCTCCAGTGATCCTGGATGAACAGTAAAATCCGAAAAAAATAATAAAGAAATTCAAAAAAATCTGAAATTTTTTGGCAAGAAACTTTGATGTTTTTCCTACATGCGTGCAAAAATTCATGACGAAATGACATTCATGCAGGTCTCGGCAAAAAAAACAAAATCAATGCTCCAAAATGCTTCCAAAAACAGTTTTTTTGGAGCATGATTTTGTTTTTTTGCCGAGACCTCCACAAATGTCATTTCATCACGAAAATTGGCATGCATGTAGAAAAAACATCAAAGTTTCTTGACAAAAAATTTCAGATTTTTTTGAAATTTTTTACTATTTTTTCGAATTTTACTGTTCATCCAGGATCACTGGAGCTCAGAATCACATGAGAGTTTTCGTTTATATATATGCATAACGTGTACAGTATGTAGTAGCGTAAAATATGTTTGAAATAAAAAAGAATTAAATGGAAAACACAAAATTAAAAGGAAAAATAAACCAAAAACCCCTAAACCTTTTAGTCCCGGTTGGTGTCACCAACCGGGACTAAAGGACCGCCAGCCCCCGGCGCGGGCTCGTGCCATGTGGTGGGCCTTTGGTCCCGGATCGTGACGAACCGGGACTAAAGGGGGGGGGGGTTTGGTCCCCACCCTTTAGTCCCGGTTGGTGAACCGGCCCTTATGAACCGGGACTAATGCCCAATTCTGCACTAGTGTGTTGCTTCTAAAACGATAATATACTCAGACTTCTGTTATCGAATTCATCACAGTAACTTTCTTGGACCAATTTCAACTTAATGTGTGCTACCATAAATCATTTAATTAAAACCGAAAATCGCTCGGAGCATTAATGTAGATTTTATCGATGTACGACTTACAATGAGCTTGTATTGATTTAACTCCTTACAACAATCTCTTCATCTTCTCCGTATGCGAGAGCCATGTCGTTAGTACTTAATGATATTTTCACTATTGTCCTATGATAACAATTTGATCATTCTATTAACTTTACTCACAACTTACTTGAAATACTAGACATATCTGGTTGTTTACATACCATGGAACAAATTCAACATAAGTGTGATTGAAATCACATATTTCGCTCATCAGTATTTCAGAATACCAATTTTTTTCTTAAAACTCCTTCCATGTGACTTTTACAAGAAACTCTTCTTGCGTATTTCATACTAATCTGTTTTAGTATTCTCTCAATATGTATTTCGGCTAAACTTGATTAGACACTACTATCTCCATAGATTATTATGCCTAATACCAGGACTATATATATATATATATATATATATATATATACCAGGACTATATATAATTTTCAATAAAGTCTTAATCCGTGTCAAGAAATCTATATAATTTTCAATCAATAATGTGTCATGCATATATTGTGTTTAGAAATATTATCATGCTCCCACTTATTTTCTTTTAAATACAAGTATCTTCGCTTTCCTTGATGAAATCAAATTATTTGACCATTTCATCAGTACAAAGATTCCAATTCCATTATGATTGCTTCAGATCATTATAGGACCTCTTGAAGTTTGCACACTTACTAGTATCCTCTGGATCGGCAAAATTACCTTGGACCGTATCAAATATACAATCTTGGTTCTATTTCCATCTCATGAAAATCATTTCGACATCCATCTACCACAGAGATGACGCAATCGACCTTGATCATAGATGGGGAAAAATCTTACTAATTGGAAGAGGACAGGGTGGCAGAGAGAAGAGGAGAAGAAAAATATACCATAGCTGGCGTTGAGCCACCGTCCGTGATTATCAATCGCCTTCCTCTAGTTATGGTGGCTGAGTAGTCTCCACGTCCTTCGCCGCCGCATCCGTAGTTCCTCGGTCCAACGGCCTTCTCAACAAAGTCGCCTCTCCAATTCCATCACCCACGGCAACGTTGTCAGATGGTCCTATGCCCTCCGCCGTCGTCGCCGCATGAGGAGTGGTGGGTTGGGCTACCCCACCGAAGACATCAGATGGTCCTCTCATTCCGCCGCGACCGCCCTCTTGCGTCCTCCCTTGACGATCCCATGCCCTCGTCTGCCTCCTCCTCCCCCGCGCCTTCGCCGGCCTGGCGCTTCGCATGGCTCCCTCCCTTGCGCGCTGGATCGGAGGCAGGGGACTACGACGATGACTAGGGATAAGAGAGGGTGGCAAGGATTGTCGGACCGGAGGAATGGGGTTGCGGCGGAGGGAACCTAGCTTCTGGGCGTCTCGCGTTCTTGTGCAGGTGAGGAGAGGCATGTCAAATCTTTTTATCACTTAACGGATGGGACGTCATGGAGTGCGGCTTGATTTCAAAAATTGTGAGGGGGTTATCAACAAATTTCAGGACGATGAACGGACAGAAGCAATCCGTGCTTTATTAGCATGTATATAAAAGATAAAGATATATGCAATATTTATGACACGTCTAGATGTGCTTTAGCAAAACGTATAAGAATCAAGTACCTATATGTATTTATTCTTGTATTTTATACACGGACAAAAATGTCATCACTTCTCTACAACCTATCAGCTTTGCAGCCGATCCCATGACCCTTGTCTCCACTCTCCAGTCCAATAAGCTCTGCTTCTCCGCCGCCTCCAGCCCTCCACTGCGGCTCTGTTTCTCCCCGCCACCACCTCTGCTGGCCGCTCCCCCCCCCCCCCCCCCCCGCGCCCGCGCGCTTGTCTCTCCGACTAGCCTCCCTAATTCTGGACCTCGTCGCTGGGGCTCGCCGAAGGTGCCGCGCCTGCCTCTCCGACGTGTTGGTGAAACTGAAGCCTGAAGATCGGGTGTTGCTAGGTACATGCATATTAGCAGCGAGCAGCAGACATTCTGAAATTGTTGCATTGGTTTGTGTTCATGCGTATGTGTTCAGGGGGGAGAACAGAGGCAAATGGGTGTAAGCCGCACCCACTTTGCAACCCTGATCTCTTTCTCTGGCGCAGGTAAGGTGCCTCGTGGGCTCGTGGCCACGGTATGCCCTAACGTCTAGGAGCTCTAACAGCTGCCGGTGTTGCGTCCTGTAAATCAGTGTGGGAACAAGCTTATTGCTATTGTGTACTTGTTGAGTTTTGGTACATACAGGACGGATATTATTTGGTTTCCCTGATGTTTCTCCTTCTTTCTATGTGTCCCAGTCAGCGATATGGAGCTCTAACTTGCGTAGTTGATCGAGGCATAAATTGCATTCTTATTACAGTGATGGTGTTCAATGTTGTCACATTTCATCGGCCGTGCATGATATTGGTGCCTGTTACTTTTGGTAATCTATGCCCCTTATTTACAGATCGGTGAGGTGTCAAGTATACTTTTGCTTGGATTACTTCAGTTTCAGTTGCTACTTGTATTGCTTTCACTTTGGCTGTCACACAGGTACCAACACTGTGCTCACATCTGTTGTCTTAGGATATTGTTATTACCTTGAATGCTTAATTAGAGGATGTCTTTCTTATCGTGTATTACTCTGATCACTAATAGATTGGTTGTTTAAATATATTTGATTGATGTATTAATCACTATTTTACAATGCCATCCGAAAGTCGGAATTCGAGGATGCTGCACTGAAAACTCAAAGTAGCCTTGCCTACCTGAACTTTGAGCAAAGTATTATATTTAGCTCGGCATTATCCACGGCAATGATTTTCAGCTCATATGGTGTATTGGGTGGTGCTCTGACTGTCCAGTGAATATGGTAATTCTTTATGTCAACCATTTTTATTTCATTTCTTCTGCTGTTTAATTTCTTATTTTCTTCTGACACATTTTCGTAGCAGCACATGCACATCAAGCAGAAAAATCACCTGGCAATCTGTCCCCTTTGCGACCAAGAAGCGGAGTCAATCTCCCACATCTTAACTGAATGTGTCGCTGCGCTGCTTGTGGAGAAATAACCATGGAGCAAAGCTCCGGGTGCTCGCTGGCGCAAAAGCACTACGCCGCCTGCCTCTGCATGCGTGCCCAACTGATATTTGATCGCAGGCGTGTAATGTAGCTGTACAGTCCATCTCACTGAAAAGTTGAGGATTTTCCAACGATGTAGCTACCACTGGAACATCAGTTAAATTTATACATCATATCTGTAGTTTGGTTACTTAAATTTATCTAACCGCTGAATCTGAATGATTTATGAGTACACCTGCTACTGTGGCCTCGTACAATGGGTGCAGTTATATAATTATCATTAAACTGTTATTGTATCTGTGGAAAATTGTGAGCATAAGACCTATGATGTTCTTACATACGGTTCCTGATTATATTGATTTCAGCAGACAGAAAAGGCAAGGTAGACAGACAGCATAGTAGATGAACTGGAAACTGCAACTTATCTGACTGACTGCAGATAGATTGTCAGCAGCAAGTCATCTGTGATTCTAAAACATTGTCAATAGCTAGTGCAAATCATCATAATTATGATGTGTCTGTTCTTGACAGGAATTGCAAGAACTTGCTACTTACAAGTATCCCCATGATGTTTTGGCCAAAGAATTCAAATCGCTCCTAGTTTCACAAGTATACATGCATGTTCGTAAAGAAAAGCAGTGTTAAACGTGTTATGATGCACCGCACCTGGAGGTAGTTAGGATAGATAGAGATAGGTTATTTCTTTCTCTCCAAGTTCTATCTTCTCCTTGAATATCTCCCTCTCTCGTGTGTAATCTAAACCGCATTGTATGCGCTATGTGGGAGGTGCGCCCCACTATATTAACACGAACCCGTCGGCCTCAACAGGCTAAGACGTTTCCAGCTATTGCACATGGTAGTCAGAGCTATCCTTTTCCCATCTAAGCTTTCTGCAAACTCCATCTAGCCCTAGCCATGTCTTCCTCCTCCGGCGCCTTCCAACCCAGCCTCAATGGCCAGGTCACCGAGAAGCTGACGCGCACAAACTATGTGCTATGGCGCACGCAGGTCATCCCCCAGCTGCGTGGCGCCGGTGTCTTCGGCTACGTCGACGGCACCCAGCCGGAGCCGGCGAAACTCCTCGTCACCACCAAGGACGGCAAGGAGACTTCATCGCCCAACCCTCTCCACCCAATCTGGGTCAGGGAGGATCAGCAGGTTCTCGGGTACCTGCTGAACAATCTGACGCGCGAGGTTCTGCTCACGGTGACCACGGTCACCACCTCGGGCGCGCTCTGGACGACGCTTGCTGGTATGTTCTCGTCCCAATCTGCAAGCCGCATCAATAACATCAGAATGTCCCTCATCAATGCCCAGAAGGGGAATCTCTCCGTCGCCTCCTACTTCGCCGCCATGCGTGGCTACGCCGACGAGCTAGCCGCCGCGGGCAAGGCGATCCCCGACGATGAACTCGCCTCCTACATCATCCATGGGCTCGACGCCGACTACCAGCCCCTGGTCTCTGCCCTCAACGCTCGCATGACCGCTGTGACCCTTGATGAGCTCTTTGCCATGCTGTCGAACTTCGATCAGCGCATGGTTCAGTTCCAAGGGTCCGGCGGCGGTGGCTTCAAATCGTCCGCCAACGTGGCTACTCGCGGGCGGGGAGGCGGCTCTCGATCGCGTGGCTCCTCTCGCAACAAGGGCAGGTCTGGCGGCGGCAACAGCGGCGGCACGCCACCACCCCGCTCTGGTGGCCGGGGTCGCCGCGGGCGCGGCGGCAGTGGCGGTGGCAGAAACCGCCCGGACACCCCCCGGTGCCAAATCTGCGGCAAGCCCGGACACAGCAAAAGAGTGCTGGTACCGGTATGAAGAGGACGACTACGACTCTCAAGACGACGAAAAAGTTGCCGCGGCTGCTGATGGCTCCTATGGCGTCGACACGAACTGGTATGTCGACAGCGGAGCTACCAACCACATCACCAACGAGCTCGAGAAAGTAACCATGAAGGAAAAGTACCACGGCAAGGATCAAATCCACACTGCCAGCGGAGAAGGTATGAGTATACGTCACTTTGGTCACTCAATATTTCGTACCCCTCTTCGTAATATTCATCTTAGAAAAATTCTGCATGTTCCTAGTGCCAACAAGAGTCTTCTTTCTGTCCATCGAATTGCCATTGATAATCATGTCTTTCTCGAGTTTCACCCTTACTATCTTTTTATTAAGGATCAGGCAACGAGGACAACTCTCTATCGAGGTAGATGTGTCGGCGGCCTCTATCCGTTGATTCCGGAGTTTAGAAGATCAAATAAACAAGCTTGTGGTGCTATCAAGCTTTCGTCCACACGATGGCACGATCGTTTAGGACATGCTTCTTTTTCTTTAGTTGAATGATTGCTTAGGAAAAATAAGCTCCCGTTTGTTGGTGAGCATCATAATGAAACAATTTGTGATTCATGTCAGAAAGCTAAAAGTCATCAGTTACCTTATCCAGTTTCTACCAGTGTTTCTACCAAACCATTACAGTTGATTTTCTCTGATGTTTGGGGCCCTGCTCCTAATTCTGTTGGTAGACACACATACTATGTCAGTTTCATTGATGACTATAGTAAATTCTCTTGGATCTATCTTTTAAAGAACCGATCTGATGTGTTTCAAGTTTTCAAGAATTTTCAAGCTCTTGTTGAACGAAAATTTGACAGCAAAATCATTGATGTCCAATCCGACTGGGGAGGGGAGTATGAAAAGTTGAACTCCTTCTTCCAGACACTTGGTGTCTCACATCACGTGTCATGCCCTCATGCTCACCAGCAAAACGGATCAGCCGAACGTAAGCATCAGCACATTGTTGAAGTTGGCCTTGCTCTTTTGGCAGGCGCCTCCATGCCCCTTAAATTTTGGGATGAAGCGTTTCTCACTGCCGTTCATATCATCAACATGCTACCTAGTCGTGTCATCAATAATGAAACTCCGGTAGAAAGGCTTCTTCACACCAAACCAGACTATAAGTCTCTTCGTGTTTTTGGGTGTGCATGTTGGCCCAACCTTCGTCCCTACAATAACCGCAAGCTCATGTTTCGATCAAAACAGTGTGTGTTCCTTGGCTATAGTGCTCAGCATAAGGGGGTCAAGTGCCTAGATGTCTCCCCGGGACGTGTTTACATCTCCCGTGATGTGGTCTTCGATGAAACTAAATTTCCGTTCGCTGATCTTCACCCTAATGCTGGTGCACTTCTTCGAGAAGAAATTCTTCTCTTGCCTCCCCATCTCACTAGTTTTGATCAAGGGGGACAAAATATTGATGATCATTCGTTGACTAACTCATCTAATGGCATGCATGAGCTCTGTGTTGATGAAACAGGAGAAAACTGTGAAGAAAACGGTGCAAACGGTGAAAAACATGGGCTATATCCCATGTGTCCCGTGGCAGGAGACAGATCCGCCTCGGGATCCGCAGCATCGCAGGAATTCGGATCCTACTCGGGGTCCGGTAGCGCAGAGGAGATAGGCGCAGGCGCACGCCCCGCTGCGCCGGATTCGCGTCGCGACGTCTCCGCGCCCGACACGCGGGCCACTCCGGGCAGCACACGGTACGGCGCCCGACCTGTCACGTACAGGCGGCGGGACTCCGCGCGTGCCAGGGAGGACGTGGACCCAGCTGGTCCCACCATGGTCGGTCGGCCGACCGGCGTGAGGACCCGAGCCGCAGGGCCATCATTGAGCGATGATGAGCTGGCTCGTGGGCCGGGATCTTCTGAGCCAACCTTGGACGCGGTGCTTCAGGCACCAACCACAGAAGATCCGGCCAACCCTGCAAGAACTGGAGCTGCTGCTACGGCAGGATCTCCCTCGGGATCTGTTGCGGGATCTACTGCTGACGCCCCTGTGCAGCTCCCTGGATCCTCTGTGGCTGCGGATTCTGCTGCTCCACCATCATGACGTACACGGCTACAACAAGGGGTAACTCAACCTGTAAATTACGAACATATAACCAAATATGGTTTGGTCTGTTCCACAGGAGAGCCAGATGAGCCAAAGACCCTTGATACAGCACTTCGTGATGATAAGTGGAAGAAGGCAATGAATGAAGAATACATGGCACCGAAGAAAAATAAAACATGGCACTTGGTTCCCCCACAGCAAGGTAAAAATTTGATTGATTGCAAGTGGGTTTTCAGAATTAAGAGGAGATCTGATGGAACCATTGATCGCTATAAGGCTAGGCTCGTTGCAAAAGGTTTCAAACAGCGACATGGCATAGACTATGAGGATACTTTTAGTCCTGTGGTAAAAGCTGCCACTATTCGTCTTGTTTTGTCCATTGCTGTTTCCAGAGGATGGAGTCTCAGGCAGCTTGATGTACAGAACGTGTTTCTTCATGGTGTTCTGGAAGAGGAAGTTTACATGAAACAACCTCCTGGGTTTGAGAGTAAGAATACTCCCTCCTATGTGTGCAAACTTGATAAAGCTCTATATGGATTAAAACAAGCTCCAAGGGCGTGGTACTCTCGTCTCTGTCACAAGATGCAAACACTTGGATTTGTTCCTTCTAAGTCAGACACATCATTATTTATTTATAACAGATCCAATACATGCATATTTGTTCTCATCTATGTTGATGATATCATTGTGACTAGCTCATCTGATGAAGCAATCAGAGGACTCTTAAAAGACTTGAGTGCAGATTTTGCGTTAAAGGATCTTGGAGACTTGCACTATTTCCTTGGGATTGAGGTAAAGAAGCATCAGGATGGACTTCATCTCTCTCAAGCAAAGTATGCAGCTGATCTGGTTAAAAAGGCAGGACTGCAAGGTTGTAAACCCTCACTCACTCCATTATCCAGCTCGGAAAAATTGTCTCTTGCAGAAGGTAAACCCTTGAGTCAGGAAGATAGCACAAAATATAGAAGTCTAGTAGGAGCTCTTCAGTATCTAACTCTTACCAGGCATGATCTTTCCTTTGCTGTTAACAAAGTCTGCCAGTTTTTGCATGCACCTACCAATGTTCACTTGACAGCTGCCAAGCGCATAGTCAGATATGTTAAACATACTCTAAGTATAGGTCTGAATTTCAGCAAGTCATCCTCTACTCTTGTCAGTGCCTTTTCTGACTCCGATTGGGCAGGCTGCCTGGATGACAGGCGCTCAACAGGTGGCTTTGCAGTATTTTTCGGACCTAACTTAATATCATGGTGTGCACGTAAACAGGTTACCGTATCCAGGTCAAGCACTGAGGCAGAGTACAAAGCATTAGCAAATGCTACAGCTGAAATCATATGGGTTCAGTCTATGCTGAAAGAGCTTGGTGTGAAGAGCAAACAAGCTCCATGCTTGTGGTGTGACAACCTTGGTGCTACTTATCTTTCTGCTAATCCTATATTCCATGCTAGGACAAAGCACATAGAGATAGACTTTCATTTTGTCAGAGAGAGAGTTGCTCAAAAGCAACTTGACATTCGGTTTGTGCATTCAAAGGATCAGATTGCAGATGGATTCACAAAGCCTTTGCCCACAAGGAGTTTTGAAGACTTCAAGCATAATCTCAACTTAATGAAGTTGTGATTAAGGGAGGGTGTTAAACGTGTTATGATGCACCGCACCTGGAGGTAGTTAGGATAGATAGAGATAGGTTATTTCTTTCTCTCCAAGTTCTATCTTCTCCTTGAATATCTCCCTCTCTCGTGTGTAATCTAAACCGCATTGTATGCGCTATGTGGGAGGTGCGCCCCACTATATTAACACGAACCCGTCGGCCTCAACAGGCTAAGACGTTTCCAGCTATTGCACAAGCAGAACAATCGAATTGATTTGCCGCTCTGCTCTATCAATATTTTTGAAGCTTCTTACGATTCTATCATAAAACCTCTGCATTTCTTCAGTTATGCGAAATGATGATCTTAAGAAAACTGCATGATCATCGACTTATTGCAAAAATTCCTACGGTGAAATTCTTCATCCAAATCACATTACAAAGATGAATGTCAGAAGAGTCACTACATCCAGTATCAACGCTTTTCAGTAGTCCTGAATCATAGGACCGCGAGGTCAAAACACCTTTTCTGTCGACGGAACAGAGCGAGTTTAGCTAGCAGAAGAAACACGAGAGCTGCTGATTGCATTTTTCTAAACCATATCTATGTATTTTATAGGCAAAAGTAGGCGTCCAGTTCTGCTGTCATCGTATCCTGAACTTGTGAAGAACTCCCATTCTGACTTCATCTACTCTGAACTTTTGAAGAACTCCCACTCTGATCTTCATCTACTCTGCGTCGACATCCGGGTGTTGCAGCTCATCCTAGGCTGAATTAGCGGAAATTATGAGCGAGTTAGGCAGCAGACATGATCAATAACAAGATCAAGAAGGAAAAATCTTCAAACAATATAATGTGCAAGGAAATAAGCTTTAAGCGTTATTGTAAGATACTACCTGAATTATATTCAGAGGTTTTTTTATTGAGGAATTAATTCAGAGGTTAGAAAGTTAGTATATTATCTGCAAAGGTGAAATGAGATGACTGAACTTGATTTGCCTATCTATCTATAGGCCAATGTTCCAGAATGGAACTGAATTATCTGAATCAAGAACTGAACAAATCCACATGCCTCTACTATTTCCATCCAACTACTTTTACTCTTTTAGAAGACTGCAACTGTTTCAGACAACTACCAAATCCTAAATGAACTACTTTTACTCTTCTATAACATCATTTTTCCAAGCACGATCGGATTAGCACTGAACTAAAGAAAGATTCTACATATTTTCATGCAGTAAAATAGTATCGACACCAACATCTGTACATTGTGCATAATAGATGCACGACCAGAGTACATTCTTGCCAAAGAATATCAGAAGGAGGCAGATGAACAATCTAAATCTCAGAATTTTGTAGAATAAAAAAACAAGATCAAAGATTACAGCTCATGTACAAAACCTGATTACAGCTCAAGTGCAGAATTGTTGGAACCTGAATTTTGTTCACAGATTTGGAGTTGACTAAGTAAAATGGGCTAAATCAAATGGATATCACCATCTTCTATGTTAACGCCAAAAGGAGATGGAATATCAGTTTGTCATCTACAAACAATAGATGATTCACCCATGGCGACATGACACTCTCACGAATGCCTCGGTCAATGTGTGGACCACCAAATTTGTTCATCAGAGAGGTAAAACCTTCCGTGTAGATGAGGAATAAGAAAGGAGACATTTGATCCCCATCACGAAGTCGTCTAGTCGGAGTGAAAAAAAAAGAGAAACACTAAAGAATATGCCCCGCTTAATCTCATAAATTTGTCACAAAAGCCCATGTTAGTCATCATTGCCTCCAAATAATACCATTCAACACGGTCATAGCGAACAAACCTGTGGTTGGATGGTTAGAGGGACAGTGGTATCTCCAGCCCACCAGGGTTCAAGTCCTGGTGCTCGCATTATTCCTGGATTTATTTCAGGATTTCCGGCGATACGCTTTCAGTGGGAGGAGACGTTCCCGTCGACGACGAGGCGCCTACAGTGACTTCGTAAATTTCAAGATGACATGCCGGCTCAGTCTCTCGGAGGTGCTCACAGGGTTAGGGTGTGCGTGTGTGCGTTCATATGGGTGAGTGTATGCGCGTATGTATGAGCGCTTGCGTCTGTACTGATGTTTAAAAAAAAAACACGGTCATAGGCTTTTAACAGAATATGCCATTTAAGTTGTGCATTACTTTCCGGATGTGAGCATTATAAGAATGGGTATGTCTAGAGCATATCTTGTTGCCCTAGTTATTGCACATGTAAATAACTCAATCAAAAGAAAAAAAGAAAAGGAAAGAGAAAATACTCACACGAATCTCCGTGTAAGATCAATGATATAAGACTTAGATGTGCAATACTTGACTCTAAAAAAAAAGATGTACAATACTTATGGACATCTACATGTGCTTTAACCATGCAAAAAAAATTCTACATGTCCTTTAGCAAAACTGTATAAGAATCAAATACCTATATGTATTTATTCTCGTATTTTATACACGGACCAAAATGCCCTGACTTCTACAACCTATCAGCTTTGCAGCGTCGAGACCAGGTGTGGAGGTGATCCGTCATTTTTTTCTTTAGTGGCTGCTGTTGTGGTGCCAGAGGCAGGTGACGGGCGTTGGTGTCAAGCTCAGAGGTTTCTTCGGTCTTATTTGTAATTTTACTTCTTGGCTGGTGTTCTTTTGTGCAAAGGCTAGCGTTCTGCTATGTATTCAGTTTTGCCAGGTCGGTGTGTACGTGACTTGTACTATAATTCTTATGATATACTCCCTCCGTTTCTAAATATAAGTCTTTATAGAGATTTCAATACGGACTACATACAGATGTATATAGACGTATTTTAGAGTGTAGATTCACTTATTTTGCTTCGTATGTAGTCCATATTGAAATCTTTAAAAATATTTATATTTAAGAATGGAGGGAAAAAAGCTTTGCAGCGTCCCTTGTCTCCAGAGCATCTCCACTCGCGCCCCCAACATGCCCCCACGGCCCTTTTTTTAGCGCCGGCGCAGAAAAATCGGCCCAGTCGCGCCCCTAGGGCCTTGTTTATCGCCGGTTTGGGCCGAAATAACAGCCGGCGAACCCGAGCCTAACCCAAGCCCCCAGGGGGCGCCGGCTGAAGCGAAAAGGCGCGTGGGTCCGCTCTGTCGGCGAGAGACGACCCTTTTTCCCGCCGTTCCCCCGCTTTCCCCCGTCTTTCCCTCCATTCTCCCCTCTTCTCCCGCTATTCTCCTCCATCTCCACTCCATCTGGCCGCCATGCCGCCGAAGAAGTATGCCGCCCCTCGCGCCGCTGCCGGTGCCGATGCCACCCAGCCGAAGCAGAGGAAGCCGAGGGCGCCGCCGGCAAAACCACCGGGCATGTCGAACGCCGACTTGAAGGCGGAGGTTCAGCGCCGGGAGGCTGTCACCACCGATCGACGGAACAGGCTCAACGCCAAGAGGGCCCGGGACGCGAACGCGGCGGCGGCGGCCGCGGCGGAGCAGGCAGAGGCGTCTCGCGCGGGGATGATGAATCCACCCGGCGACCATGGCCAGCAAGCCTGGAGCCAGCAGAGTGTCGGGTCGCCGGCCGGTTTCTCGTCGTCGCCACAGCCCTGGGGATGCGCATGGCGGGTTCAACCCTAACATCACCTTTCCGCATGGCCACCCCACCCAGCGCACGCCCTCACCCGCGTTCGCCGGCGTCCAGTACCCCCCGTACACCTACTCGCCGCCGGCGTACGCCGCCTCATCGTCGTGGCGCCCTACACTTCTCGCAAGCCTCGTCATCGCATTTTGGCAACCCCGACGGGACGGAAGCCGACATGGACGACATCATCACGAGCGGCTCCGCCGCCGCCGCCTCCCCGGGATTCCATGCGCAAGACGATACAATGGACCTCACCGGCGACATGGACGACGAGCTCGACTACGGCGAGAAGGAGGAGGACGAGGACGAGGAAGAGGAGGAGCCGGCGCCTACTCCGGCGAGGAAAGGGAAGAAGAAGAAGCGGGCGGCCAGGACCGGCGAGCCGCGCGTCAAGTGGGCGTCCAAAGAAGACGAGTGCCTCGCCGAAGCATGGAAGACCGTCTGCCTCGACCCGATCACCGGCACGAACCAGAGTGCCGACACGTACTGGGAGCGTATCAAGTCGGAGTTCGATGAGCGCAAGTTGGTCGACGCCTACTTCACCGGCATCCACATGCAGCGCGGCTCGAAGGCCATGGCGAACCATTGGGCGAACATCCAAATGGCGTGCAACAGATTGCATGTGATCGTCGTGGAGGTCACGGCTCGCCCGGAAAGCGGCGCCAACGTCGAGGGTCAGGTATGCACCGACGTCGGTTGTCGCTCCTTTTCGCCGTGTGCGTCGCCGACTCTTGTTCTTCGGTGCAGATGGTTCGGATGTTTGCCATGTATCGCCAGGACAGCAGCGCCGACCAAGATTTCAAGTACCTCCACGTGTTCTCCTGGATCGAGAAGTGCGAGATGTGGGCGGAGGTCCGGCGCACCCTTGCCAAGGCCAAGGAGATGTACACGCCGAATGCGCCGACGCCGTGCATGTCTGATGGGCGCTCAGACGGCAACAAACGAGCCAAGACGGAGAAGGACGCCGCCCCGGCTACCGCGCGGCTGCAAGCGTCCATCGAGCAGTGCATCGCCGACGCCAAGAACCACGCCGCCCAGAGAGAAGAGAAATCCGAGGCGCAGTGGTCGGCGTTGATGCAGAACAGCGCCGTCAAGCTCGACCAACTCCGGACAAACGTCGCCGCGAAGAAGAGGAACACCGACCTGGCATTCTTGATGGGGGCGGACGTGTCGACGATGGACGAGCAGATCAAGGCGTGGTACATGGTGGAGCGCGGCCTCATCTTGAACCAGATACCGTCGACGGCCGCGGCAACTCCCACGCCCACCCCAACGCCGCCACCAAGCCCGAGCGATGATGCCTCCACGACGCCCAGCACAGAAGCCGCGCCGACGCCGACCAGCCCGCACATGCCGACTCCCGCCAGTCCGACGCCGGAGGACAACGCCGTCGTTTGATGCATTGCCTACACGTCTTTTCTTTTGAACGCCGAATTTTCGAGTGATTGATCGCCGAACTGTGGCATGGTGATCGCCGAACTATGTGGCAGCCGCTGATCGCCGGACTTGTGGCTTTTTTTGCGTAGCGGGAAATGTCAAGTTTGAATTTATAACGTCTTAGGGCCGACACCGGGGGGGCGTGGCTGGGAACTAGATCGCCCCTAGGGTCGAAAAAGCGCCGGCCGAAGGGCCAAAATAGCGCCGGGCGGTGCGCTAGGGGGCGAAGTGGAGATGCTCTGAGCTCTGCTTCTCCGCCGCCTCCAGCCCTCCACTGCTGCTCTGCTTCTCCGCGCCACCTCCTCTGCTGGCCTCATCCGCCGCTTCCCCTGCTGCCGGCTGCCGCCTGCACTGCTCCTGTCCTCCCCTCCGCTTGTCCCAACTCTCTCCGACCAGCCTTACTAATTCTGCACCTCGTCGCTGGTGCTCGCCGAAGGTGCCGCGCCTGCCTCTCCGACGTGTTGGTGAAACTTAAGTCCGAAGATCGAGTGTTGCTAGGTACAGGCATTAGCAGCCAGCAGCAGACATTCTGAAATTGTTGCATTGGTTTGTGTTCATGTGTGTTCAGGGGGGAGAACAGAGGCAAATGGGTGTAAGCCGCATCCGGGTTGACAGTTCATCGGCTGTGCATGATATCGGTATCGGTTGCTTTTGGTAATTTATGCCACTTATTCTCAGTCCTTTGCGTGAGCTCTGTCTGCCTTGCGCTTTCGCTTCTTATTTACAGATCGGTGAGGTGTCAAGTATACTTGCCTACAAGTTTGGTTCCACTTTTGCTTGGATTACTTAGTTTCAGTTGCTACTTGTATTCCTTTCACTTTGGCTGTCACACAGGTACCAACACTGTGCTCACATCTCTAATCTTAGGATATTGTTATTACCTTGAATGCTCAATTTCAGGATGCCTTTCTTATCATGTATTAGTGTATTACTCTGATCCCTCATAGATTGTTTTAAATATATGTGATTGATGTATTAACCACTTTTTTACAATGGCATCGGAAAGTCGGAATTCGAGGATGCTGCACTGAAAACCCAAAGTAGCCTTGCCTACCTGAACTTTGAGCAAAGTATTATATTTAGCTCGGCATTATCCACGGCAATGATTTTGAGCTCATATGGTGTATTGGGTGGTGCTCTGACTGTCCAGTGAATATGGTAATTCTTTATGTCAACCATTTTTATTTCATTTCTTCTGCTGTTTCATTTCTTATTTTCTTCTAACACATTTTCGTAGCAGCACATGCACATCAAGCAGAAAAATCACCCGCCAATATGTCCCCTTTGCGACCAAGAAGCGGAGTCAATCACATCTTAATTGAATGTGATGTGTCTTCAGCCACGCGACACCTTCAATTCATGGTTCTAATCAGCTGAAGAGCAAGCCAGCCTGGGCAAGATCAAGGGTTCACACTCCGCGATCCTGCTGACAATGTGGAGCAGCGTGGAGATTATGAAATGGCTGTGTTTTTAGTTCTGTCAAACCGGATGTCTCGGCGCTGCTTGTGGAGAAATAACCATGAAGCAAAGCTCCGGGTGCTCGCTGGTGCAAAAGCACTATGCCTTCTGCCTCGTACAATGGGTGCAGTTATATGATTATCTACAGAAAATTGTGAGCATAGGACCTATGATGTTCTTACATATGATTCCTGATTGAGGAGTCATATTGATTTCAACAGACAGAAAGGGCAAGGTGGATAT
This sequence comes from Thinopyrum elongatum, assembly GCA_011799875.1. Lineage (NCBI taxonomy): Eukaryota > Viridiplantae > Streptophyta > Magnoliopsida > Poales > Poaceae > Thinopyrum > Thinopyrum elongatum. Next base: position 75,255,409 of record CM022302.1, on the reverse strand, counting down.
CATCATCAGATTAACGAGCATGGTAGACAGACAGCATAGTAGATGAACTGGAAAGTGCAAAAACTCTGCGTCCCTGCAACGAAAGTACCTTTCTGCACCCGAGCTCAAATGAGCTCGGGTGAACAGTAAAATCAAAACTAAATAGAAAAAAATTCAAAAAATTCCGAAATTTTTTATGAGAAACATTGACAAAAGTTTTAAGCGCTTGAAAAAATTCGTCTCAAAATCACATTCCTAAAAGGCGTGGCAAAAAAAACAAATTCAGTGCTCCAAAATGCTTTTCAAAGTAGCATTTTTAGAGTACCGATTTTGTTTTTTTTGCCACGCCTTCTAGGAATGTGATTTCTAGAGAAATTTTTTCAAGCACTTAAAACTTTTGTCAATGTTTCTCCCAGAAAAAATTTGGAATTTTTTGAAATTTTTTCGATTTTGTTTTGATTTACTAAATCGAAAAAAATTCAAAAAATGTAGCATTTTCAGAGTACCGATTTTGTTTTTTTTTTCACGCCTTCTAGGAATGTTATTTCGAGACGAATTTTTTCAAGTACTTAAAACTTTTGTCAATGTTTCTCCCAGAAAAAATTTGGAATTTTTTGAAAATTTTTTGATTGTGTTTTGATTTTACTGTTCACTCGAGCTCATTTGAGCTCGGGTGCAAAAACTCTGCGTCCAAACTGCAACTCTATCTGACTGACTGCAGATAGATTGTCAGCAGCAAGCCATCTGTGATTCTGAAACATTCTCAGTAGCTGGTGCAAATCCTCATCATTATACTTACAAGTATCCCCATATGATGTGTTTGTTCTTGACAGGAATTGCAAAAGCTTGTACTTACAAGTATCCCCATGATATTTTGGCCACAGAATCAAATGTATCCAAGTTTCACAAGTATACATGCATGCTCGTAAGGAAAAGCAGGGTTTGCCAAAAAATCCAGTTGGTTGAAGTCTCAAAAAATCCATGCTGATTCCAAGGAAAAGCAGAACAGTCAAATTGATTTGCCGCCCTGCTCTATCAATATTTTTGAAGCTTCTTACGATTTTACTATAAAACCATTGCATTTTCCAGTTATGCGAAATGATTATCTGAAGAAAACTGCATGATCATCGACTCATTGCAAAAGTCCTTATGTTGAAATGCTTCGTCAACGAATCACATTACAGAGATGAATGTCAGAAGAGCGAGTACATCCAGCGTCAACAATTTCAGCAGTCCTGCATCATAGGACCGCGAGGCCAAAACACCTGTTCTGTCGACGGAACGGAGCGAGTTTAGCTAGCAGAAGAAACACGAGAGCTGATGATTGCATTTCTCTAAACCTATATCTATCTGTTCTATAGGCAAAAGCAGGCGTTCAGTTCTGCTGTCATCGTATCCTGAACTTGTGAAGAACTCCCACTCTGATCTTCATCTACTCTGCGTCGACATCCGGGTGTTGCAGCTCATCCTAGGCTGAATTAGCAGAAATTAAGAGCGAGTTAGGCAGCAGACATGATCAATAACAAGATCAAGAAGGGAAAAAAAATCTCCAAACAATATAGTGTGCAAGGAACTAAGCTTTATGAGCTATTGTAAGATATTACCTGAATTATATTCAAGGTTTTTTTTTTTGAGGAATTATTTCAGAGGTCAGAAAATTATTATATTATCTGCAAAGGTGAAATGAGATGACTGAACTTGATTTGCCTATCTGTCTATAGGCAAATGTTCCAGAATGGAAGTGAATTATCTGAATTAAGGACTGAACAAATCCACATGGTAAATCAAACTACTTTTACTCTTCTATAATACGGCAACAGTTTCAGGCAACTACCAAATCCTAAATGAACTACTTTTACTCTTCTATAATATCTTTTTTCCAAGCACGATCTGATTAGCACTCAACTAAAGAAAGATTCTACATATTTTGATGCAGTAAAATAGTATCTACACCAACATCTGTACACTCTGCATAATAGACGCAAGACCAGAGTACATTCTTGACAAAGAATATCAGAAGGAGGCAGATGAACAATCTAAATCTCAGAATTTTGTAGAATAAAAAAAAATAAGATCAAAGATTACAGCTCATGTACAAAACCTGAATACAACTCATGTGCAGAAATAAGGTTCATTTAATTTAGTGTTGTTGGAACCTGCATTTTGTTCACAGAGTTATTCGGCGCACGTAAAATGGGCTAATTCAAACGGATATCACCATCTTCTATGTTAAGGCCAAAAGGAGATGAATCAACTGATTTGGTGTTTTAAGTTCTATAATGATTTATGCCCCCAATAACAGATCTTCTTTTACTTATCTACAAGATTACAACGGTTGCATGCAGACAATTCCTAATACCTATCAGTTTTAGACTACAAGAGTTTCAGTAAACTGTTTTTGCAGACTACAACAGTTTCAGTAAACTGTTTCTGGGACTAAAACAGTTTCAGTAAACTGTTTCTGGGACTAAAACAGTTTCAGTAAACTGTATCAAGCACAAGCAGATTAGCGCGCACACACACACACACACACAAAAAAAGAGATCATTGCAATGCAGAAAATAGCATCTACACCAAAATCTGAACGTTGTGCATGACAAATTTAATCAAAGGTCACCAGTTGCTGTTCATGACAAATTTCTGTGCAAATCGTAGGGTACCTGTCCTGTACCCTGACGAGCTGCCGCAGTCCTCACTCCTGTACCCTGACGAAACCCGTGAAGGACCTCTGCTGATGCTCGAACTGAACCCGTATGAACACCAGAGGGCTCGACGCGAACGGGTAGCCGTGGAACTGGAATGGCGCGTGGCGGTGCGGCGCCGCGAGCTGGATCGGACGCACCCCGTTGGAGTAGCGGGCGAGCTGGGACCTGGGACTGCTGCCCGAAGCGCGGCGGCGCCTGGAACTGGGGCGGAGGCGCGTTGAAGTTGCGGGGGGCCTGAAGCGGCTGGGACTGGAGTGGCGGCTGGACCTGAAACTGGACCGGCGGCGGATGCCTCGGCTCGTTGACGGCCTGGAGATGCTGCTCGAGCTGGAGCGCCTCGAGGTCCTGGAAGAGGTCGCCCATCGTGTACCCGAAGCGGTAGTCGCCGAACAGCTGCACAGCAGGCAACAGGGCGGGAAGCCCTGAACGAATTCCTCCGATTAGTTTTGCAAGAAAGCAAGAACAAGAAATCAACAGGAAAACTCGGCCGGGAGGGGACTGATCGCACCTGAGAGAACCGCCGCCGCTGCGGCGAAGCTTCCCGGGGCGGCGCAGGTCGGTGGACGCGCGGAGATCGTCCCCGCCTTGGTCGTCGTGGCGGGAACGACAGAGGTCGGAGGAGTCGCCGAGGTCGTCCCCGCTGCGGCGTCCGCCTCGGCCATGGCCGCAGTCGTCTCCGCTGCGGCATCGTCCGCGCGCCCTCCTCTCCGACGGTCCTCGCTTCTTCTCGGAGGACGCGGCGGCGGCGCCGCTCTCCCGCCCCTGGGAGGACGCGGTGGCAAACTCCCGAGAACCGGAAAGGCCGTGTCGTAGTCGAGGCTCGGCGCGAGCGCTGCGTCGGCGGGGGGCCGCGAGGAGGAGGCGGCGGCGGAGGGCATGGAGATGGAGGAGGAGGCGGCGGAGGGCATGGTGGAGGAGGAGGCCGTTGGGGGTGGCGGGAGTTTGAAGAATTGGTGTGGGGGGGGGGGGCGGTGGCGAGGCGGTTGGGCCGTTGGTTGGGGGTGGTGGTCCCCCGTATTTATATACTGCTGCGCATAGCACAAGAACCAAGAAGTGCCTACAAAATTCGCCTTCTTCTTCTGCCCCGTACCCTGCAGTGCAAAGCGTAAGAATCACGTACGTACGCACACGCTCGGAAGCACGGATCGCTCGCTGAATCCAGCCTGAAGGTTGTATTCAGAACTGGAAACCATGCACCTTGGCACTTTCAGAGGTTGTATTCAGAACTGGAAACCATGCATGCACACCTTGCCGAGGCCCTGCTGTATTCTGAAGGAGGCCAGCCCATGCGCGGGGCGGACGCCCCCCCGTTTTTTCCTTTTCGTTTTTTACTTTTCCTTTTATTTTCTGTTTTTGTTTTATTCTATATTAAAAATAATTCAGGATAGGTTCTTAAATTTCAGAAAATTGTGAATTGTCAAAAGGGCGCTGCTACGCGTCCGCCTGCCGATGTTTTGTAGTTATCCGCCGCATCGATGGCCGTTGGATCCTGCATGACCCCTCATTAACTCCCGCAACAAGCGCGCTGTTGCAGAAACAAAGAACCTTGCTCCCCAGCCCCCACAGAGCTACGCCCAGCGCGGCGCCGCCCCGCCCCAAAATCACCTGCCGCCGGCACGGGGAGCAGCCAAATATCCTCTCTGCAACACCATGGCTCACCACATCGCGCGGCAGATGCTTGGATCCAACACAGATCGAGCTCACCGAGGGGCCCTGCTACAAGAACAGTCATGGCCATCGTTCTAAGCTTCGACCGCCGCCGGGGAGCTTCCGCCGCGAGTAGGAGTTTCAGCCTGGTTCAGGAACCCACCAATGGTGTTTCTTGAAGCTCCTTCGACCAGATCGCATAAGGAATCCTGGGTGAAACTCTGTTTCTGAAACACAAATTCTATTTAACTCTGAAGCATGAAACTCTGAAAACACAACATATCAAACCCTGTGTGTGGATACAACAAGGCACATCCCCCTGTTTTACTTGTTCTGTCTCTGAAACATGAGCCCCTGTATTTGTAGTTGCAATCTCCAATGCTGCAAAAAAATAGAAAAATGGCTCTGATGTTCAGAAAAAATCACTCATGTGAGAGTGCCTCTGATGTGGTTTGATTTTGTATGCTGTTGTGAGAAAATCAGAGTGTTTCTGAATTCCTCAAAAAATGTAGGCCAGAAACAAATGTTGCATGTTAATTGACCTCTGTAAAAAAATGGTAAACTGTTTATTTGATATCTTCTGTAATTGATTTTCTGAAACAAGACAGAAATTGTTGATTCCATGGAGATAGAAAATGATTGTTGAAAAAAAAACTCTGATGCAGAAAGCTGGGACTGAAGGGGAAAAGAGCTATGTCCAAGGCAATTTTTGCTATGTTTGATGCACGAAGCTAGGACTGAAGGGGAAATGAACTGCTCCAGCGAGCTATTCATTTTCCTTTCATCTCCTAAACAAAAGATGTACTTGCTCCCTATGTTTGAGCTACATTTATAACTTCTTTTTTGCAAGCTTGATAATGTATAAAGTTGAAATTTGCAACCTGTGTTACGAAAGAATACAGAAAATAAAGAGAGCTTAGTTTGTTATGTTTTCTTCATGTATTTGCTTGTGTTTGAGACATGCAACATCAATGTTTCTCTGCATAAGTGCAAAAACATGTGTCCAATACTGCCAAAAAACAACATTTTGCTTGAAAAAAAATGAGCTTTGTGTGGTGAGATTGCTCCAGGTTGCATGCATGAAAATATAGATCATGTATTCATGTTACAGGACACATGATCTTACAGGAAGGTAATTTCGTTTTGATGATGTTATAGGAACATCTATCCATGTATTCAAGTTGCAGGAACATGATGTTATAATGAGAAAATGTGTTCAACTGATGATTTCGTTATGGTTAATAAAGAGCAACAGATCATGTTACATAGAAAACGATGATTATAGTATATTTCACCATTCAAAAATTCCCCATGCAACAAGAGCTCCAATACAAACAATATGATACACCAGTGGGTGAGAAACATACAAAATGAACATACTCCAGCAAGATAATTTTCATTGGATTATCATCTCTACTTCGTATATAGATGTGCAACATCAGAAACATTTGCGAGAATGGTTGCATGGATGATGGTCCAGCATAAAAAATAGAGCAAAAAAAGGGGGGCATGCCCCAGCATGACACATGCTTCTTCCAAGCTTCAGTTCCATAGACTACTAGAGGTAATAGCTACAGTATACTTGCTGTCTCGGTTACAAAACATGTCGCACGCACATGCACCGGAAAAAAGGCCCTTTCACCATCCTAATAAACGTCACGGAAATCTGCCTTGCCCCTCTTCCCGAATTGTAACGGCCTGCTACCAGATGGGACATTGAATATCTTCTTAACCATGTCTCTTGTAAAGCGGATCTTCTTCGGATCATTTATCCTGTGATACACAAAACCATAGTAATCAATGGATGTTGCGAAAAAAATGAAAAAAGGGAGTTATGCAACACAAATAGAGGAAACAAAAAAACATATTTGAGCAGACGCTTCTTAGGATCAATCCTCATAACTATGAAATCGAGAAGCGCTTCTGGAGGAGGAAGCAAAGGAGAGATGTGAAGCAAATCCCCGAAACTGGACTTGCTTATTACATCCCTCTTTTCCCCTTCGATGGCATTGGCTATGTCGTGTAGCCGCTTTGCCGACCATCGAGTTTGGTAGATGGGCATGCTACAAAAACAAAACAAGAATGACAAAAAGGGATCCTATGAGGAATTGAGCATGCATAACTAGTTATGTAAACAAAAATGAATTTTTTTTGGAATTATTGCAGATATATGCAAAGATTCAGAAACATTGGTTAATTCAAGCAGGCCTTGTTAATTTCAGAGAAAAACATGACTGATTCAAGCTGGCCTAGCTAATTCCAAACAGAAAATCATAACCTAATTACCCTGTTTTTATGAGCTAAAGGAAAATACATAACCAAAAATTCAGAAAAAAAATGAAGCTAGATCAAGTAAAAGTCCACCTAATTTCAGAAGCATAAACTTTTACTGTGCTATAAGCTACAGGAAATACAGTACAAAAATCATGTACCTCATGAAATTTCTGTACCATAAACTGAAAAAGGTAGTATGTGCTACAAAAGGTACTATCAACTGCATAACCTGTGAGCTACAAAAAGTACTATCATCTGCCCATTATTCAGAAAATTCAGAAAATTTTCTGAAGCTATGAGGTGCATAGATCCACAGTATTCAGAAAATTCAGATAAGACGTTCGTGCAAACACATGCATGACTGCACATGATAGAAATTTCTCTACTACTTCCCTACTATGCAACACCATCTGCCGCTCACCCTTCTATCTGAAAACGCAACACAAGGCCGCCGAAACATCACCGCAAAAGGGGAGCGCCACAGCTAAAAAACTCCGCATAGTCGTCGGCGTAGCTGCTGGAAGGCACAGAGGAGCACCACATCCCCACATCACCGGAATAGCAAAGGAGCACCACATCGCCACATCGGCCAAAAAAATGGGGGGAAGGGATCTCTGATTCGTACCTGCTTGAGTCGTCGCCGGCCACCGCCGATCCCGAGCAAGTCGTCGTCACCACCACAGTGGATAAGGCCCGGTCGCCCAACGCCTTGCGCTGCCGCGCCCGTCCGCCGGCTCCCAAATCCAGCCGCTCGCCCTCCCAGCCAGACGAGCCCTGAAACCCCCTTACTATTACCCAGTTGCAGGAATGGTTGTCCCGAAATAACAGGTGAGTTGCAGGAAAACAACCTCGGCTTCGGCGGACACGACCACGCGGGGACGCTGTCGACCGTCTGATCAACACATGATCGAACGGCCACAGAGCCGGCGGACACGCGCGCGTGATCGGCCGGTAGAAGGTAAGCTTTTTCCCACAAATATACTAGATCTTGACTTTGTTTACCGCAAATTATGGTTCTGTCATTTCTGAAACATAATCTGTGATGCTACACACAATTCATTACTCAAGGCGACAACACGGATAATGTCTGATGCGCAAAATCCATAAGAGCTCTGGACATTATCCAAGCACCAGGGTGCATGCAAACATTTCAATTGCTTTAAAAAACAACATTGAAAAGTTGAAGAAATTCATGTGAGCACATATCTAAGGACCAAGGCAAATCTCATGATTTAAGTAAGATAGCAGTATTGCAGTAATGGACTGATGGTAGCATTCACAGCAACAGTACATGCAAATGAAATCAGAAATTTGCTACGAAGAGTGTAACGAGGTTCAGCAATGTTACGAGCTGCGCAAAATTCAGAAACAAAAAAAAACTGCAACTATGCGGACAACCACCTCGTCTCTGACTACGCTGGCGACAACTATTCCTACTACACCGGCGACCTCCTCCTCCTAGTAAAAGCTCCCAACATCACCTACAAAAAGCCGCGGAGCACCACCGCCACAGCGGCGAGCATGGGGGAGCAAGCCACCACGACGGGGCACCACCACCACCGCATCCTCCCTTAATTTCGCCCGGCTACAAGAATGAGGGAAAATTTGTGGATCTAGCGGGGAACGGATGCACACCTACTGCTTGTGCAGCCGCCAGCGACCTCAGATCCCGTCGTCGTCGCCAGCGTGGCTGGTCTGCCGCGGTTGCCTAGCCGCCCTCGACCACCCAGCCACCGCCTCCGTCCCAGCCACACGGTGCTCCGCCTCCCCGCTGCTGGATCTAACCACCACAGAGCCCTGCAACAAAGAGCTCTGTTGCAGAAAGCGTTTCTGAAACAGCAGCTCAGCTGCAGACCCGTGCGCGTGGGTGCGGGTGCCATCGGCCGTTGGATCAAAAGACAATCGGACGGACACGGAGCCAGCGGACGTGGGTGAGAGATCGGCCGGCAGAAGGTAAGCTTTTCCCTTGTCAAAAATAGTTCTTGAATTAAAAAATGTTTGCAATTTCAAAAGAATATTTTTTTATTTTGATGAACAATTTTTATGAGCATTTTTTAATAATGTTGAACATTTTTTTATTTTATGAATATATTTTTTTGATAAACAAAATTGAACTTGATGAACAAAATTTGTATTCAAGAACCTTTTTTTCAGAAAAATGGATGAACAAATTTTGAATTCAATGAACAAATTTTGAAAACTATGAACAAATTTTGAAATGATGAACATTTTTAATTTGATGATTTTTTTAAATCCAATGAACAAAAAATTGAATTTGATGAACACTTTTTTTTACATTGATGAACATTTTCTGAATTTGATGAACAAAAAAATGTTCCGAACTTGAAAAAATAAAATTAAAAAACTTTAAAAAGTAAAGAATAAGAAGAAAAGAAAAAGGGAATCGCTCAGCATCAACCGGCTAAAAAGAGACATCGTGACCATCACCTATACTGCGCAACACGTGTCCATGTGGACCATGTTGGGTAACGCAGTAGAAAACAAAAATTTTCCGACCTACGCACCAGCCCAGGACCACTATGGAGACTGCATACAAGGTTTGATCATTTTCGTTACCGACTCGTAGCGCAGCGGAAGTTGAGTCGATGACGATCGTCGGTGCAGATCCCCGCAGCTAGGATTTACAACCTCCCAACCGCGAGGATGTACTCCCTCATCCGCCACTCGGACAGCCCTCCGGGAGGCGGTCGGACAGTCCCCCGGACGGTGTCGTGGACAGCCCTTCGGGAGGACTCACAGAACTCGGACCGTCACTCGGACAGCCCTTCGGGAGGACACTCGAACAGCCCCTCGGGCAAAAGGACGAAACTACGACCTCTCTATGGGGTTGCACACATACGGTGCCATCTATCCGGCAGGGCTTCGCCGTCCAGAACTAGTTCCCACCGGAACCCAGACAGCCTTTCGGCACTACGAAACTATTTCGTGGGAGGGAGAGAGAATGCCAGATCATGCATGGCTTGTGTGAGAGAGTTGGAGTGGAGTTGGAGAGCACCTCTCCTCCTCCTTATATAGTGGTGGAAGGGGTGGAGGGGGCTGAAAATTCAGCCCACTAAACATGGGGAAAACATGTTCCCACAAAACAAGGAGAACATGTTCCCACCAAACAAGGGAAAAACATGTTCCCTTGTCCATGGTGTTCCCCCATGGGGCCCCACCTTCCTCCCAACACTCTCCACCATTTGTGGGGGCTGCCCCCCACCATGGGGGGCCCCCCCCCAACATTTTGTCCAGCCACAAGGGGGCTGCTCCCAAAGGGGGCCCCCCCAAAAACAGCCCAAAAACAGCCCCCACGATCCGTGGGATCTTGTCCCCTCACGCTGGGACAAGATGTTTTCCGCGACTATTATTTCTGAAAAATTCCAGAAGGTCCCAGAACATTTCCGGCACCCTCTAAAATTATCTGGACGCGCTCTGGAACATTTCCAGTATGGTGGTTTAATTTAAAACCATCTTTGTTTACCCGGTAAACAACTCCGGCAGCTCCCAAACTTTTTTTTTTCGGTTTTTTCTCCAGAAAAATTCCAGAAATTACCAGACCAATCTGGCAACCTCCAAAACATTCCCGGTGCTTGCCGAAATCTTTTTGGATCAATGGTTTTATCCGAAACAACTTTTCGGTTTTACCGAAACTTTTTCAGTGTTCTCTCTCCGGAACTCTTCCGTTGTCTCCGAAACTTTTCGGTGATTTTCTCTCAGACTCCCTGTCTAGTATTCAGCAGATAGATGACCCTTAAGCGTGTGACCCTATAGGTTCGGTGAAGTATAGACATGACACGGAACACCTTCCGATCAATGATCAACATCGGAGCCGTGGACACCCATATTGACCCCTATACCCACACGAATGAATATTCGAGTGAACCTCCAGTTGCCGTGTGCTATTCCCGTTGCTTCACGATATGTTACAAATACCCGAGGTTAGACATGTAGGCATTTCCGTGGATCAACAACTTGTCCACTATGCCAGTTACCTCGTTACCGGTATTGTTCTCTTTTCTCGTTACCGTGTTCCGGCATCCCTGTGATCAAATCACAAAGTGTCTGGCCAGACGATGATGGATACCGTAACACCGAGAGGGCTCAGAGATATCTCTCCATCGTCGGAGGAGCAAATCCCAATCTCGAGCTATCAAGTTACTTGACACACTTTTCCATGAACCCGTAAGCCGCCGTAATAGCCACCCATTTACGGATGACGTTTAACAAACCCCAAAGTTCATGAAGCAAGTATGAAGAAACTCGACACTCTCATGGTCTAAGGAATTTTGCAAACATTAACCATCTCTGTGTTATTAACCATTAATATGTGACGAATGTAACTCATAGCATAACATCAATTTGGGTCGATTCAACACAAATGTTCTTCTAACCCTGTGCCCTCAAAATTGCTGGCATAGACATGCCCATGATCAGGAAAACAGAACCATCATGCAATACTTGAGCTAGTCTTAGAGGCCAGACTAGGAATACATATTACCGTTTATTATTCCACACGTGCATATGAGTCTTCCTCCAAGCCTCGTTTTATTTGCAGACTCGAGAACCATAGCAGTTATAGCATGGAACATAAACCTAATTATGAACAGGGAGATAATCAATAACATTTATTATTGCCTCTAGGGCATATCTCCTACAGAAGATACTGTTTATCTTGTCGAGTTGCACTATTCTCCCACTCACCTTTTGAAAGAACCATTTTCTTCAAAAAGCATACCGTTCTTTGTGGCAAACCTATTTGCCTCGGTATAGTGAGGGAGGAATACCCAATTACTTGGGATAACCTACAAAGTAGCACTTGTCTGATTTGGAATAGGTTTGTAACCTTTTACACAAGCCCCATATTCCAAATGTTAAGAAAAGATATAGCATGGTTGGGCGTACCATACCATGGCGTCATTTCAACAGACCTAATGGAGCTCTTTTCAGTGTAAAATCCGCAGTCTCTAAAGCATCACTTTAAAAGGGATAATGGCAAATTTATTTATGTCATCTTTGATCTTACCATGTCATAAATGGTTCGATTACATCTTCACAGACTTTCCACTCACAGTGGTGTTCCAGGAGGTGTAAGTTATGAAACTCTTTTCACAACTCATCAGACTTTCGCTAAACTTGTAACTCAATTATTTCTTTCTGCAATCGAATTGTAGAAACATAATTTTCTTGTTACAATAACTTCTACTTCATTTTGAAAACCTTTCAAATGATTTCAAAAGATCCAGACTTACGTCTCATCAAGTAAATATCCATATATCTACTTGAGTCATTTCTGAAGATAGATAAATCCACTACTTGCAACAACATTTATCGGACTACATACATCAAAATGTATGATCACCAATAAGTTCTTTGCTCGTTCCTTATGGCCTGTGAACGGTATTTCAGTCACTTCACTTTTCGGAGGAAAGTTGCAAGTGTCAGGTGATTCAAAATCAAACGACTTCAAAATCCATCATAATGGAATTTTCCATGCGGGTTTCTCCAATGTGACCAAATGCAGTGCCACACTTGTGTGGTATTCTTTTAGTCTTATGACATTTAGCGTCAGTGTTATGGATGTATCATATTACCATCAATATTCATAACATATGTCCCATCGATGATGGAAGTATGGCCCTCATGTTATTCATAATACTGAACAGCAATTGTTCTTCTATGAACAACCCTTTTGCAACAAACATTGTGCAATGGGCTAGAGTGTGTAAAACTCTAAAATGAATTATCAAAGTTAATACTGAGGTAATGTATTATTATCAATATTCATAACATACATCTCACTCATAATGAAAGTATGGCCCTTATGTTATTCATAACACCGAACATCAAAAGTTCTCTTATGAACAACCTTCTTGCAAGATAACTTATGCAATGGGCTAGAGTGTGTAAAACTCTAATTGAATTAGGAAAATAAACACAGACGGTAATACACCGATGGAAGGTACAGTAACATTTACTATGTTCTCTGTGTATACCTAAACCTCATTCCTGGCTAGTCTTTCAGGCCATAGTAGTTCTTACATCGAGTTGCAACAGAATGCAATCGAGCGGGTATCTTTGTGATTAACTCACAATACCCAAGAATCAGTGATTAACAATTTAATCATAATTCCCAAGAACTATATCTTTGACCAGCCTTCTATACATCAAAAACTTGTATGGCATTCGTACATGAGCTGGATATTCCAGTCTTCTTTCTCATTGCCTTTATACTTCTAACAGTTTAACTTTTAGTATTTCTCCTACTCTCAGAAGAAGCACACAACTTAAGAGTGGCATCAGCCCTGGACTTCCTAGGCGTGAAAGTTTCACTGACACCCTTCGGACACTTCCTTTCTCTTTAAGTTGTTGTTTTATTCACCTTTCATCATATGACAGGCGTTCTTCTGGATCCCTCTCTTATCAGTCTAATGCATAGTAAACTCCTTTACTAATAGTTTGCAAACAAACATTTCTTTGGATATCTCATATCTTTTAGCCTTTGTCTGTCTCTGAAAATGATTTTCAGATTCCATGAATATCACATAACTATCCAAACATTCGAAGTTCGGGTCTCATGGAAGCAAACATATTGCACTTGACTGAAATGGAATTCCAGCTTTTGGATCGAAGGACGAGAGTCACATGATCCATAGCATAAGCGAGAGAATACCGAAAGTATGCGATAGGACAAAGTCCTTCTCGGCACTCTTGAGGACAATCCTCACATTACGTTGCCAACCGTAAAGTTTTAACCAGATATTTAACAGCTATTCAATTTTAATAGGGAAGGTGGAAACGCGAGCCATTATTCTACAACTATTTTGCAAATCACACTTAGACAGTGTTCAAAATTAATTGCACTGAGAATTAAACAAGTTAATTCAAAGTGCGCTCCCACTCAAATCAATATCTCTCATAATTGATTGTGAGTGATACAAGACCCGCATTTCCATTCAACGCCATTGAACGAGATGAACACTGATGGCGCGAACTTCAATCGGTAGGCAAACTTGCCAATCACATCTCTATGTGACTTTTGTTCATCTTTCGATGGGCGTGTTCCGAGCTCAGGGAGATCCTTCCAGAACGTCAAGACAACCAAGTGATCTCGCTGCGAGGTCTCAACTCACCCGCCTCACACATCCCTAATCGTTCGCACCCAGGGAGATCCTGTGATGCCCCGAAAAGTTAGGTGCCGTGACGGTGCTACACTTGGGAGAACACTAACTACTTGATATTTTTGTGAGAGATCACCCTAATAAAAGCGACTACCGCGCAATCAAGAAGGGTGCATCATAAGGGATAAACATCTCAGGCAATTCATAATAGCATGATATGGTATAGCCCTTTCTGACGGAGAAGTCTTGTATTTCTTCGTCTTTGGCATTCGCGTCGGTGTTCACCTTTGCGAAGATTGCCACCACCTTGTCGATGCACCAGATAATATTGCTATCTCTATAGCTAATAAAATAAGTGCATTACATAAGGTTGACACGCAGGTCATTAAAGTGCAATCATATGGCTCCAGCCATCATGCCGAATCATGACACGCAGGTCATGTTAATCAGTTTACATCATATAGACATCTCATACATAATAAAATTATTATGAGCACTACTATACCACATCATATGCACATGCAAACCCTCCTGCAAAACCAAGTTAGACGCCTCTAATCGGTTTAGCAAAAACTGGTTTTACGTGGCTTCTAAGGTTTCGAAACAAACCGAAGCTACCAACGTCCATCATCAAGCATGATTATCCAAGTCGCTAGATTAACAACGCGGGGTGTATGAAACACGAGATAATAAAATCTCGAGCCCCATACTGAACTTCGTCATACGCATGACCCCCGTGCAGATCATATCTGCATTGCCCTTTCATCTGTGAAACATCCATCTTTCATTGACTAAAGTGGAACCCAAAGAACTGTTAGCACTTCGTTGATCTGTCAATCAACATACTCAGGAGCAGCATGAAAGGATCGCGGATTGCCAGAACTTTGTCAGATTCCGCAATGCTGTCAAGATCAGGACTACGCAAATTCGAGGGAAGCAACAAGAACATCGGGTAACAGATTTCATCTGCTACCCGCACAAATAATTTTCAGTAATAGAACTCATCTACTACCTAATTATATTGTGCAACACCCATACATCTCCATGTATTCTAGATCGCAACCTGCATCTACGCATAGCACGGCTCATGATGCCACTGTAGGGTAACGCAGTAGAAAACAAAAATTTTCCGACCTACGCACCAGCCCAGGACCACTATGGAGACTGCATACAAGGTTTGATCATTTTCGTTACCGACTCGTAGCACAGCGGAAGTAGAGTCGATGACGATCGTCGGTGCAGATCCCCGCAGCTAGGATTTACAACCTCCCAACCGCGAGGATGTACTCCCTCATCCGCCACTCGGACAGCCCTCCGGGAGGCGGTCGGACAGTCCCCCGGACGGTGTCGTGGACAGCCCTTCGGGAGGACTCACAGAACTCGGACCGTCACTCGGACAAAAGGACGAAACTACGACCTCTCTACGGGGTTGCACACATACGGTGCCATCTATCCGGCAGGGCTTCGCCGTCCAGAACTAGTTCCCACCGGAACCCAGACAGCCTTTCGGCACTACGAAACTATTTCGTGGGAGGGAGAGAGAATGCCAGATCATGCATGGCTTGTGTGAGAGAGTTGGAGTGGAGTTGGAGAGCACCTCTCCTCCTCCTTATATAGTGGTGGAAGGGGTGGAGGGGGCTGAAAATTCAGCCCACTAAACATGGGGAAAACATGTTCCCACAAAACAAGGAGAACATGTTCCCACCAAACAAGGGAAAAACATGTTCCCTTGTCCATGGTGTTCCCCCATGGGGCCCCACCTTCCTCCCAACACTCTCCACCATTTGTGGGGGCTGCCCCCCACCATGGGGGCCCCCCTAACATTTTGTCCAGCCACAAGGGGGCTGCTCCCAAAGGGGCCCCCCCCCCCAAAAACAGCCCAAAAACAGCCCCCACGATCCGTGGGATCTTGTCCCCTCACGCTGGGACAAGATGTTTTCCGCGACTATTATTTCTGAAAAATTCCAGAAGGTCCCAGAACATTTCCGGCACCCTCTAAAATTATCTGGACGCGCTCTGGAACATTTCCAGTATGGTGGTTTAATTTAAAACCATCTTTGTTTACCCGGTAAACAACTCCGGCAGCTCCGAAACTTTTTTTTTGGTTTTTTCTCCAGAAAAATTCCAGAAATTACCAGACCAATCTGGCAACCTCCAAAACATTCCCGGTGCTTGCCGAAACCTTTTTGGATCAATGGTTTTATCCGAAACAACTTTTCGGTTTTACCGAAACTTTTTCAGTGTTCTCTCTCCGGAACTCTTCCGTTGTCTCCGAAACTTTTCGGTGATTTTCTCTCAGACTCCCTGTCTAGTAATCAGCAGATAGATGACCCTTAAGCGTGTGACCCTATAGGTTCGGTGAAGTATAGACATGACACGGAACACCTTCCGATCAATGATCAACATCGGAGCCGTGGACACCCATATTGACCCCTATACCCACACGAATGAATATTCGAGTGAACCTCCAGTTGCCGTGTGCTATTCCTGTTGCTTCACGATATGTTACAAATACACGAGGTTAGACATGTAGGCATTTCCGTGGATCAACAACTTGTCCACTATGCCAGTTACCTCGTTACCGGTATTGTTCTCTTTTCTCGTTACCGTGTTCCGGCATCCCTGTGATCAAATCACAAAGTGTCTGGCCAGACGATGATGGATACCGTAACACCGAGAGGGCCCAGAGATATCTCTCCATCGTCGGAGGAGCAAATCCCAATCTCGAGCTATCAAGTTACTTGACACACTTTTCCATGAACCCGTAAGCCGCCGTAATAGCCACCCATTTACGGATGACGTTTAACAAACCGCAAAGTTCATGAAGCAAGTATGAAGAAACTCGACACTCTCATGGTCTAAGGAATTTTGCAAACATTAACCATCTCTGTGTTATTAACCATTAATATGTGACGAATGTAACTCATAGCATAACATCAATTTGGGTCGATTCAACACAAATGTTCTTCTAACACTGTGCCCTCAAAATTGCTGGCATAGACATGCCCATGATCAGGAAAACAGAACCATCATGCAATACTTGAGCTAGTCTTAGAGGCCAGACTAGGAATACATATTACCGTTTATTATTCCACACGTGCATATGAGTCTTCCTCCGAGCCTCGTTTTATTTGCAGACTCGAGAACCATAGCAGTTATAGCATGGAACATAAACCTAATTATGAACAGGGAGATAATCAATAACATTTATTATTGCCTCTAGGGCATATCTCCTACAGACCACACACATGTCTCCATCCTCCCTCGTTTCTGTAACAAGGCCACTACATCGTCTTCTCCCCACAACTCTAATTTCTCTTTCTCTCTCATCTCTTGCTACAAAATTGGATGGGGCGTTGGCAGCCAGCCGCCGCCGCCGCTCACATCAGGCAGCTCACCACCCCGCCGCTCACATCTCTTCTACCCCAAGATGGGATCGCCGAGCCACAACCCGACGTTGGCAACAGCGCCTGAGATCTGCGCGGGCCGGTTGCCGCTCCAGCGGCACGCGGCGTAGCGCACGGCCTCACAGTCGGTGTTGTCGGTGTCGGGGGAGCCCTCTCTGCTAGATCCATCACTGATGTTTCTGAAACAAAGGTCTTGTTGCAATAGTCAATAATTTTTCTGAAACAAAACTCTTGTTGCAAAGAGAGATCATACGCGGAGATGCTTTGCAACGTCACCAATGTTTCTGAAACAAAACTCTTGTTATAACAGTTGGTTGTGTTTCTGAAACAAAGCTCTTGTTACGATGTTTCCGAAACAAAACTCTTGTTGCAATAGTCATTGTTATTTCTGAAACAATACTTTTGTTGTAAAGATGGATCCTACGCTGAGCAACTTAGATTGGACGGCTCGCGAGGCGGCGAATCTTTTAGAAAAATCCGCTGACCGACGCGTACCACGCCCCAAAGAAAAAAGGAAAAGGAAAAAAGAAAGAAAAAAATAAAAAAGAAAAAAAAAGAAAAAATGAATCGGAAAAAACAAGCAAATGGGCCGGCCCATAAGAACGCCCAGCACGTGAGGGGGGTGCGGGCCAGGTCGCTTGTGGGTGGGGGCGCCTATTGCTCCTCGCTAGGCAGCGCCGCCGCTAGCCATCCCAGCTAGTGCTTCGACCATACTCTAGTAAGAGAACAAAATATTTTATAAAATGTTAATCAACATTTGGAAAAATGTTAAATGGGTATGAAAAAGTTGATCATGTATTTAAAAAATATTAATCAAGCATTTGAAAAGAAATGTTGAATAAGTATTTAAAAATATTAATAAGTATTAAAAAATATTGAACAAGTATTTGAGAAATTGTTGAATAAGTATTCAAAATGTTGAACAAGTATCTTCAAAATGTTG